>JARQST010000464.1:1019718-1052410 GCA_030142225.1 Pachycephus smyrnensis | reverse complement strand
CTATGAATCTAGATGGCGTCTCAAGACCATCCTTAAGGCGGTCTTAAAAATAAGTATCGACTATGAATACGGCCCTATGAGACTAGTGCCTCCCTCGATAACTGGGCTTTCACACTCGCCGATGGCGCGTCGATCGTGATCAGTCGACCAATGGTACAACGCATTCACAGGAATTTACATTGCGTTATTGGTTGAGAGTTACATTCGAATGCGCGTTTGGTGATTAGTATCACTGGGCCCTGAATGGAAAACCCACTAGACGAAGCATGGGCCATAAGCAAAGTTCAAGCAAAGTTGGTAATACTGTACCAACTTAACAATTTAACGACGAAAAAAAGGAGGGTAAGTTGCAATAAGTTTTATTTCTTTGTTAGGCTTTGTCCAGTACCATTTTGAATTGGAGAAGACTGAGTTTTGCTGTTGAATTTATGTGCACACACATATATTTCCAAAATTGGTGGTAATGTATCCCAATAACTTTGAGAATATTAAAATTTAAATAGGTGTAGTATTTTTGTTCCCGTTTAATATCATTTCTAAAAAGTTTGAATGCTTTCAAGGTTTTTTGACTAATTTAAAAAAATGTTTGTATCGTGGCTGATTGCTATGCTTTCTTATTAATTTTCTTGCCATGGTTACTTAAATTGCTATTCATTATCTTTATAACATGTTTTATAAACGATTTAACCATTAATGATTTGTGGAAGAGGCTATTCAAGAGCCTCTTTACTTTAACAAATGTATTACAGACTATCAGTGTTATATTTTCTAAAATAATTACTATATTTATAGGTGTGTGAAGATACCAAATGCTTAATTTTACGTGTTTTTAGAGCTCATTCAGAGAGTGTGTGATAGAAAACTCATAAAATGGATGATTCAAACAAAGGGTCTCGGGCCCCTGCCCAAAAGAGCAAGTTAAGTCTTTTGGATCTTATGAAGATGAAGAAAGCAGGATCTTCACAAGATTCTACATTTGCGAGTTCACAAGTACCTTCAACATCAAAATCTACACAGCAATCCACATTGCCATTAATTGGTCGTGGACGTGCTACATTTACAAATTTACAAGAAAAAAGTGCTGAAATTGCATCTATAGGACGAGGTTTCAGTTCGCCAAATATATTGTCTCCACCAAGGAGCACCGCCTCATCCGAGTTACCCCATGCACTTCCTAGAATTGGTCATGGCAGGGCTTCTCTTCTTGGGATGAAACAAAGTCTTATGTATGTTTCAGAGTATATTTTCTTACATGTCAAAAACATGTTTTCCAATATTTTTTAATCTTTTTAGGACTACGACTACCTCTGTAAGTGAAACGCAGCTTCCACAAGGTCAAAAGTTGCAGTCTTCACTTGATGTTGGACATTTAACTACCCATTTACCACAGCTTTCACTAAGCACTACTGAGTCTCTTACACAATCTGAACCAATATCTCGACAAGGAGAAAGTGGCACAGTGTATGTATTTCAGTTTAACAACAAAGACAACTTTTTGATTGTATATTATCTTTACATACTACTAATATTTATTATTTATAGTTAGAGAAATGTTTTTATTATATATAAATATGGTATGAAATTTGGAATTTATACACATTAATGAAATCAGAAATATGCATTTAGTAGTGTAATTTTCATATTTATTTGTAAGAGTATGGACCAGTTTTTAAAAATTCAACTATATAGTCTATATGATATCTGGTCCTTTTCTTGCAGCACTTAGTTCCACTTTTGACAATTTCTTAAAGAACAAATCATTTTGATTACTATTTATTGTTAGTCACTATCTCTTATATTTTCTCAATTATTACCGTGTATAGTACTCACATTCCTTTTTTCAGAGATTTTCAGTACTTTTCATCTGATTTCAGAATAGAAATGACTGCCAATCACATAAATCTGATTCAAGAACCTGATCGTGGATTATTTCAATACGAAGTTACTTTTGCACCAAATATTGATTCTCGTCCCTTACGAACGAAATTGTTAAATCAGCACTTGGCAGAGCTTGGTGGCATAAAAACATTCGATGGAGCCATTTTGTTTGTGCCAAAAAGATTGAAACAAGACGTTAGTAATTAGCATATCATAATAATAAACATCAAAGTTTCAGTCCGATCTATCTGAAGTTGAATGAGAAATAAGAAAAGAGTAAAAGCAGTGATTTGGTTGGTGCAAGATTTTACCGAATCTCATGCTTATGAATAAAACAGGAACAAGACGTTTCTATTGTATATATATTTCTTATGACTTGTAGTAGTTCAATTTTTAATATGTTTTTAGAGAACGATCTTTTCATCGCTCCATCCGGATGGTTCAACGGTGGTCCTGACTCTCATTTATAAAAAGCAACAAAGCATGAGCGAGAACGTTCAGTTCTATAATGTTCTGATAGGCAAAATTATGTACGCGTTGAAGTTAGTGCGTATTGGACGTCAAAACTTTAATCCAAGAGCTGCTCATGCTGTGCCACAACACAGACTGGAATTATGGCCAGGCTATGTTACAGCAGTTAATGAGTATGAAGGAGGTTTAAAACTTTGCCTCGATGCTACTCATAGAGTGATGCGCACAGATACTGTACGTGATTTGATGTAAGTAAAAAAGAGTGGAACAAGAATAAGTATCCTTAATGGTGATTATAGTTATGTTCAGCAGAAATACCGCTAAGGGCGCAAGAGCATTTTCCCGTGATTTGATTGTAAATCTTGCAACAGTTGTAAAATATGAGTAATCAAATGTATTTGCTTCCTCAGCGGTATTTCTGCTGAACACAGTATATGATAAACACCGACTAGTAAAAAATTTGAATGCTTTGTATCATGTTTCACAGGCAGGACGCGTATAAGAAATCGCCACATAACTTCCGAGATACTGTAACTGTAGAAGTAGTGGGCATGACTGTGCTAACCCGCTATAACAACAGGACATATCATATTGATGATATAGACTGGAACAAAAGTCCCAAATTCGAATTTGAATCGAAAGATAACACAAAGATATCCTTAATACAATACTATAAAACGCACTGGAATTTGGATATAATGGATCATAACCAGCCTTTGCTTGTACATAGGGCAAAAACTAGAACGTCAACAGGCGAGGTATAATCAGTTGCTTTAGAAATTTTCAATGATATTTTGTTTTATGTCATGAATATTGTGATAAAGTAGTATATAATTTTTGTTAATGCTGTATGAAATTACAATAGTTTAACGATTTTAATCACTGTAATTATTTTTTGTCGCAAACAGGAAGTAGAAAATATGGTATTATTAATTCCCGAATTCTGCTATCTGGCCGGATTAACAGATAAAATTCGATCAGATTTTCGTATAATGAGAGATCTTGCAACAGTGACTAGAGTTAATCCAGAGGGACGCCGTGATGTCATTCACCGCTTCATTAATGAAGTACAGAACAATGAAGTGACACGAAAATTGCTCAGTGATTGGGGATTGCGACTGGAAAATAATACTGTCAAAATAAGCGGAAGAGTATTGCCCCGCGAGAAAATTACTTTTGGAAATAATAATTCTGATGTCGTACCAGAGAACGCAGATTGGACTTCAATGATGATAAGAAAACCTACACTTCGATCTGTTAGTTTAAAAATATATTAATATGTATCAACATTTTTTTCATCACTCTTTAAACATCTTATTTACTTTTAGGTGAGCATGCGCAATTGGTGTTTAATTTGCACCGGAAAAGATGCTTCGATATGCAATGATTTTCTGGTGATGCTGAAAAAAGTTGGCACAAGTATGTCACTAAACATCGCTGATCCAAAAATGATTAAATTGGACAATGACAGGACGGAAAATTATTTAAGAGAACTACGTAAGAATATCAACCCGAATGTTGACATTGTTGTCACAGTTTGTCCCACCATTAGAAATGACCGATACGCAGCGATTAAAAAGTAAATGTAACCATCAATTTTTATCGCAGGCGAGAATTTTTAAATATAAACATGTATTACTATTGCATTCGTAGGCTGTGCTGCGTTGAAATGCCGATTGCTTCACAAGTTATTATCACAAAGACAATCTCACGGAAGGATAAACTGAAAGGCGTTTCAGAAAAGATTGCACTACAAATGAATTGCAAGCTCGGAGGTGCGCTCTGGGCGTTAAATATACCATTTGTATGTATTTAGGGTATATATATATATATTTGTGTACTACTCTCTTCAATTAATTTTTATCTATTTTGATGTTTAGGTCAAGGAAAACTTGATGGTATGCGGTATTGATGTATATCACGCTGGCGAAGGTAAATCATCTCACGGAAGTGTAGCGGGATTTGTCGCCAGTTTAGATAAACATTTAACTACGTGGTATTCAAAAGTATGCATTCAAACTCCGCGTCAGGAGTTGATCGATTTGCTTAAAGTGTGTTTAGTGGCTGCTGTTAACGCATACAGAAAGGTATTTAACCATATCTATTCCTCTTCGTTGAAGGAGGTATAAATACATTTAAATTTGTTCGTCATAAATTTCAGGCAAACAATCGGTATCCTGATAGAATCGTCATGTATCGTGATGGTGTCGGAGATGGACAGCTTGATACAGTATCTCGTTATGAGGTGAAGCAGCTGGAAACAGCTTTCAGTTTAATTGATCCTGACTACAAACCTAAAATGAACGTGGTTATAGTGCAGAAGCGGATTAACACACGTCTCTTCAGAAAAGTTGTAAGTATTATATCAAAGGACTCAATAGAGTCTCGTGCCAAATTTTTCCTGCAACTATAGATAGTAGCCATCTCAAGAAGTTGCATATTACTAGTCCTGCTATTGAACTTATGCAAATCATTAAATATTACTTAAATATTCTATTCAATTCAATTTATTTGATAAAAAAATATATAAATCACTTTGCCAATGTACGTTCTTACAATAGGCTCTGATGTGCCCGTGGTAAGCACATAGTATGGTGTAAGAAAAGAGTATATAATGTAGTATTATAAATTTAATATATATATATATAAAATAGAAATAAAAAATAATATATAGAAGGAAAGAAAATAACAAGTATACATACAATATGTATACATACATACATACACACACAGACAGTACAGTGGAACCTCTCATTTTTTAACCAGTCGGGACCGTGCTAACTCAAATTTTAAATTGGCCTTGAGTCCCACTCTTGATTTTCCTACCTCTAAGCTCCGCCTATTTCGTTTCTGCGCATGCGTCTTTCATTGCGCACAGGTAGGCGTATATGGATAAAGAAAGAACCCTACTGCGCTTAAGTCTGCGCACTGCAGCCATGATTGGTGGAAATCGCAACATAGTGGGAGAGCTCAGCTCGAGGGGAAGTTAAAAATTGAGAGGTCTTCAGGATAAAAATGAGAGGTACTTAAAATTTGGGAGGTTCCACTGTAATTAGTTTTAAGAAGTAAAAGTTTTACCAATGGCCTTTAAAGGACATATTGTTATATAACATTTTTGTTTATAGGGATCCCGGTTAGACAATCCTTTACCTGGAACGATCGTGGATAGCGAAGTGACTCGCCGAAATTGGTACGATTTTTTCCTTGTTTCGCCCTATACTCGTCAAGGCACGGTAACACCGACGCATTACATTGTTATTCATGACGGAATAAACTTGAAACCCGACTACATGCAAAGATTGACATACAAACTATGTCATCTGTATTACAACTGGCCGGGAACTATTCGAGTACCCGCACCGTGTCAGTATGCACACAAACTTGCGTACCTCGTGGGCCAAAGTATTCAAATGGAACCCAATGAGTGCTTGGCGGATAAGCTCTACTTCCTTTAAGCTCTGCCTACCTTTGGCGCTGTCCTTTTATTTGTTTCTTGTCTACATAACATAAGTTTCTTATCAATTACATTTGAAACTTAATAAGTTTACTTTGGCGAAAATACAAAATTATTCTATAAATGATGACTATATTGCTAGCGGAGATTACAGATAAGCAGTCGGAGGCTATTAGATTTTCGTTCTAATTAAGTTACACTTAATTATCCATGAATTACATGTGTTTACTTTTACGTCTCGTACTGATATTTTGAAGACGAAGTATTATTAACTTTTGTTAATGTAATTCATAGATTTGTCATATCGCGTAAAACGATGTTTTGTGTTCTATAACTGTTATTGCAAGACATTGGAGAAATTTGTTAGACGAATTTATGTTCACTAGAAACTAGACGTTTAAACTGGGACCATAATGAAGGAACACGTGCCTTATTCATTAGACAATTTATGCAGTTTCATTGAAATAGCAGGTAACATTTCACATTTCTTTATTAACATTTAATCATAAATAATTATTTATAATAAAAATATTTTTGCTAAGAATATTGTAATGAAGGATCTCATATAGCGAAAACTAAAGGAATAAGGAGTTTAGGTCCATAAAGATTTCTTTATTATTAAACATACAAGTCGGAATTGTAGTGCAATTCAATTAGTCCATCGAAGTTCCTATAGTAGTAAATATGGAAAATATTAAAAATGTCGTTAAGAAATTTATGTTCCTGTTTTGAGATGAATAAAGTATATCTGCGTAAACCAGATGTTATTGTATGACAATCTTTTTTCTTCGTTTTATTTGAGATACATATATAAAACACTCGGATGTCGAAAATACATCATACAGATGTCGCAAATCGATATTACTGACGTCCGACAGACACCAGGAGATATTGCTTTCCCTAACTATTGTACGATGTAGTTAGTCAAGATTAACAAATACGATATTAAATTATTCGACATACAAATTCAAAGAATTGTCACGATCTTTATAGATTGCGATAAATTGAGAAACATTCGTATGTAATACAACTGAACGATCCCACGTGTAACCCTCAGAAAAGAGAAACCGCGATGAACCATTCATGAATTGAAGTAATCTGGGAAGTCCACACTTTACAGGATTATCATTTGAAAGGTAATAAAAAAACGCATAAACCTCGTATAACAGTATTACGGCAGGCAAATTAGAGCCTACAGAGAGTAATAGCTAATGAAAGTAGTAGTTATCGAGGAGTTAAGGGAGGAAGATGAACAAGTAAGGAACGCTGATGATTTAATAATAAGATGTTATTGCAAAGAGGAAACAAATGCAAAGAAATAGCATCGGAAGGAGTCACCACCAAGAAGTCAGAGAGCAACTGACGTACGTGACATATGGCCGCACTCGGGTGTGCACTTCGTTTGTAGTGTGCTCAGGTGTATTGGGTGTGTTGCTTCGCGCATAGTTGAAAGGAGTCAAGACAAGAGCGGAACGGTCAGGGCAGGCAAGGAGGGGTAAGAGGGTAGCGAACGTGTAGAAGTATCGTGTATATCGTTAGGTTGGCGGCGTATCGTGTATCGCATATCGCGTATCGAGTCGTCGCCATTCGAACGGTTGGCGCCTGCGTACAGCTTGTTTACAACTGCGGAGCTTACCATACACATGACCTTTCCAAGATGGACACGAACGCCTATTTTATTGCATAGCGTGCCGTTGAAAAATCGTCGTTTAACACGCAGCCTGAGGGTCGGAGTGTGTCACAGGTGTGCGTACGAAGACATTTGCCACGAGTGAACATCAAGACAAGAGTAGGTCTCGATATTAATCGCGAGTGCGAATAAATTACTCTATATTCGTGCCCGAATTTTTCGATTCGGGCAGATGTGAGTGCGGTGTATGTACTTGCTCGCGTGCAAGAGACTCGACAGTATCCAACCAGCTCTTTATGAACTTGCTGGACTGATCAAGCTCATTAAACTCGTTTTGTTGTCAGTGTTTTCGCGTGTGCGTCAAATTTTCTTCATGAGTTCTATCAGTGATATGCACTATATCGCGAAATGTGACTTTGCTACTGGAACACCTCTGGTGTTTTGCTGCTGGTTCCTATTGCGCATGAAAAATTATTCTACAATTGGCACCAGCTTATTTGCTGTATAAGTGGACTGTTTACGTATTTACTTTGTGCTACGGATTCCTCAGAAGATCAGCTGTTTACACTCACAAAAATCACGACGCTGAGAATTGGATTTCATTGTTGGATATCATGCCGTATGGGCTTCGACGATTATGGTGATCTGTACTGTTTATCCTTAATTCTACGTGCCTATTTTAAAGCTTTAATCTCAAAATATTTTTAATACATGATCATCATTCTTCAGATTTTTGGAGTTTACCCAAGAAAATTGCTGCAATATTAGTACACCGTTGAACTGTGAATTTCATATGCAAATGCTTTGTGTATGATTATGTGCTTCGGTTTATGACTTCAAATTGTGAAAAGAGATAATTGGAGATTTCCCAATGATTGCTGTGTTTATTGAAAGATAACAGTTGTCTGTGGACTTCGATATAGACTGTATGACCACATTAGTTTTTAATTTTTGTTGTCTTTGATAGTCCTCTATTTCATATATCTATTCAAATCATTTCATTGAGCTTATAATGCTTCATGGACTTTGGATAGTTTCTACACAAGATTGAGTCTGTTAGGACAAGTTGGGATCTTTGAATGCTTTGCATTTAACTCAGAGTTTGAACTTTGATACAATTACTCACAGCAAATTAAACAACTTTCCAATTGAAATTCATCAACTGCTTGGACTGTTCAAAGTTACAAATAGTATTTGCCAACTATTTAGGGACTTTATTATATATAAACAACATGTAAGTTTTTAAATAATCATTGGAAAGTAATTGAATCATTTGAATGGTTCTATTAAACTAAGGCTGCAACACTACAGTTTATTAGAAAAAAACATTGCAGGCACATTTACGTGCTACATAAATGGTACAATATACCAAGGAGCAACATTGCTCCAGTTATCTGCAAAAACGGGTTTCTTAACTATCGTGGCAATGTCATCTGGCAGAGGCCTGGTCTCTCCATCAGGAGGACCGATTGTTCGTGCTGGACATCTTCGGAAGTTAAAGACACTTAAAAAGAAATATTTTGTGTTACGTGGTGAAGTACCAGGGTACCCAGCGTGCTTGGAGTATTACGATAGTAAGAAGAAGTTTGAAAATAAGCAGCCACCTAAACGCAGCATATCCTTACACAGCTGCTTCAATATCAACAAACGTGTTGATACTAAACATAAACATGTCATTGCTCTTTACACAAAGGATGAATGTTTTTGCTTAATCCTGGACAATGAAAAGGATCTCGATGACTGGTTAAAACCTATGCTTCGACTCAGTGGGGATGTGCCAGATGGAGAACAACCCAGGCCAACTTTTGGTATGATTTGTATTTGTTATTACAAACTTTTAAAGAACAGATTTATTTATTTTCAAATTTCATTATTAGTTATGTTATGATCTTGGTTACAGTAGATTGCACTATTTTAGTTCTATTTCGTTTTATAAAAACTAAAAATAAATTGCAATTTACTTAAAACATAAGTGGTTGCAAATGATTCTTTACTCTTTGAAATTATTTCAAAGAAACGATTGATGCAAACCATTTTTCAACTTTATGAAAGAAATATAAGCGGCAATGAAGTAACTGCAATGAAAATTGAATGTACGATTTAAACCAATTATTTGGTATATGTGATATACAATTATCAGATTTTAATAAAATATAGTAACGTCAATTTGTTTATTCTTTTTTAGGGCATTTAAACGATTGATGTAAAAATGCTACATAATGGATGCTACTTGTTTTATGTGTAAAACTTAATTTTGAAAAACGTAGCAATACTTTTTGTTATTCATTGAATATTTGTGATATCCTATGTATAGTCCACAAATGGAATCTATCGAATAGTCTCAATGTTACTACACACCAGATATACCATTCATCCAAAAAAGTGACAAATATATTTGTGAGTGGAAAACTGTACCTGCTGATAGAAAACTTTGAATGCTTTGTTCTTATAAATTCTTTTCATTGGATTGAGTTTGACGAACCATTCCGCTCAGAAAATGATTGAGAATGTGTAAAATAATACTATTAAATAATTCGATATCTTTTCAGAACACATCTGGCAAGTGACAATGCAGAAGAAGGGACTGGGCGAACGCAAAAATATTCACGGACCTTATAGACTGTGCTTGACCGACCGAACATTAAGTTTAGTAAAAATTGGGACAAAAGATAATGCAGATTCTATTGAATTCGCGGTAAGTTCATTAATTTAGGTAGATATTTCTTTTTCAATTGAAGAAATATTTAAGTAAAATTATACATTCTGTTGTGGCATTTTCTGAGTATTGAGTAATTCAATAACAATGTTTGAGTAAGCACTTAATTCCAATAATTATAACGTGAATGTGCGAACAGTATTAGACAAATAGGTTAATTCGTGTCAACATTTTAATCTTTCTTCTTTGAAAAAGGTAGTACAGATGATTAAACTAGCCGGAAGCGAACATAAACTGTGATTATTGTATTGAGATGTTTTTCAGTGAGCCGTTAGAGTTTTAAGTGGTGCATTATCGCACAATGTATGAATCATGTTTTCATCGTAAAACATCGTTAATTTTAAATCATCGAGTATATATGATTTGACATTCAGCTTAATTACCTGAGTTTTTTAATCGATATTGAATATTTTCATAAATCTGCAGAAATTATTTGGATTACTTAACTTTGTAAATTGATCTTTAATATTCATGTAAGAGTTTAAAGGAAAACGAAACTTTTTAGAGCAATATTGAGTTTGTTAAACTTTGGTAATAGGATGAAGATATAAAATGCTAGAAATGTTAGGATTTTGCTATTCGTTTATGTGAATTCTTTGTTACTTTAAACACACTAAAGTATAATAGAAAAGAAATGAGGAAAAATTTCGCAATCGAATCTGTGCTCAAAATAAAAAAGTAGTGTCAACTCTGGTATGTTTTGTCCATGTTTTTTTTCCTTAAAATTCTTACATTCTTATTATCTTAATTTTTATTATATTTGGAAATATTTCACTCTTATAGTCTTGAATGCATGAAATTATTTGCAATGTAAATATATGTCTTGTTATCTTATTTCTTTTTACAATGTGTTTCGATATTGTTAGATCTACACATCATAAGAGTAGTCGAATGAAAAATTTGAAATATTAATGCCATTTATGAAGTATAGTTGTATCAATACAAATAACAATAACAATAATAATAACTATTATTATGAATAATTATAATAATTAATATATAACCAAATTTTATTTAAATACGATATAAAGAATTTTTAAAAAGATGAATATCTGTCTATAATCAGTGTCTACTAATACATTTATTAAAATTTCAAATATATTTTTGTTCAGGAGCACATAGTTTCCTCAAGAAATATAAGCGGTACAGCTATGTAATCTGACGTAGAATGACCTGTATGTGTCATATTTCGGTTGAAGTAGAAACGCAAACAAAACCGGTATCTTATTTGTATCCTATGAACACACACCTTTAAGGAAAACTAAGTAATTTTGTTTTCGAAGTGGAATGATATCCAGTGGCTCTGTGGCTAATTTATTAAATGTACGATCTAGTCTCGATAAACGAAGACCGCAACCACCTAGTCTATAATCCATCGACGTAACAAATATGTACGTTGGCGGTTATGAATGAATTTTCCAGGTTTTAATCTTTTCTCGTTGAGATAAGAGAAGCGGGTGGTAAAATAACTGTATGAAGATTACGATAGCAGTGTTATGACGCAATACGGTACGCTAATGTATCAGTTTTCCATATTTTGTAAAATCATTGGTGGTTGTCCTATTACACGATATTTACCATTAACTTTGATTTTAACAGAGTGTACAATTTAATGTTTAAACAATAAATACTTGGAGATCATAATCTCTTTTTGCTGTTTTTTCATACTTTGAGATAGTAATATTAATTTGAATATAGTATAATAGATGACATATGACATTTACTTATCAATATTGTATGTACGATACATTATTCCGTTTACGATGATTCGAAATTGCACAAATAAAATTAAAATAGTTACCGTACGTCGTGAAGAATCTTTACGTGAAATTATTGAGAGATACTCCAGGAAGTAAGCAAATGTAAGATACATAGTTATTTACCATCTTCTCTTGTCGTTGATTTACTTCAGATTAATATACTTTTTATGTGTCAATTACTTCGTTATTTTGCTTTTCCATAATGAGCAACACTGATGAAAAATTGATTCATTTTTCAGTTGAACTGCATAAGACGATGTGGTTACATGGATCGAATCTTCTACATGGAGGTGGGCAGATCGGCCGTAACGGGTGGCGGTGAATTCTGGATGGAGGCTGAAGACAACAATATTGCTCACAACATGCATGCAGCAATTTTGAATGCTATGAGCAATTCGAATAGCAGCAAAGACGAAGTGGGACCGCGTCAAAGAACGCGTAGCTCTTCCGCTAACGAAGCGAGTAAACCAATTTCTGTTCTTCAACGTCGACACACCGGCCAGAAGCTTCATAGTTTTTCACCTTTGGGTAAGGGAGGATATATTTATTATTCTTTTACGCTTACATATTTTATCTGACATTTAGCGAATATCGGTTATGGTTCGTCGCGGAATACATTGTATATAATATATTTAACGAATTTGAGATAAATAGCACCTGTGAGCTTCTTTCATATAGTTTAGTAGTAGCTTCGTTAGTGGTTTTCTATTCATTCATTTTTTCCGAATTGATTTTTGACAATATTCGATTCTGTGATTCATAATAATAACTATTGTGATGTGATAGCACGTTCTTGCATTGGCAACTAGAAAGATGGCAGAGAGATGACTCATAATTCCGCTATATCGGAGTCTTTTTAAGGGTAGACTAGGCTAAAGCTTTAATGTGGCGGAATCTTGAGAGTCGTTTTGTCTGCTATTCTTTTTTTTTTTAGTTGGAAATTGCACTTCCGCTTTCAGTGTGACACTTCGTTAATCATTACTTACATATTTTGGAACATTGTTGATAAAAATTTTTATGTACGCTGTACAATTACAAAATGACATGCTCTAAACTGGTAACTTGTTCGCCTTGTTTCTAAGTAAGATTTCAACTATTATTTTTTGTATATTCAGATTCTTTGTTTATTCAAACAATGTGACACCTGTACATAAATGGATATATGGATCAAGCGTTTTTTTGTGTTACAAACTTCCATAGAAATTATAAGATAACAGGATACCACGTTTACAACAGTCAATTGTAGATATATAGGTACCAACATATAAAAACGGTGAGTACATGATTCATTGAATATCTCACTGTATCATTTTGACCTGTGTAACACGTATGAGTTTTGTCTCTGTCCTTGTAATTCCATGCATTTTACTGTATATTCGTACCAAAATTGTGTCGTCAAATCCTTTAATGTCTCATTTATAATTCTTTCTACCTGACATTAACATCTCAAGTTCTAATATTGGTTGCTATGAATAGGAGCAAGATAATTAGTATCACATTAGTATGAAAGATAATTAGTGTAACAATATATCTTGTATTAAAATTAATAGTTGGTCAAAAAGCTTGGAAAAAATATAAACATTTGTATGAGTTGACAAGATATAAACCTCATACGAGACGCTCAGCAATTTTTGTTTTAATTATCCGTTTACATCATACTGAATGTTATCCAATTGGTATTAGTTGTTATGATTTTTTAAACTGCTAATCATTTTTGATTTGTGCAAAAATGAAGTTCACAAAATATGTGCTAAAGGGTTTGAAGTTGTTAAATGTTTTCTAATTTTTATCAGAGTCCGATGCATATCGTATTAGATATATAAACTGTGTCCAATAGCATACACACCATTTTTTTTTACGCCGTAGGCAGTAATTCAATTGTACAATTTCTTAAACAAGGCTCATACAAGATGAGCTGAAAATGATATATCTAATCAGAAGAAAAATAATATTTTTAAATATATTCCGCTTCGCGCCGGACTATAACCTCTCGCGATGAACGCACGCTTTCTCGTATCGACGAATACTCGGCTTTAGAGTAACACACGTGGGTTGCGGGCTTTACAGAGGAACAGAAGACGCACAAGCAGCAGGTGGATCCAATGCAGGAGCAGAACGTCCCTGTCTCTGCCCCTTCACAGAGTAATCAATCACAGAGTACCTTCTCTTCCAATACACTCATGGGTCTGTGCTCTCTCATAGTAGCTCTTTCTCTTTTTCCTTCTCTTTCTTTCTATATCTGCTATTTATTTCCTTCTCTTGCTTTTTTTATTTGACTTTGAGATAATAATCCTCAGATCCGTTCACGATATACGCCAAATATTGTTTGTATACATTTTTTTACGAATATTCTTACTGGCGACTAATAACGATGGCGAATAATTGAATCGCTACTCTTGAATATATTCAGAAACTCGAATGCGAACAAAATTAGGCAAAGTTACCTTTTAGTCGACCAATCTAGACAAACGCGTGACTCTTGGACGGATGAATATCATTTAGTCCGCTGGTTTACGTTCCCGTTTGCTAGAGAATTATGCTGAGTGATGATGACCTGTAATTTGTTGTAAGTTTTTGGAGCGTGAACCAACGTTCAACTAGAACTCTACTACTCTAAGCGTTTACGTACTTGGTGCTTTACGAATTGTTGCGGATGTGTCTCTATCGTATACTGCACACGTGTCATGGGAGATACTGCTGAGACTTTCTGAGTACTTTCTTTGCTTACTTTACTTACATTATTTTCGAAAGTAATGTTCTGTCATTCTCAGTCATTGTAGTAAATCACGCAATTAACAAGTTGTGATAACATCAAATATTTTTCAGGGGTGCTTTATCAGAAACAGATATCTAATGGTATTTAAATCGTAATTCAATTTTTGCAGTTGAAATAAATAATTTTCATCCTAGGAAAATTTGCAAAAACGAATTTTCTACTGTACTCCTCAGCTATTCGCAAGATCATCTTTTGATTTTCATGATTGTTTTTCAAATGTGTGATTGATTTCGACGTATCGAACAGTGTCACTCTAACTTTTTAAAGGGAGCGTATCTGATTGTATGAGTAGTTTTCGGAATCAATGGTTCATCTTTAGTTCGAATACTTCTCTTATTTCTTGTTGTAAAAAGGAACTTACATGACGAGGGTAGCATAACTCACTCGGGAGGCTTATTAAATATCTTGGTCTAGAAAAGGTTGGTTGGGTCTGTGCATAAAGGGGCATCGCGATAGTGAGCTCTATGGTTTACAGTTGTCGGTGCATCAGGGTCTGACTCTTCTACGGAGCCTACCACAGGGAGTGGAGCAATGAATGCTAATGCTACTATCAATCGGCGTCGTCACTCGGTAGCCACTCATCCCCATTCTGCTACTAATTCCCAATCCATTCATCTCACGACGTCAACCATCATAGCTACCACAACAACAACCACAACTACCACCACCACCATCACTATCACCACCATCACTACCACCACCACCGCCGCCACAAGTGTTGCGAACGCGACATCTCACCAGAGAACCCTGTCGCTGCCTTTAGCCGCAATAGTTATCGGTCAAACGCAATCATCCAAAAGATCTGTTTTACGCTGTACGTATTTTCATTTAATCCCAACATGCCTTCTATTCCTATTTTTCTCTTTAGATATCACGTTTTTACCCTACTTTATCCTTCGTTACCCTTTAGTTTTATTTCATCTTTAAACACGTCTATAACTTACCTACCCATACATACAATTTGTCCATTTGCTGTTCATTTTTTTTTTTCGTTGGCTGCCTTCTAATTTTTCTATTCATATTTTCTGTGTATATCTAGTAATAATGGTTGTCGAAGTCGCCGATTGCACGCAAATATTTGCAGGGAAAAATTTATGCTTCATTGCATACAATTCTACAAAGTATATCGAATCATAAGCTCGCGTGTCAGAAAAGACTCGCGAAATTTACTGATTGAAACAGAGAACTGGCAATGGAATGATCGATATTGTTGATTTTGGCGATCCAATCCAGTCAGGATTACCTGCTTACAAAGATCGGCACTTACCTCGTTGAAACGTTCTTTTGCCTTTACTAGTTGTCTTGCAGGCAAAAATTTATATTTAGGGCATCTATTTTCCACTGGAATCGTTGCCCAATGCTTAACACGGAATACACTTGATTTACTTGTATATTAATATATGCGAGCATACTGTATATCTTTGTAAATGTAAATCATCTACTAACCACCGCTATGCTGGGATGACGGTCTCTGCTTTTGACTGTATAAAACATTTCATGTGAAAATAGCTAATCTATATTTTTCCAGGTACGAGCATCCGAGATAGATGCGACAGTCTACCATCGAGGGCTCGCACAACGAGCGAAGGCCATCCGACTTCCGTTTTGGGTCACCCTAGAGTACCTCACTTGGTACCTCATGTACCCAGACCTCAGTCGATATATGGAAGAGGACTTTCCTACTCGCCACCGGTGTCCTCGATGCCGATAAGTCCTGCTTCTGGGGCTTGTTCCACGGATTCTGCGGGATCCTCGCTCTCTATGGACGATGGCGCCGAGAATATCCTAGAAGAAGCTCCAGCCTCTAGGTATGGCCATTCTCTTACCCCCGATGAACCAGTTATCCTGGAAGAAAATGGGGATGATTATGCTCCATGGTCCACCAGACACCAGCACCATAAATACTCGCCGAACTTCAAGTCCCATTCTCCTTCGCAGGTAAGTATTTTGTGCCCTCGGATATATTTTTCTCTTTTCTTCATTAAAGCTTTGCCTCCTTTCACAAAGCATTGGTTTTTATATTAACCTAATCTTATTTTTGAATATGATTTTTGCAATAGGGAACAATAAGTGGTTGTTTTTTATACCAATGGATAGTCGCATTACTATACAGGATGTACTAAAAGGAATGAATTTCAATAACAGGAGTGCATTTTTGAGCGACTACAATCAAAATCTTTTTAAGGAAACTTTTCTTCAAAGATTGATCGTGGATGGGCTTTATTTCGCATCTTTTATCTTTCCGTCACCTGCGGCTCCTCAAGACATATATGTTATTATCTCATTGATTGAATTTTCGGATGACATTTTACTCGAGAATATTTTGCTTGTTGATGCTCCATTAATGCAATTCTGCTGCTGAGTTCAGTTTACTTTACGACAACCCATTGAAATGTCGGCATCAACGTTTTTCTAATAATCATGCCAAAATTATTTGTAATATTTATATATTGTTGATCCTGACAGACTTTTTAATGATTTGTTAGCATCAATTTATATCATGCAGCTGCACATCCTGGAGGGACTATAAAAAAAAAAATGAAATAATTGTAAAGTATCTTGACCTAGCAATATTCAGTGTATGGAAAATCAATGCTTTGAAAATGATATAGGGTAGAAGTACCGTTTTTGGCCACTGCACCGGTTTTAGCCATCGATAATACTTTTGAGCGTTTTTCGTGGCTACAGTATCCCTGTGACTAAATTTAATTGTGATCTTCCAAATTTAGTATATTTTGGGAAAATTTACGGGTGTTTCCACATCGGTTCATCGCTATTTGGAAAAGTAACATCGGAAGAAGTGAAGAATCGATAGCCATAACACCAAATTCTGGACTTCGTATGTCACTTTTCCAAATAGAGATGAACCGATGTCGAAACACCCGTAAATTTTCCCAAAATATACTAAGTTTGGAAGATCACAAATGAATTTAGTCACAGGGATACTGTAGCCACGAAAAACCCTCAAAAGTATTGTCGATGGCCAAAACCGGTGCAGTGGCCAAAACCGGTACTTCTACCTTATTTAGTTTAAAATCGGAAATTATTTACGGTTGTAATGACCTGAAACGTTGACAGCAGAGTTCCTATGTGGACATGTACAGTCCATGCAGTTCGAGCCCCGGGCGCGGTGGGGCTTACATGACTATGAGTCCTGCGACAACTGTCCACTCACACTCGAGAGCATCTTCTCTAGTTGAAGAGACGAACACTCTTCCCGACGGTTATGTGCACATGGCACCTGTCGGCGACGATGGCTACGTTGATATGGATCCTGCGAATGGCCACAATGGTCACTTTCCTGACGATATGTCTCAACACGGTGGCAGTAGTTGCTCCGTCACGTCGGGTACGCCTAGCACTGATCTTAGGTTCTCGGAGTATCACCTTGATAAAGTCACCAGCTTCCTGGCACCTGGAGAAGATCTCCAAGCAAGGCCGACCAGGGCGTACTCTGTGGGATCGAGACCAGAACCAACTAATAGACATCGCAAAAACAGGTACTTTTCAGGATTATTTGGTAAAAAATTGTCCTATTAATAAAATACTATACTATCAACCTAATTTATAGTTTTATTTAGATCTCACAAATCACGATAATAGAGAGGGTCGAACCATGTATAACTTTTAGAATATTAGGGAATTTATAGGCGATGCTTTACGATAAAAAGAGTAAAACTTTGTTTTAAAAAATATGAAAGAGGCTATTATATTGTTGTAGACGTAAACACTGTAAGTTATAAAGCGTTATAAAGAAAAGGTTTATGGTTTAAGATGGAGTTTACGTTTAAATGCTTCTGCCTAGCAATTCTGAATAAAAAGTTCAGGAAATATATGTTTCTTCCTTTGGGCAGCCTTTCACTACGGGATAATGAGAAAGGGTCTTAGCCTAATAATAAAAAAGCAATTACTCTGCTTCAAAGAAAATGTGTTTTCTCGGAATAGGTAGTTGTGAAATAAGAATTAAATAAATTTTATTGTATCTTAAGCGGGAACATATGAAGTTACCATTCTGAATGCGAAAAGGAAAATTTTAGCGAAGGTCGGAATATCATCTTGCGCGGAATGATTTGCTAGTTTATAAATATGGCATAACCTAACCTAACCTAACCTAGGAGATAATTAGCTATAATCAAATAGCAGAATACAGCAGGCGTTTACATTAGATTTCATTTAAATGTGGAATCGTTGACCTAATTTATAGAGGGATGTCATAGCATCGCGACGCCTTGTTTCCTAAAGGTCGTGTTTTTGTTTTTATTGCAAAGATTAGTGAAATTAGCGGAAATTCATTAAAGTAGTGTATGAGTTTATAACGATGTACAAGTTATAACGCTATGTTATTGAAAGTTTTACATATACAGGGGCGTGTCGCAAATGATATATCCATTTTATGGCATGTTTCTAGCTATTTACGAAAATATTTCTGAATGTGTGTTCACATTTCTTACCGACACATTTTATTAGCGGTACCCATATGTAAATCCGTTTTTTCAAATTATTGAACAGTTTAAAAAACGACATTACTTATGGGTACCTCTAATAATATGTTGAAGCTTTCTTGTCGAAATTAGATTAGTTACCTTATGCTATCATATATATTATATACTATAAAAGTATAAGTAAGTCACAGCGCTGTAATTAATTATAATTTTTCTAATTGTTACAGATTAGATATAGCCGCACAGGAAGCAAGTAGTAGGGTTCGTGCCTTTTCTGTAGGAAGTCGCTCGAAGAGGCCAGAAATTGGAAGATTGGCTAACGTCGTTACGGCACCGCTACATGTCGGTTCTGAAAGTTCGAGTACGAATAAATCGAACTCAGCACCACTACTATCCAGTTCTTGGGGTCACAATTCCGGATGTTCCGGTGCATCGGAACGCATGGAAGATCTCATGGAATTAGATTTTACTCGGCCTGGAATTCCTACGACCCTCTCATCACCACCCTCCTCTTACTCTCAATCACAATCACAATCGCAATCGCAATCGCAATCGCAAACGCACTCGTATTCCACTGCCACCGATACCAGTTCCTACGTCGATATGTCACCTGGACAGCCGCCACATCCGACCACTGCCCCTTATGTCGATATGAGCGGCGTTAATAAGGTATACATTATGTATATTAAACTGTTTTTAGTTAGTACCGAACACAGTTTTTCATTGAAAAGAAATAGTTTTTTTTTTAAGTTTAAAAATACAATAGTTTGCATGAATCAATGTGATGCGCTTTTATTAGCACTAATAGTTCTCTCTAATATGTATGGCGGTTGATAAATGTTACATAAACGGTACGCAGAAACATTTTATACGTCACATCCAGTTATGCGATACTATGCTCGTGTCACGTAAAACACAAATAAAAACGTGAGTGTTAGTGATATTGTTAATGCTGCTGTTTAGCAGCTTCGTGTGTTCACGGGTAAAATGTGATTTTTTTTTAATAGATAGGAAACAGTGAACTCTTTAGGTTACACGTAGCCTGATATAAAATTTGTATTACATAGTACGACGTGTTTGTGTTGGGCCTCAAATATATATGAAACCATAAAAATAGAGCAAAAATAAGTTTCTCTATATCAAGTAATTCGCTATTATGTATCAAATAATGCAACTTTGCTATACTAGGGCGATTCTTAGACTTTATCAACTTATTGCACTGATTCTGTGCATCCATTACGTGCGCTCGTATGCTGTATAGTAGAGTTATAGAAATCGAAAGCGAGAAAGCTATTTTTACAATCAGTATTATTTTTTGTTCAATTAATTTCTGCGTTCCTCATATAACAAAAAAGCTTTGTTCCAGATTCAAGTTTTCTTTTCGGAAATAACGTTTCTTATAAAAACATTTTCTGACATGTAAAACTTGAACGGAGACCGCAATTACGCCTGCTTTATGTTTCGGCAATTGTCTATAAGGTGCTCATTCAGCTTCCTTGTCACAAGACAAATGAAGTTTGGTCAATATTTTAATCGATTTATTGAAAAGGAAAAATTATTTAAATTCATTAAAAGAAATGATTGTAAAGTTTTTCTCGTTTCTGACATCATCACACTGTATGTTTCTACTCTTTCTATGATTCAAGATTGATTAAATAGCAGTCATATGTTTATTTATAATGGAAAATAATTTTGCTGTAGAGACATTAGAAATTTCGTATAGAATGTTTACAGTTTTCTTTACATTCCAGGCCAATAGAAACAACAATAACAATACTACCACTGCCAATCACAATCACAATCACAGCCACGCGCCAGCGTCGGTTTCTATCTTAAAACCGGTAATTACAACTTTGAAGCCGGTGGAGGAAGCAGAAGGTCCTTATATGCGAATGACTGGCATGGATTGGTCTCGCACTGGAACGAGTCCTAAACAAGCCCCTTCTCCTGCTCAGGAGGATTATATTCAAATGAAAGGTCCACCAGGTAAGATTTTAATACCACTTATCTTTAAATTCCACGAAAGGTATTTCATTACGTATTAATAATTCGTGAATTTAATTATGTCTCAAATATTGTGTTTCTATATATTAACAAATATTTTGTGGAGACCGATGCAAATTTCGATTATTTTCGTGCCTTTTAGGAGGAACAAGGACGGCACCTGTGGATTTGCCTCAGCCACGGCATCCTCCTGAAGGTTACGTGGAAATGTCGTTTAAGGCTCGTCCTGAGCAGGATTATATAAACATGAATATGGGGATAAATTCACGTAATCGGAGACCTCGAGGTGGTAGCCGTAAAGAAAAATCGCGTTCTCAGCCAATAGCGATTCAGGCCAGCAGCAAGTCAACGAAAACTCCGAGTTTCTTACCGCTCAATGGTAGTCCAACGTCTGAAAGCTTAGGAAGTACACCAGCATCACCACCCAGGGCAACGCCGACGGGCTCTACATCGACAATCTTTCCGTTCTCTTTAAACAGTCCTCAATCGCCCATGAAACCTTTTTCTTTCCAACAGGAATCGGTTAAACCATCGACAAGTGAATCATCCTCGAGTAGCGAATATGCTGTTATGAGGGCAAGAAAAGTCTCGGTACTGAGTCCATTTCCCATTCCCATGGAGAATTCCGAGATTAATACACCGAGTACAGTGGCTAAGGATACACCGCGAGTAATATCGACAGGATCATCCTCTTTGGTTTCGCAGGATCATCCCTTGAGTCCACTTTCGAAGAGACTATCGGACTTGACTGTGAGTAAGCCAAGATTGGTTACCGCTTCTCCTGCAACAAGTCCGACGCCCTCGGGATTTAAGTCAAGTCAACCGAAATCAGCATCGCCAAAGATGTTTGATGACACTCCTACTCCGACACCAACGCCAACACCAACCCCAACTCCAACACCCAGTCCACTGGACAGTGAAGGCTATGAAAAACTTCAGCCAGGCGCGACAATTCTTCATTATGCCAGTTTAGACTTGCCGGAAGTCGGAGGCATACCACCTGTTTCGCCAACCCCAGTTCAAGAAGGTTTCAGCTATGCGGAGATTGACTTCGCTAAGCTTAAACAGAACTAAATGTCCTCTGATTGTCATCGCAAGTCCTTCAGAGTTCGAATCGTCGAGAGTATTGTCAATTCAGCTATTTCGAATTCGGTGTCTCTCTCTTTCTCTTTCTCTCTCGCAAAATACTCTTACCCAAAGCTCGTCACGATGGATTCAGTGGTCTAATACTGAAATACATCAATGGATCAGGTCTAAAGTATGGCTGCCGGTTTTCGTAATGGAAAGATTTTTACCTTCGAAGAGTCGCTCTTGTTGAACTAGCGATCTATATTATTGAAAATATCAGTTATTTATCGTTCTTGGTATCTGCTGTGGAAACGGATGAGTTGCTGGACAAATATAGATACTTTTCAGTTGAAGTGAACGGGAATCATTTTAGGAAGTGCATTCTTACCTTTCGGGAATTAGAAGTTTTCTAAATCTAACCCTTCAACGCCCGGATGTTTTTCTCACTTTGCGGCAAGGCATAACGAAGGGAAATGGTTAGCTCGCGCGCAGTGCTGCGTTGATGTTTAGTGCAGGGGCCTGAACATTGTAACAGTATCATCCTACTTACATTCAAAATAGGCTTTTCTCCATTTTCCCCGTTTTAGATACGTTTTGTACCGCTTGGTACGCTACTGGTTCCTTAAAAACGTAAAGTAGGGAGTGTCTAGCCCTCCAACAACGCACTAGCACAGTCTCCTAAGCATCGCAAGATGAAATGCCATTGACCAATTGCCCACGCGAGACCTTTCGAGGCGAACGCTGACGTTCGGACATTAAAGGATTAAGGAAAACATACTGCTGTGCAAAAATACTAATTATGAATAGGAAAATATGAATTTTGAAAGCTATAAAAGGCTGATTTCTCATGAAGCTTAAAATTTCAACTACGAATTATTTTTCTTATTATTTTATAAACTATAATCTTCTATACTTTTGCCTCGGAAATACAGAAGGAAACTTTCCTGCAGCCTAAAAAATTATTACGAAAGAAAGTTTTTCAATTTGTTCTTCATTCTGCGTTCACGCGGTATTTAAGAACATAAATGACGCTATTGATGGTCAAATGCGAACAACAACAAGAGTTAGTGAAATTTACTTCTAAAGGAAGATGTGTAACGATAAATTTTTAGAAAGAATCTGCGAAGGAGACGTAATGTGATTGGGACTGTTGACAAAAGCATCCTTTTAAGTGTAGAAATTGCTGTTCAATAGTAGATATATTGCATGCATGTTTACACGAAAGGTATAAAATTAATTAAATTCAACGAACCCTAGTATGAAGGAGTAAATAAATTCAGGGCTGTTAAGTGATTAAAAGTCACGCGGAATTATATCATGATAGCATTGGCAAGTGTTGGCAGAGTTTCGTTAATCGTGTAGAGTGTTCTTCTCTTCGCTTGCAGCTATAATTTAGAGAGCAATTAATGAATTCGTGAACCGCTATCTGTCCTTACTGTAACTACGTTACTGCTCTAGTTACAAAAACGAATGTATTAGGTTGGGGAATAAGTTCGTAGCGTTTTTATCAAAGACTTTTATTTAAAAACGCTACGAACTTATTCCCCAACCCAATACTACGTATTAGAGTATTTCAGGCGCTTCGTGGCTGTACTCATTCTACAAATATTGTAATGAATTAATTGAACATTTTTAAACGCGGATAAACTTAGCAATCGATTAAAAATGTAATAAATTTAGCTAAGGTTCAAAAGAAAATTTGGATTATATTGAAGAATTGTACGCAGAAACAAACCGTTCAAATTTAAGCACGCTTGACAATTTATGAAACGAAGCCAATAACTAAATATTCAACAAAATCTCGGAAATATGATTATTAAGTTTTTGATCAATATTTCGTGAAATCTAATCGAACGTGTTATAACATCTTTATTACTGAAAAATTAACGCGTTGCGTGAATAATTTTCTGCATTCAAGCATTGAAGATTGCCACAAAGCCTGTATTTTTCATTAGGATAATTAGTTTATCGGAGGAGATATGCATTATTATCAGGCCTTTGCATTTGCAATCGTGGGATTTTATTCTTACAGACTTTTTACTTATACGTTTAAAGTGTTCTAGGTCAATTATATATTGTTTCAAATGCATGATGTGGCAAAGTGTTAAAATGTTTCAGGTTTGATTATTGTTTCAGAAATTAAGTCATTTTTATATGGTAATTTGTTAATATCTCTTTCGCAAAAGTGTGTGTAGAAGAAGTTTAGATAAATCTCAATCATTAGAAAGACCACAATTACCATTAAGTGTAGTGATCATTCACTCTGGACATCGATGGCCGTAATTGCTCAGTAACTTTACAATGGTTTTAATTACGCTTTTTTTTCTATACATTTTATTATAACTTTCCTAGAAATCTGACGAAATATTTCTGTTTCAAAGAATGATGTAATTAAGTGCTTGCAAGTATTTGCAAGAAACGATTTGAAAGTCTGAATATACTATTACTTCGATTGTTAATGTTATACATTTTTGGAGTAGTTACATTTATTGTATCTTCTTTAAAATAATTTAGGTTGTATTTTCAACAGATATGAGTTACATTGACACGCTATTTTGACAAAAAAGTTTTCCTGAACCTGATATTATCCCAAGCGTATTACGTTCTCCTGAACAGTACATTTTCTATTAAAAGTGTAATTCGTACGAACAACTTTACTTGAGGAATAAATATTGCTGTCCGACAAACATTGTCCTTTTTGTTAAATAAATATATATAGATATATATATTTGTATATTTATATATCTTTATTGTAGCACCTTTTCGTATAAATTATAAAATGCCTGAATACTTTGAAAAATAAACTCGACTATACATATATACATACGGAACGTTTAAGTATAAGTAATCATATAAATATATAAATAAATAAATATCTATAAATACACAATATATATTATTAATAATAATAATAATAATAATAATAATAAATAATAAATGCATAGTATACATTACGTCTTATCATTTCTTGGCTCCTAGCAAGTATGTAGAAATGAGACAAGTTCCCTGACAAATAAATCGTTTCAATTCTTACGATAGCACTTGACATTGTATTATTTTCAGATGTTAAACATTCGAATACTTTATCTAAAATTGCATGTGCAATGAAAAACTGAAAATATATTTAGTATATCTGAACTGTTATAAATGCTTTTTGAAAAAATATGTGTAACATTTATTCAACTCGAGATAAACTTTATTAGTATACTCGAAATATTAAGAAGTGTCGAATAGAAAGAACTTGTCGTGTTGAAAGATGACAAAGATATAACATTTTCAAGAATGTCACAGCGTGCTAATATGAATCTGAAAGTAATTTAAATCTCCAAATTTTAGCATTTCACATCTGCGTAATGCACTTAAAATTTCTTCTAAATTTCAACACTGTCAGTTCAGTAATGCATCTATCTATAGACCCAGACAACACATATGTCGGCTTTTAGGAGTCGTAAAGGTATCGTTGCCTTTTACGAAGTATGGGGTAAAACTGGTAAAAAGTCGACTAAAAGGTAGCTAACACAATACATCTCGCAATATTTAAGGCGTCCCGTTTTTGACGCCAAGACAATGAATTTCACACGCATACGTCTGTCTTGTTGCCGTCTTGATTGTGCCCTACTCTGAACTACTCTGGAAATTCAACCAACTGAAATTGGTTCTACCATAGAAATTAAATGGACAAGATAACTTGAGTTAATGCGTTTGACATGAATAACCCTCTATAGCAAATAATAAACTCAGCAAAAATATTGCTACATATAACGTACCTGCACGTTAGTTGTAATTTTCCACTCGTATACACAATGTCAACGTAACAGCGCTTTTATATTAATATTATGAAAATCAGCGAGAAACTGCACCTAATATGCATATTACACGTAATATTAATATTTGTTGGGATACTAAATTTACATCGGGCAGTTGGGAGAAATAACGCATATCTTATTTGGTAAATACGTTCATACTTTTGCCTTTCGCTTTTTCCTGATCCTTTCATTTTGTATTATTTGAGTTATTAGTATATAGATAATATATTATGAAACTCAGTTTTTCGGAGAATTAAATACACCTTTGCGACGTATCAGGGATGACTGTATATTATATTGAAATTTCTGTCCTGCGACAAAACAACTTTTAGGTGACTTGCAGAAGTTATAATAAACGATAAAAAAGCAGTTACCTTTTATCCATGTATGTGGCGACTTATTGACAAATTAAAACACGACTTCTAAGAGACACACGCCCAGTGCCTTATAGACGCATATTATATGCCTCCATTTTGAAGACTTTCCGCCTAGCGTGTTGTCTGGGCATTTTGGGGTGCATGCATGCTCAGATAAATAATGCTAGGAATTTTACACCAAACAATCTCAGAGTAAGGAGTACTGTCAATACACTTCGGTTCAACCTATATACTTCCTGAGAAAAACTATGTTATTTGCGGAGTTTAATTTTTCCATATATTTTTGGAAAATCTGCAAGATCTTAGTAATTGTTAGAATTGACAACTTAGTTAAATTAATATGGCTGCTACCGCCCTTTATCAAATTAGCACTTGTTTGCATTGTCATACAAAACTTGTTTTAAAAAAAGGTGTTGCAGGGGCTAATATTTTATTGCAAGACGTTACTCTAGCTGTATAAATTGATATAGTACCAATATTTCTTGGGTAAGTACTGAATTTTAGATGCGAATATGGTTCGCTTCGAGCGTCACCTGTATTAATACAAACATATGCTATAAAAATATCAAATAGGGTTACCCCTTATCCCGAGAATTGGCCCATGATTTTGTTGACATTAATAGTCGTGCAGCATGAGTTTTACGTCCTATTTTTTAAATTCGTTGTTATAAATAATATACTGCATTTAAGATGACTCCGAATCTCTTATTTACCATGCGAGTAAAATATAAACGAAAATCGTAAATGACAGGATTTTGACAGAGATTCTTTCTTAAAGCGAAGTTAGCGCACATTCTACAAGGTTGACAATTATTTTGACACCACTTTCGCAATAATTAACTCAAAACTGAAAGAGTTATCCGACCCAAAAATTTCGATGTAAATTTGAAAAAAGCGAAAAATATTTTTTCAGAATTTTTAAGATGACTATGTCACCTTAATCGATTACTTTACACGAAACAAGTATCGAGATACATCACAACTTCATGTTTGATAATTATTTCATACAAAAAATGATTTGATGACGTAATACGAGTTAATAAATGGAAACTTACGATGGCAGCATTTTAAAAAACTAGAGATAATTATAAATAAAACGCATTTTCACGATATCTTATCAACAGTATATGAGAGTTAAAGGATTTTGAAGTATTTTAGTGTGAACATTTTCCCGATTTATTACTTTCTTAAGATTTTACAATCACGTGAATTAGGACAAATTATAAAGAAGAAAAGCATTCACAGACATTTTTCGTCTTCATTACTGAATATTGTCAGCCTTTTTTATTGTAAACATTTAAACAAATGGTTAGCACAAATTATTCGCTTTGTTTTATATACTTCTCTCACATTTTATGTTTTGTATGTTTTATTGACATCATGCAAGCATTTATAAAATTTATTTAACAATTTTTATATTTTTAATTGTATATGAACAATAGTAACAAATATTACACAGTAATTAAACGATACATTAATAGTTTATTACTTAAACATTCACTATGATAAAAGTAGTCTTTGGCAGAAAAGTCACGTAAAGCCAGGTGAGTTTTTCACCTCAGCTAGATTGAATTTGCCTGTACTCTGTTCAAACGGCCGAATCAAATTTCTGTTGCACTGATTGTGTTTTAAAAACATCAGCTGGAAGGCACATAAGTATCTGTGGTCGATAACTGAATTCTTCTACCTGTGAGCTTCAATTTTTGACCGCTGGTGTGTAAAATTCTCCCCGCGTGGCTACTGCTAGGGTTAATAAATTTTATAAGATGATTCTATTCGTAAAATATAATCAGTATCAGTTACCGATATCACTCATAGCTTATAATTGTTTAACGCACAAATCTAACGCATTGTTCAGCAGTTTCTAGCGATTATATAGATACACAGGCTATAAGATCCTAGCAAACATATAAAAGCAGCCCAGTACTCAACCGTTACTTGTCCATCACTTGCCCGCTCTTATGTGTTTGTCAGGATGTATTCATTATATTTTCATATGGGTATAATTAGTGAAGTAATGAAATTATGTAAAGAATGTGTAATATTTTACATGCATATTTGTATTCTGGTTTACAAAATAATCTAAATACAGATTGCGTAGAAGTACGTGATATAAAAACTATGTAACACGAACCAAAACATATTCGTGTCAAAGCGTAATTAAAAAAAATAGCTAAATGGGAAAAGGGAGTTGAAAGGAGCGAGCGAATTGATAATTGATTTGAGTTAGAATTCTTAAGAGCCTGGGAATTTCCTAAAGATGAGCAACGGGATGGCGTATTTCCAGTCGCGTAAACTGAACACGTAGATACGTGTTTCATGGTGTAGAGCGGAAGGTGGGGATTTCATATGGAGAACGCTATTTCTTATTATCAGCTACTTCTCGCGTAGCATAAAGTGGAGTCCTTGGCACAGCCACCAGTGCTTGTGATGACTTCAGAGCCTTCAGACCTGTGAATGCCAGTACTTTGGTTTTTAGTAAATAGTTGGAAGTTACTTCACACACCGGAAATGAAATTCTTTGAATCTACGTGTGAGTATCAGCATCATTTCCCAACATCGTTCTGCACTCGTATTTATTTTTCCCCAATTTATGCTGCTATTCTTGATAGTTTTACAATGTTTTTCATGCTTTTGATATCACATATTCTGTTTGATCCTTTAAACCGTTATATTATTATGTGAAGTATAACGATTCCAAGAAACTTTATACACATAATTCATTAAATTGTCTTCTTCAAATATTCGTTATTTTTGCATTTTATTCTTAGCGTTGTACGAATTGTTTATTGGTATTTTATGTAGCCATGTTTATTTTTATAGCCATACTTATTTGATAGAACAGAAGTATAAAGTAATTAGATTTTATTGTGTAGTTTTCTACGCTTAATATTAGATTATTATAATATATTTTTATATTAATGATAGTGACAATATCACCTATTGCATCCTAAATAGTATGTGCTACTTTAAACTTAATATGTTTGAGAATCACTGTACTTCGAGTTTATAATGAATGCGAAGAGCAAATATTACTGCACAGTTATGTGTGTAAAGGCCGTTGCACGTAAGAGTTCTATAAGTATAACGTGCAGGTCAATGAGCGCGATTCTTTAAGATTTTATGAATTTATAGATATGTGCTCATTGGTCTACATTTTACGTTACGCTTAAGGAATCCTTGTTAAGTCATATCGGACTAGTCATACTTGTCGGATAATTCAGAAAATCAGATACATGATTGGTCAACATTTTTTTATATGGAACTTTCGGCCAATGAGGGATCTCATTTTTTAGTCTTACGACTCATATGACTGACTTACGAAAAACGTAATGTATAACTATGTTCAAATTAACGAGTTTTTAAAATATCAGTGATATTAGAACATGTGGTATATTGTTATTTAACACGAACTTCACACTTTACCCTTTAACTGTCAGAAATAAAAGGTATTTTTGTGTTAAGAATGAGTGCAATGAAAGAGTACTTGAATTCACATGAAAGTTGCCCGTCGGGGGTTTCTGGGATGGCCGAATCCAAATCTGAGATCGAAATTTTCAAATTCAATTGGAATTGTGTGAACCATTTTCATACAAGTTTAACAATTGTCAACATTTCTAGTCACCATTTCGAATTCGAAAATTTTGACCACGAATTTGAGTTCTGCGACTCCAAAAATCTATATATGCCACGTTTCGCTGAAATCGCATTAGTGGAAATTAGTTATTTTTTTAAGCGTGTATAGAACAAATGCACTACGAGAACTTATGGCGTGCAATACAGATGGCGCGGGTAGCATGCACCTACATTTTCACACGTGTTCACTAAGGCATATCTGTATTTGTACGCACGGAGCGAATACAAGATTTCTGAATGTTCTATAAAAAGAATACGTGGACTGCTTTTTTTGCAGGTTAAAGAGAATGCTGAAAATCTCTGAAATACATGTTACTTACTATTGTATCATCCTAGGTACTTTTTAGATTTCCTTAATAACTACTACAGCGCCTTCACAGCTTGGTCGAAATAGTTGCACGTGTCGGAAAACTCGAAAATCTGACCAATGAGAAGTTTACTTTCTGCGAGTTTTCCAACCCATACGAGTGCTCTGATGAAGTTATGAAAGTGCGGTTATACTATCACTATAACTATATACATGATGTACTGGTAGAGTACTAACTCAATTTTGGAAAAAGAGACGAAATATTTGTTTTCCGTTAATATTTCAGTTTGTATTTTTTAAGAATCTTATAGTACATATAGTTACGTATAGTTAATTTTTACAATTAATTGAAAAATATAACTTTCTTTTGTATTATTCAAATGGCGAAATCAGTTCCACTTTGAAGAACCATGTTTTTATAAATCACAATACAAAAGAGTCCCTGACTATGAAATTGATGTCAATTCTGAGCAAGCAGTATAGGCTCGTATTTTCACTTTTTTCCCTGAAAGTGTCCTTCTACCTTTAAATCTTGTTATCGGTTAGATATGTCTAGCCGTACTTTGGGAAGGATTTGGGATTGAAGAACTGTAAATATTGAATGTGGATTTTGAATATATTATCATATGTGTACGTGCGCGCGCTTGCATATACGCATATGAAGTATATTTTCTATTGATCATTATTAGCAGACTTTTGTAATCAAGCAGATATTCTTTTGCCAAGTGTTGCGTAGAATGTACATTTCCTTAAAAAAAAATCTAATTGAGAGTGTTACACGCAGGAAGAGATATTACCTTGGCATATTTATGTTTTTTAGTCATTCGCGTACTGACTAAATAGAAGAGTTCAATGAAACTGCTACCCAGGAAACACATGTAGTAATAGTTATATTTTAATTACGTAAATTTTATATTATATAGTAGCTGTGTAAAGGTCACGTTAATGTGACGAACGTATTGCTGGGTATGACATGGAGAATATTCAAGACCGGTTTACCAATACCCAGACTGTTTCTTAAACTAAACTGTTTTAACATATTCATTGTTGTTAATTATAATTAAAGTATTCATGTGGTAACATTAAAAACCAATGCAGAAAAATATTTCATAACGTTTTTTTCATGATTACTTTTTTACTTTATGATACATATTTATTCCTAGTATGTGACAGTGTCATTGTGGATTGCTGAAGTTGTGTCATCCTTTGCTGAAGTAATTAAGGAAAAAAAACTTGTTCCATTGACTATGTTTCCACCGGAGTCGAGCGAGAGGTAAAATGTACGAAGTGTATGCCTATAGTTTACTAATGTATATACAGGGTGATTCACGAGAATTTACGGATTTGGGTGTGGCTTAGTTTGAGCAATGATCAAGCTCGTTGATTAATGACAATGAAAGTTAAGCCACACCCGAATCCGTAACTTTCCTTAAATCACCCTGTATACATATACTGCATACATATTTTGTCTCTCAATTCGACTCTGATGAAAACGTAACCATTAAAGTCAATACTGACTTTTTGAAAAAAAGAATTAAGATTAATTGTACATTTTTCAAAATGAGAAGATCGAGACAAGAATTATTATATGATTAATTTTCGGTTTTGCTCCCCAGCTGACGCCGGATATATTTTAACAGCTGGTCAAATTTTTTAACCGCAAAATATCTCTTGTCGTAATTCGCATCGCTCACAAATAACACTAGATTTCAGTGGATCTTCGCGGCAAATTGTGACGATAGAAAATTGGAAAAAATATTGTAATACCTCTTTACATCGTTCCGGTGTCCTAGTATCGTACACCATTATTTCTCATGCGCAGTTATTTTTAACAATCTTTCTCGATGTTCAAATATTCTAGATCATTATTCTTTATATCTGCATACTCCTCATCACCTTTTTTGATGTACAGGGACTCCAAGTCTTTGTGTATCCCCAAATTCTCATGGTCATTGTTTTCGATGTACAGGTACTCAGCATTATTGTTTTCTATAAACAAATAATTTTGTTTGTCGTTTCCTATGATCAAGAGACTCGGTCGAGTCTCGCGCCAAGTACAGGCAACTGGCTGTACAGGGCACGGCCCGCCGAGACTCTTTACTCGAGCCAACTCTTGTACCTGTGTTTGCAGTGAAATATCTTATGAACTGCTATGTATGAGAAAAAGTGATTGACACATTCATTATAGGAATCGAGGCTTCTGATTTGATTGCCACCAAAGTCTAAGAGATTAGGGTACAAGATCAGGGCGTATTGAGAGGGCGAGCGAGATAATTTTATTTCAGTTCCGTCGTCGTCGTCGTCGTCGTCGTCGTCTTCGCACGTCCATCTACTTTTTGACCCAACAGATGGCGCTGACTGCTTTGC
>JARQST010000464.1:964069-984435 GCA_030142225.1 Pachycephus smyrnensis | reverse complement strand
ACATAAAATATAAAATATAAAATATAAAATATAATTATAATTGTTTGTAATGCTAAAATAGAGATGGTAATATTTCGCAGAATCACAAAATAAATAATGAAAGAAACCGATTAATAATATAAAAATTGAAAAAAACAAACTTATGTCTTGAACTTTTAAATAGTGGTATAAGATTTAGTTATTATTAAATTATTAAATAGAAAATGCTAACCTGCTGTACAAAGTCGTGAATCCTCGTCGTAGCCATCTTGACAATCCGGTGCACCATCACAGAGATATTGTATCGAAATGCAAATACCATCTCCAGGGCACTTAAATGGTTCGTATGGATGGCAGGCACCCCCTATAAAATATTAATTTTGTTTGTTATTGCCATTTGCTTACAAATAAAACTATGTTACTGCGAATAGCAACCGTGTTCACGAACGAAGGCAAAATAACGTTTAAAATTGAAAGTATTTAATGTTAGAAGTAAATTTTTGTTTATAATATTTATTGTTTCTGGATTTACTTTGTGTACATATTGCTAACATGCAGGCTATTCTAAATTTCAATTAACGTCACGTATCAGGGACTGGTCAGTATTTTGTCTCGCTCACGAACCGCTATTGAAACGATCCTATACTTTTTACGTACTTTGGGATTCGCTCATTATAATGTGGTTTTCGAGATCCAGGCCGATGACAACGTGAATGCTGAGATTCCAGGTGACCAACATAGAGTTTCTTAATATGTAGGTGGACGACGACGTCGAAATCAAGTTTCAGATCTATTTCTACGTGATTTCCGGATTTTGCTACTACGACACCCTTCTTGAGATTCGAAGTATCGCAAATTAAGTATATGAAAAGTACGTGAAAAGTTCGAGTCGCTAATTGCGTTCAAATGTCACGTCTCATGTCTGTAGGTGGTTTTCTCGCTCTGGAGGTCTACGTCGACGACGACGATGAACTCGACTTCCTGGTCCGCGCAGACTTGAATATTTTGTACATGAATACATCATATAACGCGAAAGATTGTTTCGCAAATCAAATACAAAAGAAGTTCATGTCACAAATCATGTTGCGTTGCAATTTCGTGTTACCAATCAAATACGTCCAATCAAGTGCGCGAAAAATAAGTGAAAAGTACGTTTCGCTATATAGTAAAGTACGCGAGAAGTACGTTAAAAGTTTCTGTCGTAAGTTGCGTTCAAACCTGTATGCAAACCTTTTCGGACATCCAATATTATAATAGGCCCCGTGCGGGTATATTTAGGGCACGCCCAAGAAGGACTTGTCTAACTATAACCTGTCTGGAGCCTAATTAGGATTAACTTTTTTGTATCTTAAAACATTTTATGTTGGCTTGCCCAATCGTAGCCTAACGTGAGCCTAGTTTGGACTTAGTTTATCATCCAAGATACCCTAGTAAAAGTTTACCTAGTTTTTTCCTGACTTTGTATCCGTATAGAAATTTGGCAGGGCACACCCGATGTTAGGAACGGCCCTAACCGGGAATGGATGTGGTTTTCCTATTTATGGCTTACAATGATGGGCACAGACAGTTTCCAACTAGTATGCCAATTTACTAACTAGGCATTCCTTTTCAAGCCCATCATAGTAAGCCTAACCAAAATTCTATCAGAGTCACGATTGTGTCACCGAAAGTGTGTCCGCTAGGTGGCAGAATGTGAAGCAATCAACCCGTAACTAAAGATTATCGGTCAAATGTATATATGAAAGTAATACTTCTAGGTAACACACTTTAATACAAGTATAATTAGTGCAACGTACAGCTACACTAAGCTTTTTGCACACCTTGAGTCTAATCAGAACGTCTGACAGTCGGTGGTTATGATATTGGGTATTAAATACGTAACTCGCAAATATAAACGTTATATAGCCTAACTTGGAATCTACACTTGACATTCTTGTGTTATATGTAATTTTTATTATAGATATATTAGTTACATTTTTAACCTGCTAGGTATACGAGATAGATTCATAGGACCAAGATTGATGCAGATTAAATTTCCAATATTGGCCTAAGTTTGAAAGGGAATGTGGACTCCAAAAAAATAGCGGGACAATTCAATATTAGACCAAATTGGCAACCTAACTTAGACCCAGATATAGATTTAGCAAATAAACTTGACCCCGAGTAATGCCCGGAAAAAATTTCTACATGGGAGTCACGTGGAAATAGATCTGAAACTTCGACGTCGTCGTCCACCTAGATATCAAGAAACTTTATGTTGGTCATCTGGAATCTTAGCATTCACGTCGTTATCGACTTGAATCTCAAGACCACGTTATAATGAGCGAATCCCAAAGTACAGGATCGTCTCAGTGGCGGTACTTGAGCAGGACAAAATACTGATCAGTCCCTGATACGTGACGTAGTTTTGTTTTTACACAGTATAATATACATAATAAACAATACTTTATTAAAACACCGTTTAAAATATACAGTCTGAGAAATTACGGTTTTGATCGCATTGTTTCACTTTCTTCAGAAATTAAAACTATATCTTTTAAATGTCATTTAAATCAAATACGATAGACTAACCTAACAATATAAACTTATCTTGGTATCCTATTTTCATTAGCAAGATGCATACAAATATTATGAGTTTAAACATTTTGTATTAATATTACAAAGGACATTCGTAAATAATTATAGCGACTTACGTCACAATAATTATATAATGCACGTGCATTACGGTATTAATTATGGACATACATAAATTATCGACACAATAATGTAATGCTGCGATAGGTTTGTAAATGGCTAGGTAAGGTTAGGATAGCTAAGAACTCAAATGCTGTGATGGGTTAGTTTAGGTCAGGTTGGAATGGTCTGTGTACAATTTTTTTTTAATTTTAGAAAAAAGTTGTTCATTATGTCAATAATGGAACATTTTGTGTTATATATGGCACCCGTGCAGGTTTGAACATGAAAAGATCCTCCAATGGTACCTTGAAAACCACTACGTGGTTTTTTACAGTATTCATTATTACATTTTTTAAATATTTTATATTAAAATTATAGCTTACAGGGGTGGCATTTATTTTAATATTTAACGTGTAGAATATGGGTGGCTGGTTGTGATAACGTGAGGGATAAGTAAGTGCAGGATGTTTTATGTACATCATATTTAATGTGTAGGATATATAATCTGTAGGATAATACGTGTATAATAAAAATAAGACTTGCAACGTATAGGATTTATGCCCCCTCAAAATTACTTTAATGTTAGGTACACATGCAATAACTCGATGAATACACATACCTATTTGCTCATATTGGAGCAAGAAGTATTTACACAATTTAGACATATATGCGATTAATGCGAGACTATTATTTTTCAAAGCAAATACATTTGTTACATTCATGCAACGATTCTTTCTATAAAAGATTATAGATCGGAGTTTGTTTTGTTGCTGTGACGGAGAGATTTTTGTATTTAGGTAAGAATTAGAATTGGAAAAAGGAATACAGTATTAACATGAATGTGTGTGTAAATAAGGTGTTAAACATAACAGTTTAAAATTAGTTCAGCGTTAGACGATAATAGAACGTTAAATCGCAACTCCGATGACAATTCATTCTTTTTCACTAAAACTTTGTATCTTCCCATAGATTATAGATCAACTTGTTGACCAGTTTTATAATATTTTCACACGGTGATATGATATTAGGCACATTATTGTGGGGCATTTTGTGTATGAAAGATGTTTGTAATAGATTGATACTACTCAAAACTGCTGTACTAAATTTTTCGACTAACGAAATTGCTTATATTATTCATATATGAATTCTTACGGTGAACGTAGTATGAAAGCAATTATTATCAATTCAGTAATCGATTTGGTCATCAGTTCCATCTAATGATATATGTATCCCGTATAAATAATGAAATAAAAATTGTATCGTTTGAAGGGGAAACAAGGACTTACATTAGTCGATTTTTTCCTTAATTATATATCTATTAATGTATGGATTTTTTATATTTCTAGCTACTATTGATTACATTTAGTATTTATGCTTTCACTATTATGAAATGGGTGCGGGACTCAGTGCAACCTCTTATATTTTCCACAAACATATAAGCACAACCGTATGGAGCATAGGGGAGTGTCATATATGTACGTGTGTGTGCATACGTGGCGGCAAATGTCTGTATCCAATATTCGGAATGAATCACTGAACTGAACGCGACTCAAAATTTCAATGAAAAATTAACCTCCGAACGTAGATGCCACAGTAATATTTTCAGATGTTCGGCACTTTCAGTTTTAAGAGGACGGATACGCCAGGATCCAAAAAATTAACATAAAATCTCTATCCAAAACTTTTTATGAACCGATAAAACAATCGGATCAAGAGACTCGATCGAGTATTGCGTCAAGTGCAGACAATCGGCGGTACGGGCAAGCGGTTGAAATTTACAGGAAAAATCAAATTAACGATATAGATGGGACAGTAAGATTTGCCAATGACCAACACTTCCAGTCTGACCGTTCCGCAACCGCACAATTAATTTTTTTCCAACGACGGATACATAAGATGCGACCATATGGTTCAAGCAATCGTGCCTTAAAGCAAACCTGTTTACCCCGATAGTTTACTATAAATTTATTCAATTTATTCATCCATTCAAACAAATTTCCTATGACTAATTACTTAAGTTAAGGTAGCGAAAAAAGCACTGCTGCGATTTGAAATTTGTAAAAAATTAGTCACCGAATATGTTTACAAAGTTTAGTTAATACCAGATTAACGACCAATATAATATATTAATAAAAAGTTCAATTAAATCTCTCAATTATCGATATTCGGTTTGTTAATATATTATGTTATGGTATGGAGTAACAGTGTTACAGGAAATAAGTCGTTCAGTTATTGCGAAACTGGAATCGATTTTTGTATAATATTTTAACATCGCGGTGTAGATGCCGCCAATGTTAAGGATATTAGGAATTAATAATTGAGTGCGTTGTTCCGCGTGAAGGTAGGTGAAGCACGTAATTGGTGGTGGGTCGAGTATCGACCGAGAAGGAGTCGAAAGGGCGCTCCTATTTTCTTTTCTCAATACTATCTGTATGGCCACTTCTCATATAATCAATAATTTTTCTGGAATATTCTTTCCCTAAAACTGTCATAAATTGGAAATTTGTTTAGTAAAAAGAATAATCTGTTTCGCAACTTATAATTCATAAAGAGAGTTAGTCGCTGGGGTTTGTGCCAACGTAGAAGATATTCATTTCATTATTATTTATATAGTACTGAATAATAACCAAAGATAGTATTGATATGCGGTAGTTAGCAAATGCACAAATAGATAACTCTTTTACTTCGAAATTCATACCTATGTGCTCACTCCAAAAAGAGATATTATTCGCGGGCAGACTATATGATCTAATTCCATGGCAATTACAAGTAAACGTGTTTACATGCATCCGTAGAGGTTTGAAACTATAATTATGCAGAGGTGCGGCGTTAACGTTTCTATAGTATGTATTCGTGATAGCCGGTGATCATCATCAACAACAAATTAATGTGTAATTACCGATTTAAGCTTCGTGCTGAATCTCAAGTCATGGAGAAAGTTTTTCAAGTATATAAGTATTTGTAATCACGAATAGTACTTGCGGAAAATAAAGTTTTTTTCAAAAGATTTTGACATATTATAGGTATACGTAGATTTATATATTATATATACTTTCATAACATTTTCGTACAATTTTGAATATTTTTTGTCCTGTGTTATAGTAAACATATGTTTTCAATAAACCGTAGTGATAACCCAGATAGCATATAAATCCTAAAAATATCTTTAAGATGCCTAAAAGACAACCTCTATCACATTAGACGCGTTAAAGACAACTTTTGGACATTATGTATTGTTTGTAACTTATTTATAACATTTTGAAATACTATTCAGCAAACATTTGGTTGTTGCATCTTTGAATTTACAATCCAAATTTTAATTGTTTTGAGAATTTCCATATGCCTTATAAGTAATCAAACGTCTAAATTTACTTTACGCCTAGAATAAGCCCTAAACTTTTTATGAAGTATATTTCACTGCGTAAAAAAACTATGTTAAAACCACAAAAGAAATATATTACTTGCAAAACTGACCCTAGTAAAATGCTAATACGACATTAACTCATTCTTTCAGTTTAAAGTAATGGATACTTTGTACATAACTTGAGACCAAGTCACGCCATTCTTTACTTTTAATAATAATATTGCACACAAAATAATAAGACATCAGTAGCGTGACTCTATGTTGGATCGAATAAAAGTAAAGTACATATTCATTATAGTTGTGGTAATGACTGAAATGCCCTGTGTTAATATTATTTGTACTACGTGAAGGATAATACTACATACTTATAAAATTGCTATAACTGCTGCAGACTTTTAAAATGTATAACAATTGGCCGTCAGTGTTTGTCCTTAGCACAAAAGCAACAGCAGAAGTTTTTAAATATTATAACTGTATCATCAACCTTTCATAGGATGTGAAAGTTAATATCTTTATAGCTAAGATATGTCATACAAAATGATATGAAACATTTCACTGCGATATTCCTTACGGTTAAAATCTAAAAAATTGAGCTATGCCGAAAATCTTTAATTATAAAAGTGAAACATCGTATAATTTTATGTATGATGACAATGTGCCAATCTATATTAAAAGGAAAGAGATACTTATTACAGAAATAAAATAATATCCTCTACTAAAACTCACACTCGTTTTATAAATGAGAAAATAAATGCCCTTACCTGTTCTCTTGGAACTGAGGTGACCGTAGAGTCGGCTGAGGTCGATCGCCATTACTGCACGGGGAAAGGCAGCACAAACAGTAAGGGCGAGGCCAAGAGCCAAGCTGGTGCACAACAATCGAACCATTCTTGTAGAACGACGACCGAAAGCTCTTGTTATTAGAATATGTCGTTAGGGTGATAGCAAAGGATGAGGATAAGGATGAAAACGAAGGATGACGAGGACGGCGACGTTGAAGGTGACAGTGATGGCAATGGCTATGACGACGAGGTTGCGTTTCGTCGTGGACGTTAAAATGTTATGATATCCAGCCTGTCAGCCCCTGGTGGTGCGCGATTTGCTCGTCTCGAATGTCTGACTCCTTTTGAGCTTTTCGGCGATATACAGGTTGCGTACGAGTTGCCACGATGAGAGGATAGCGCCGACCCCGTATACCTCGACCAATCGTCTCTCTCGTTACGAGCTTCTCAGCCAATGGGAGCTCACGGGTCCCGGAAAACTCCCACGCATTCTGCGACTCCACGTCGCATCGATTTCGCCTACCTTTTCTCTCCACATCGCCTCTTCTCCTCCTCGTTTTCTATCCTCTGTCCTCCACTTCGCTTTCATCTACTCATATACTGTTTTTAACATCGTTCAACAATACTCATGCTACAGGGACGGTAATTGCACACTCGTTTTCATTTACGGGACTTCGATCGACGCGTAACTGACCTTATCTACGATTATATTTGCAGATTCAACAGGACTTTGAATGTCCGTTGTATTAGGTTAGGTTAGGTCTGTCTCGGATTCCAACTATTCTGCTTCGACTTCCATATAAAAGCCTTTGAACCTCTTTTTCTCCATACTTTACACGTTGGATTCTAGGTTCACGATGGTTGATTCATTGCATATGAACGAAAGTTAAAACATCACATTTTTGCAACACTGTGTAACAACAAGAATGATTTAATGTGATATGAATAAGTCACCTCTTCCCTACGTTTGCGCATTTATATTTTAATGTGACACTTGTAACGATTAAATAAGATACGTTCAAAAAGCAATACAGTAGAACCTCTATTATCCGAACAGAATATTTCCTTCTAAAAACCAGTCTTTAGATGGAAATATTCTGTTTGGATAATGGAATTTCTACTGTACGTTGGTAAAATAATTTTTAATGATAAATCTTCATTTATTTTTCATTTTTAGTTCCATACATCAACTAAATTTCATATCTCTACATAATTAACACTTCTTATATACAATAGATATACAAATTAGCTGTCACAAAAATTATTGTTATCGTCTTACTTAAAATATCTTTTTTATTATAAAATAGTAATTTTCAGTTTAACGACAAGATGGCAGTAAACACAAAAAAATTGTTCTTATATTAGCGATAAAATTTTATTTCCATTATCAGGGGGCGAGGGTAAATATGATCAATTTTTATAGGAATTTATCCCGTTGTTTTCATATATATCGCTTGCTTGATGATTGCACTTACGTCATCATCATAGAGTCATGTTCATCTACTATAAACATCATTGCATATAAATCTAAACTATCAAAAATGTGTTGTAGTAATCCGTTGTTTACCATTACTTCGAAATAACAAACTCGAAAGTAAAATTTCATTGCAATGTCAATCTTTCCTCTAATTATTACGTACTTTTTCTTTCATGTTTATGAACACACAAATAGGAAAACATAAAAATATTGGAAAGTGTACGAACGGAAGTAGGTTTATATTCTCTCAATATTTTAAAAAACCTACATTGAATTCCGAACATTCTGTTCCCCCGACTGCATACATAAATAATATCTCATTTTGTATAATGTTTTCTTTTTAGTTTCTTCTTTGATTTTATCATCTAAGATTATGTAGCTGGTAATATTTAAATGGTATGTTCAGTAAAATAATTAACTAGAAAGATTATATATTTAATAAATAAAAAATATTTATTAATATAAGTAAAATATATTTTACACAACGCAAGCAAGTTTTACGCGTTTTTTCATGCTTGTGTTCCGTCCCCAAAATAGCTGTTTCTGCGACGGCGAAAGTAAGTCAGTGGTGGGGAGTAACTAACAGTACAAAAAAGAGTACTTTTAAATCCTAGGACTTAAAAGTGTCCGAATTCGTACTCGACGCATGCGCATTTACAGACAAATCTTAGACTACTCGACCTTTAATCTAACCTTAATTTCATTTCAAAACATTAGCGTGTACTCGGTGCTCCATAACCTGTGACGAAATAACAGTACAACTGTATATAACGTTTTCCATATAGCAAAGAAAATGAGTGAACTCGAGAAGAATAGTAGTGACGAATTAATTTTTTTTTAAATTAATTTCAAAACTTTTTTTACATGATAGTCGGGGGGCTTCGCCCCCTGGACCCGCCCTCCCCCCTCACTTCCCCACATTTTCTCAATTATTTTAATTATTTACTTTCAAATACGTTCTTTCATGAAAAAACTTGTAAACCATACTTTTGTTGCATAAATTATCGTGTGTACCATGAAGGCAAGGTTTTTCACGCCTCACGTATTTGCAATATTCGTCTTCGGCTTGTGCACACGCTTGCCTACGACTCATATTGCAAATTTACGCTCGGTGTTAAAAGACCGAGTTTGCCTCCTTGATACACAATGTACTATTAAATATATAACTTGTTGCTGCTTTTCGTATGTCGCATATACGAGAAATATGTTTTTCCGTTTATTTTATTCTATTTTATTTTATTTACATATTTGAACCATATATTTTTAATATTTTTTTCGATTTGTATATTATAAGTAACTATCAATAATAAATTATTAATAAATTCCATAATAGTCCAGCAAGCCTAATGTTAGACGTGTCAACATGTAATACAAATACAGTAGAACTCCGATTATTCGAGCCTGCTTTATCCGAGTTCGCCATTATTATCGCATCGGATTCGCGTGAACCCGTGTTATTCGAGCTACGTCAGTTGGTAATCCGTATTATCCGAGCTTGTCAAGACGTGCATTCACACGTGTCTGACGTGTATTCAGTGGCACGTTCGCAGTAGACACGATTAGTTGTACCTAATTACACAAAATGTGATTTTATTTTCTTACAAAATTGAGTCCGTGTTATCCGAGTTTTTCGATTATCCGAGCTAGGGTCGGTTCACAATACCTCGAATAATCGAAGTTCTACTGTACTTTTAAAAATATACTTTTACTGTCATGGGTTACTGACAAATTGCTCTGCAGTAATTTAAAAGATGGAAAAAAAATGAAATTGCAAAATCGACTTGTCTTCAGTGGATAACGAGAAGTAATTGAATGCTTGTTATTATTCATCGAAGACAAGTTGATTCTGCAATTTGATTTGAGATAATAGAGCAGGATTTGTACTATATTTGATACAAATAAAGTTTACTGAAAACAAATAAATTCCACTTGACTGCATCTCAGCAAAAGGTACCATTTTGGTAAAACGTTTTACCAAATGTTCTTCACAGTGCTTACATTTTACACGGTCATGCTTGAAAATATGAATTCTTATTATGTGCCATGAAGCAGGAGTACAGGACTGCCACGAATGGTGCTGTCTCATCTACAGTCGGAATATGATTTCTCCTGCAAATTTAAACATAATTGAGTTAGTGGTTCGTTCGTAAATCTGTCCACAAAAATTTGCGTGATTGCATGTATATAGACATTTAAAATGGCTTGGTGTACTTTTTAATTATACTTAAATTATACTTTTAATTATACTATCTGTTAAGTATGGCTAAAGTGTAGCCTGTGAGACGATTCCATACTTACAATTTTCTTTCAATATTATAAAAACTATTCGCAAAATTCACACGTTTAAATTACGAGAAAGCACACACATACAGCCCTTTGAAATTATACTTTTATATATTCTTCTTATATGAACAAAATGATGATTCATTTCTGAGGCGTTCCCACAGTACGGGGTGTGTCCGTTTCATGCGAATGTCATTAAATATAATTATTTTTATGGTGAGCAGACTATATATAAACAAACAGGAAGTGAACTAAAATTGCGCTTTTTACTGGAGTAAAAATACTTAATGTTGGTAGATGCTGTTGTTTGATAAACAATATTAAGTAATATGTTTACATACTATCAGCGCAAAAGATCAAAAGCTTTGACTTAAAAGCCGTGAAAGAAAACAGAAAATTTTTGAACACGTATATTTTAAATATTTAAATATTTTTCATCAATTTAATCAAAAGTGATAAAGAAGGGTATTTTAAATTGTTATGCTTAGATGTTATGAATACGATCGTCAAATTCATCGAGATATTTATTATCATTTTTATAAAATGTACTATCAGATTTATTGATATTATATTGAGAAAAAAGTTCGATAAAACCACTCGCTGAGATGTAGTCAGGCGAAATTTATTTGTTTTAAATTAATTTTATTTGTTTCAAATGAATTTTATTTGTACCAAATATGGTAAAATTGATTGACTAAAATCTGCGCTATTATTTAAAATCTATGGCATAGTTACGATAAACATCATCAGACTGAATTCATTCGGCTACCCTATATGAAAATCAAGTAAATAATATTTGATTTGAGCAACAGAAGTAATTGCTTCGGTAAGTTCATATGTGTATTGGAGGAACCACACGTTCTATCTCCTTGAAGTGAATTTTAGTTAGAATGATTACACTCACAGACTGAAAATGCATATATTTGATATTGCTCCAAAAATTTGCTTGAATATTTTCTTACTTGACTACAGGCCGTACTCAAAGAAATTATGTGTTCGCTACGTGCAACCGCAGGATTTGGTTAAGGGGACTAGGGAGGATTAAAATTTCAAAAATTGGGTCATGTGTGATTGCTTGTAACTAGGCTATGAATGAATATGTATGTTTTCTTTTTTGGGGGTATTTATTATAACATTATGAAATAAGAAAATCCATCGAAAGTTGTTTTCAGGTCAATAATATTGGCGTTCCAACGTAATGAGGTAAATTATGTAAAATCCGGTTTTACCACGATTCCAGCAGAATGAATAAGGAGTTTGGGAATTTCCAGCGGTATTTCTTCTCGTTAGACTCCCTCTATTGATTATACTTGAAAAATTGAAAGTCGGAACAGAATTAAAAAAATGGCGTCCAAAAAACGAAGAATGTGGGAAAATTCAAGTTATTTGTTATTATAAAATTGTAACAACATTTTTAAAATCTAATTTCAGGTATAATTAATGCATCATGCCGTTTTATGACTTCAGTTAACATTTCAAGTTGATATCTTAAACGGTTCTCAAGATATCGTGGTAAAACCGAATTTTACATAATTTGCCTCATTACGTTGAAACACCAATATTATTGACCTGGGAGCAACTTTCGATAGATCTTCTTATTTCATAATCTTATAATAAATACCTTCAAAAAAAGAAAACATTTATATTCATTCGTAGCCTTATAACACGCAATCCAACGGGAGCCGATTTCTGAAATTTCAATCCTCCTTAGTCCCCTTAAATCGAATTAATTTCTTTTCCTTTGTATTTTATCAAACGTTTTTTCTTAGTGTACGAATTGCGATATGTACAAATAAAACAGGTATCGTAAAATACATTTCAATCTTCCTTACAACATTGCTGAATGAAAAAACAGGTATAGCTTCTTTGATGAAGAAGTCATTTTTTAAAGTTTCAAAGTTTAGTGAAAGTAAAAATTTCGTTTTGTGGAATAGATTAACATGAGATCTCGTCTTTGACGTGTATTTCATGTACTGCAAATGACACTATTTTATTCTTGATATTTGCAGTTCTTGTCTCTCGGGTCTCTCTGGTCTCTCTCAAGGAGAGTAATTGGACCTGCTGCTGGCTTCCCGATGAATTACGAAAATTTTGAGGCACGCTGTTGGCCTGCCATTAGCAAAAAAATTTTGACTCGTTTCTTTACCATCAAAATTATCGCATAATAATCGAATGATCAATGGTGCGCTATAATCTGCAACATGTGACATAATTTATTTCAGGAACTTTGAAGGAGAGACATAACTAGTGATCGACACAATGTAATGTTACTGACCTTTGTACACGATTAATTGCGTTTACGTTGGACATTTTATAAATAATATATATCTTTATATCCGTGATGTTGATTGCTTGTTAACAAGGAACACAAGGTAAGTGTGTCCGCCTCCGATTTTGTTCTCCTTTACATATGTTTTAGTACACTTAAAACTAAGGAACACATGTTTTTTTTTTTACATCGTCTAATAAACAGTTTAAAGGGGTAAAAACCACCCCCTAAGTTTTACCATGTAACAGGATAGTTCGAGGTTTCTGATAGGAGTATTTGTTGGAAAACAGCCTTTAAGTAATAGTTCGGTCGTATGCCAGTAGAGCGCGCCACCAAAAACCTGGCAAAAAGGTGCGATTCGTTTGTAAGCGTAGATATAGTTTATGGTTTTTTTTAAGTTCCTCTAATACTGTGAAAAGCTACGTTTTTCTTTATTGTCTCTCCAGGAAATAAACCGCGCAGATATCGACTGAATCTGTTTCGTACTTTTATTTGAAACCCTGCAATCCTGTAAAACACAACAGTATTGCATTCAGTTGAATTATAATGAGTGTCAAATATTTTTGGTCATAAGAAGCGTAAAATATAGTTTTGATTTTCGGAGAGGGGGATTGTTTTTTATAGGTGAACTACCTCATTGGGCCTTGTTTTTCTTACATAACAGACAAGTTTTTTGAGGGATGTTGGAGGAAGGAAGCTTGCTCTGTAGGGAGATCAAAAATTAAGAAATACTTATTTGTGCGATTTTCGCCAAAATCCTGTTGATGGGGGTAAATCACCCCTTCAACGTGAGGAGTTAGATTGTTACCTAAAAATTATTTTTCTCTTTCTTTCGTGTCTGAATACTTAAGGTACATTAAAAATGTGAAGTTCGATGAAAAGTGTTTAATGTTATTAATTGTAATTTTGAGGTAAAACACTCCATGTCGCAATTTCTATAGTTTTAAAAGGAAAAAAAAATATTGTAATACTATTTTTCAATAATGTCCTGTCGCATAATTTGCAAATACGTTAAAAAATAAAATATGATACATTTTTTATCCTTACGAAGATCACATTAAAGGGGTAAACCACAACTGAATTAAAACACTGATAGTATTGGTAAAGAAAATTTGTTAAAATGAATAATAAATTAATGGGAAATTTTTTCTCTGTAAAATAATACACTGCTCATTTTTAATAAACTTTAAATGTCAGAAATTATTTTTAACGTTAGACTCAGTTGTAAAATTAAACAATTGTTTACACGATGATTGATTAATGTGAAAGATTTTCCAAGTCGGAGATAAACATAAAATGAGATCCGTAACATAAAGGGATCCGTTTATAAATGATTAAGTAAAATCGTCAATTAATATCATATTAAGCTTGTCGGTTTAGAAATAGGCTGCTTAGTTTCTCAACTGACTGGTCGATTCAGAAAAAAAGCGTTTGTTTGGTAAAACCTTGAACGATTTATATGCAGGTTGATCAGTTTGCCAACAGTTAAGTAGGATACAGCCAGTTTGGTTATTGTATAAAAACTAGTCAATAGAATGTCATCAGAGACAAAATGTTGACGCTAGGATTCTAAACGTCGCCTTTGTGATATTGTAATGTACTATTTGTGAAACAAAATTTATTTTAATAGAAAAAAAAAGAAGTTAGGATAGATGAAATTCCATAAATTTCAATGATTCAGAAGCAAATACGAGCAGTAATATATAATAAAATCCAATATATTAGTATGCAGAATGGTCATCATTTTCGAACAATACAATAGGTGCGCACACATATATCTATCACAGTCGCATACCCGTATTTTACACAAGAATATCCCACACTTTATAAAAACCCTATCAATACTGTACTAAATAAAATTATATATTCTCGCAAAACTCATACAAGTTTGTCACTTATCCAGTCCTTTCATCAGTCGAGAACAAGCATGATAATCATCACTGCTCTGGTCGATGCGTCGTCAATTGATTATTCTCGGATGTGGATCCATTGGTCACTTTTCGTTTTTCGCATGCCAGCCAGTGAGGTTTCAAGCATTAGTTTTTTATCAGTCGCTCGTCATGCCTCTCCACTACGGCTAACCTGATAATGCCCCTGCTGCGAGCGTGCTTGAACGTCTATTCGGGAAGGAGTACCCGTCGATAACTATTTCTCGTTATAATATACTATAGGGTGTCTGAGGTTTTTCCGACCAAACTGTGGGACCATATTTTATAGATGAAAATATGAAAAAAAAGTTATGAATGTCGCCCAAAAATGCTTTGTGATAAAGTTACATCCGAAACTTAATTTTTGCTGTAAACTTGAATCCGATTAATTAACCGGTTCATTCAGAATTTTGGATACAGCACACTAGTTTTCCTTTTTTGCAATCTCTTTCATTCTTATTCCCTTTCTCCTATCTAGCCAAAATAAACCGTTTTTTTAATCTGCTACATTTTCTCATCCGATGTAACGAAGTCTTTCTTTCTTTCTTGGATAATACACAGTATATCTTCATCAAAGAACTAGTGCCTCTTTCACCTCAGACTTTCATATCTAAACGTCACTACCCCTCTATGCCCTTTACTTTTAACATTGTTGCTTAACTGCCAAGGTAGTAAATATATTATTATTCATGATGAATTCATAATGAATTCATCCGTCTAACGTCATTTTTTGAGACAATCTTGAACTCATGATGAACGTTGATGACCATTCGAAAATCTGGATAAGTTCATGAGATTTTCATGATTCGTTTCTGCTGAATTTGGAATAATATTATTGATTTATCCATAAAATTATGACTTCTTGTAATTGTTGCTATATTTTGATCTTTATTATCTTCTTATTTTGTTTCTGATTTTATACCTAGCTATCTATTTTTAGTGCACTTCCTGCACCTACTTTCTATCTTCATTTTTTCATCACCTATAGTCGGTCCACAAGTAAAATAGCTTAAAGTGACAGATGGAAAAATACAAAGCCCGTAGCAAAATTTCCCAATGCCAATGCTTTTTTGCCAAAGGTAATGTGTGGTAAATTAATGGAAATCAATGGAAAACCATTCATTACCTTTCGCAAAAGAGTATTGGTAATTGGGAAATTTTGCTACGGGAGTTTCTAGCACAAAACACGTGTTCCCATCTTTCACTTTAAGCTACCTTACTCGTGGACCGATTATAGATTGGCGCATAGTTGTTTGTTATCTCCTTCTATTCCATATAATGAGCATAATCTCCCTTGCTACTTCCCTTCAACTCCTAAAGATTTCTTTATCATTCCATTTTTTATAGCGTCTATAACTTTTCTTTGTATATCCTCGCTCTACTGCTATTTTTATGTTGTTCTTTTAATTTTTTTCATTATTCTGTATCTCTCCTTCTTCTGTATTTTTTGTCTTTTTCTAATTTCAGATTTGTGCCTCAAGAAGCATAATAATTTCTAGCGGAATCCTAAATATTATTATTCATTTTCTATAAACGCAGCTTGTTTGTGAATTCATGAATCTTAATTCACCTATCTTTGAAACTTGTGACTGCATTTCTTTCGAAGTAACAACACAAATATTTACATTTTTCCATTTTCATTGCTCCTTTCCCTTTCTTTACTTTACATCAGTCAGGAATTTCGGTCTTTTTATGGGAGATTCATGTAAGCCGCGTCATCAAGAAAGTCAATGCGACACTGTGGTTAAGCGGCAAATGGCTCGATCCGACACGTCTACTTACCGAGGAGACTCCAAACTTTTTTTTACGTCAAGGTCACAAAGCCCTCCCCTTCCAGTTTTCGAAATGCCAATGTGAAAAAGTTTCGCTGAGGTCCCGGGGACCCCAATGTGGTAAGATAGGGTTAATGGTCATGCGTGTAAAATTTCAAAATTATTTACCATCTAGTTTACGAAATTTACGGAATGAAAGTATTCAAAATTACATTATATTTCTGGCTTGGTGATGCTCTTACTATTTCGTAGATCACCCTGGACGAGAGAGAGAGACAAGAAGGTCTATGTAAAGAAAAAGTAGGGTTACGAATTCTTACACTTCATCAAAGAGAGAAATGAACGTTTTGACATTTTTTTTCGAATGAAAGGGTGCTAGGGGTATTCACACCATGCGATAGGTCATTGTTCAGTTTGACTTTGTAGAAATTAAAAAAGGAATGCAAGTTAGTAGAGTCCTACACATAAAAAAATCAGAAATCGACGTTTTACCGTGATTATTAAAGGTGCACAAAATTTCTGGTCTTTCTTCATGATTCGGAGATGCTCATACTATCTCGTGGAAAATTCTGGGGTTGAATCCCTGTGATTTTGGTACTGTAAATTTGACACCGGAAGTCGCAAATGGGTGCAATTTGGTGTGGACGTTCTGGGGACGAAAAAAGGCGATACATCTCTTTGCATTTCTATTTTAGTCCATTTTGATCTTTCGTCTTTCTTTATGACGCGGGGATGCTTATACTAACTCGTGGAATACTCTTGGGTTGAATCCCTTGTACTTCATGACATGGGGTGCAAAGAGGGGACATATTACAGTCGTATTTTAGTCAGTATTTTTTAAGAGCTACAGCGTCGATACTTCTCAACCAATTTTTATGAAACTCTCACTGATCTTTGCAAATGTTTGTACGATAACAATAAGGTAAGGTTAAAGTTTGTATCTGTAGCCGTTACCGAGTTACGCTAGATCAATATAACAACTGCACATTTTGAAATTGGCCACTATGACTGGGCTTTCTTTGAAACGATTGGAGATATTTGGCTGAAATTTATAGGACACACTCTCAGATTGTGCTACTATGATGCACGGTGCCTAAATTATGTATATATACCCCCAGATTTTTTATGAATTATACGATTTTTCGTGGTCTTTCTTTTCAATAATAATAAAAAATTAGTAAAAATTGAAATATCGTTATGATGGAGGCTACAATTTTTCGTAAACAAGGTTCCGTACAAAAGAAAGCTATCTCCATCATCGAAATATCCGCATCACGGTTGATTCTAGACAATGGTTTGTCCCCCTGCTAGTGATGAAAATCACGAGAACCCAGCCTGCAGACGGTCTGTGAAGCGAACACGTCTGCCTGATCGAGTATGATGTCTTGAAGATGGCCCTTGGGTGGGTGGTGGGTTTGCAACATCGACCGGTTTTCCGTCGTTGACCTCCGGATTGTCGCTCTCGGCTCCGGGTGACTGGATGACCACGTCGTCGCTGCAATCGGCCATGATGTATGCTGGTTTCAACCTGTCGATGGAGACCGTGACGTTGCGACCATGAACGTCGACGACAAAGGTCTTGTCAGTCCGGCTGATGATCTTGTATGGCCCGTCGTACGGCTGTTGCAGGAGTCTCCTGGGACCATCATGGCGAATAAAAACATGGTCGGTAGTGGCCAAATCTTTAAATACGAAGACCCTTCGTTCTCCGTGATGAGCAACGGTTGTCAGGCGTAGAGCCTGGAGTTGTTCATGCAGCTTTTGAACGAAATCCGCAGCGCTGTCGTCGCCCTGATGAGGTGCTCGTGGGGCCAGGAACTCGCCTGGTAGGCGAAGCGGCTCTCCATACACAAGCTCTGCTGATGTGGTTTGGAGGTCTTCCTTCCAGGCTGCTCGTATGCCTAGCAAGACAGTGGGAAGGACCTCGGTCCATCTGCTTTTCTGGTGGCACTTGATCGCCGCCTTCAGCTGCCGGTGAAAACGTTCGACCATGCCATTCGCTGCTGGATGGTAGGCAGTCGTCCTCAGGTGAGTCGTCCCTGTCAAGCGATTCAGGTGCTGGAACAGATTAGACTCGAATTGCCTGCCCTGGTCTGTGGTAATGCGCAGAGGAGTGCCAAAACGTGCAACCCAGTTGTCGTAAAAAGCACGCGCAACCGTGGCAGCTTCCTGGTCTTCCATTGGAATGGCCTCTGGCCAACGTGAGAAACGGTCGATGCACGTCAGGCAGTACCTGCAGCCCTCGGAGACCGGCATGATGATGATGTCTATATGAACGTGCTCAAATCTTGAAGCTGTTGTTGAGAAAGATCCCGGAGGCGCAGAAACATGTCTGGTGATCTTTGATCGCTGACAAACGATGCAACTTCGAGCCCATTGCCTGCAGTCGGACTTGACCGACGGCCAAACGTAGAGTTGGGTCACAAGCTTGACCGTTGCATTAATCCCTGGACGGGCAAGTTGATGGACAGTATCGAAGGCTGTTCGACGGAAAGTCTTTGTGACGAATGGTCTGGCTGTTGGTGTTGAGACATCGCAGAAGACAGCTGCAGTTGTTCCCGGTATCTGCACTTGCTTGAGTTGCAAGGCAGAACCTTCCTGTAGATATGTCTTCAGTTCTTCATCGACTCGTTGAGTCGCTGCGAGTGCTGCGTAGTCCATGGATGGCGCGACCTCTTTGATGCGTGATAACGCATCAGCCACCACGTTGTCCTTGCCGGAGATATGACGAATATCGGTGGTGAACTGGCTGATGAAGTCCAGGTGCCGGAAACGACGCGGTGGACAGTCGTCATTCCTCTTGAGGAAAGCGTACGTGATTGGCTTGTGGTCCATGAAGAACGTGAATGCACGACCCTCGACCATATGACGAAAATGTTTGATCGCGTGGTATATAGCCAGGAGTTCCTTGTCGAAAGCGCTGTATTTCGCCTCGGCTTACGATAGCTTCCTCGAAGAAAAAGCTAACGGCTCCCAGTCCCCATCGACCAGCTGCTGCAGTGCAGCCCCGACAGCGAAATCTGATGCGTCGCTGAAGATGGCAAGAGGAGCGTCAAGCTTCGGATGAGTTAGCAGAGCAGCTTGAGCAATGCTCTCCTTGCAAGCCTCGAAAGCTGCGCTGGCCCTTGGTGTCCAGCTGACTGGTGCGTTGCCCTTGATATTCCCTTGCAGGAGGTCGTTGAGTGGGGCCTGGATCTCTGCCGCCTTGGGTATGAACCTCCTGTAGAAGTTTAACATACCCAAGAACTGCCGGAGCTTCTTGGCAACAGCTGGCTGCTCGTAGGTGCAGACGGCCTCCACCTTTCCGGGTAATGGACGCGTGCCCTCGTACGAGACTACGTGGCCGAGGAACTTAACCTCAGACTGGCCAAATACGCACTTAGCGGGGTTGGTAACCACTCCGTATTCCTTTAGGCGTTGAAACAAGACCTCTAGGTGTTCGAGATGCTCCTCCGATGACGATGATGCTACTAAGATGTCGTCGATATAGACGTAGACGAAATCTAGTCCTCGGAGAACCTCGTCCATAAACCGCTGCAACGTTTGTGCTGCATTACGTAGGCCAAACGTCATGAACGGGAACTCAAAGAGACCAAATGGTGTCGTAATGGCAGTTTTCGGGATATCTTCTTCAGCCACGGGAATTTGGTTGAAAGCCCGGACCAGATCGATGGACGTGTAGATCGTTTTGCCTCGCAGGAAGTGCGCAAAGTCCTCGATATGACGTATCGGATACAGATCTGTAGTGTCGAATTTTATTGAGACGAATTTTATTGATATATATATATATTTGTTTTGTTTCTACGAAAGTTTTCTGCGGCGTACGCGGCGTTTTT
>JARQST010000464.1:940225-963969 GCA_030142225.1 Pachycephus smyrnensis | reverse complement strand
AACAGATATACGCCTTTTTAAGTGAAACGCCTGAACTCTCTGATGATCCTACCATCTTTGCTATTTAATATCCCACAGTACTGTGGACCCGGTAAGAAGTTGGCTAAAAGTTGGCCGAATCGAAACTCGGTATGGGGCTCAAGAAGAAGAAGAAGAAGAAGAAGCCCAAGGTGGTGACACTCGGAAAAGTTATCGAAACGGCCAAACGATCGATGGCTCCGAGCAACGACGCTCGAGTAGCTATCGAGTCTGCTCTCAAGAGTGCGCAAGCTGCCGTCAAACGAGCAGGTGGAAAATACAACGTGCGTACACCACGCGTTCTACCCGTACCGTCTAAAGTCGGAGGCTTCCTACCCTTTCTCATTCCTGTGTTCGCGGCTCTCAGTGCCGCTGGAGCATTGGTCGGCAGCGCTGCAGGTATACCCAAAACCGTGAACGATGCGAATGCAACCAAAGAACGACTGAAGAAAAGTCAACGGCACAACAAGACCATGAAAGCCATTGCACTAGGCAAAGGACTGTACTTGAAACCCTACAGGAAAGGACTAGGCCTTCGTCTACAGCCAAAAAACTCGAAGTGAAACTACCACGCCGAGCGTTGACCGATACGGATCTGCTCAAGTACGCGAAGATCATGAAGATTCCACATTTTCGCGGAGTCTTTATGCGGAACGCCATGCCGAAGGATGGATCGTATAGATACGAAACGGCAATCGTCAATCTTGACGACGAAGGTGATTGTGGAACACACTGGGTCGCGTACAAGAAGACGAACGATCGAGTCATTTATTTCGACAGTTTCGGCAATCTTCGACCGCCGCTGGATCTCATCGAATACCTCGGTGTTGATAGCGTAAAGTACAATTACGAGCGATATCAGGACTACGATACTTTCGAATGCGGACACTTGTGTCTAAAGTTTTTGTGCGGACAACTAAATCGTAAGAACAAGTATCGTCTGTATAAACGTGCTGCGTAATTTCGTAACGTCAGTCAAGCGTTTGCAACCATGGAAGATTCGTTCACGTTAACCTTATCGGGCACCTGTTCCATCCTCAAAGCTCAATACTTCCCTCCTATCGAGCTTTCCCCGTACAAAAATTACGCTCTGGGACTCATCGAGCTGCTGACCTTCAATTCGATTCCCAACGTGGACACTGGCCACAACAAGCTCTACGTGGGGGATGAAGTTATCACTATACCTACCGGTAGCTACGAGATAGAGGATATCGAGAACTACGTGCAGAGCGCGTTGACCGATAAGAACATCGTCGTTAACATCAAGCCTAACAATAATACGCTGTGCAGCGAAATTAAGTGTAACCGCGACGTCGACTTTCGACCCGACGATTCCATAGGTCGCTTGCTGGGCTTCACTCGACGCGTTCTGAAGGCCAATAAATTACATACGTCCGACGTGCCGGTAGCCATTCTCAAGGTGAACGCTCTGCGAGTCGAGTGCAACATCACTACGGGCGCCTACATCAACGAACGCAAAGTGCATACCATACACGAATTCTTTCCGGTCGTGCCACCCGGATACAAGATCATAGAGGTGCCATCACACGTCATTTACCTACCGATCGCGACCAAGACGATAGATCATCTACAGCTTCGAATAGTCGATCAAGACAGAGCTTCCGTGAACTTTCAAGGAGAAGTCATAACGATAAGACTCCACGTCAAATCGATGCGATAATGGGAATCGTTTATAACAGAAAGATTGACAGTGGCTATAACAGTAAGCCGATATGCCAAAGAGGAATCAGTCGTCGACCGCCTCTCAAAGCGCTAACACGTCAAAACGCGTTGTTTCTGAAGAATCTGGGACTCAAGGTCACACCAATCGGAAGAGGAAAGTAAAACGTTCGTTCTGCTGCATCCTTTTCATCTGCCGCGTACCGATTTTGTCATGGAGGAAGAGGAAACGTTGAACATTCGAACACCCGTCGTCTTGGACGAGTCTATAGCCCACTGTGAAACGCACGCGCATCAACCTTACGCCTCGTCAACGTTCAACAACAGCGACGAGATTCGAATCTCTGTTCAACATCAAGATCTATGCTTACTACCGAGCAGAAGTTCGTTGCACGTATACGGCAAGCTGGTTAAGGAGGATGGTTCTACCGCGACTGCGAGCACGACTCTATTCAACAACGCCATTTGTCATCTCTTTGAAGAGATTCGTTAGGAGATGAATGCTATAGAGATCGATCGAAACAAGAACGTCGGTCTCACGAGTCTCATGAAGGGATACGTCTCTCTGACTCCCGGTCAACGCTCACTGATGGAGAACGCTGGTTGGTTCGACGTTAAGGAACAGGACAAATTGGCCGATGCATTGGCGAACTTCGACGTATCCATACCGTTGAGTACGTTACTGGGCTTCGCCGAAGATTATCACAAGATCGTCGTTAACGCCAATCACGAGCTGATTCTGATGAGGGCAAAGAGCGACGCTAATGCAATCGTGCAAACTGCTCCGGAAGAATGCAAAGTCGTAATTCATAAATTGGAATGGTTGATACTGTACGTTAAGATCTCGGATCGGCGAAAGATAGAACTGCTGAAATTCATCGAGGAGGACGCACCCATCCCTATGAGTTTCCGTACCTGGGACTGTACGAGTACCCTCTACTCCCCACCACTTCGAAACTCGTGTGGACCGTCAAGACGCCGACTCAGTTGGAAAACCCTCTATACGTCATACTGGGTTTCCAGACCGGGAGAAAAAACAAGAAAAATAAGAACGCGAGTCATTTCGACCACTGCAACATCAGAGACGTTAAGCTCTTCTTGAACTCGCAATGTTACCCCTATGGAAATCTGAACCTCGACATTGATCGTAATCAATTCGCTCTGCTATACGAGACGTACGCGAACTTTCAAGCAACGTACTACTACGGCAAAGACCCTGAACCCTTGCTAAGGAAGAACGAGTTTCTGGAATACGCTTCACTGATCGTCATCGACTACTGGAAACAAAACGAGTCCCTGAAATTCGGACCGTTCGACGTTCGTCTCGAATTTGAGGCGGAAAACAATTTCCCCACCGAAACATCAGCGTTTTGTTTGATCCTGCACGATCGTATAGTCGAATACAACCCGATCAGTGGTGCGGTGAAAAAATTGGTATAAAAGGCAGTGATCAACTACTCCGTACACAGTTCGTTGAAATGGAATTCATCGTGGACGTACAGGGATTCAAGAAACTCTCGAACCAGTTTGTGCCGAAGGAGTTGTCTGTCGTTGGAATCGGCAACGATTTCTCCGAGCCTGTAACGTTCTTATTTCAACCACCTTGTCCATGGAAGTGCTTACCCGCCAAGTACAAGAACATCAACCTGTGGTTGGAACGCAATTTTCACGGAATATCCTGGAGTTCGGGTGACATACCCTACGATCGCGCTGAAAACATTATTCGTGATCTGTTGTCACGTGCCTGTATAATTTACGTGAAGGGATCGGAGAAGAGGATTTAGTTGGAAGATCTCCTGCGACTGGGACGCATCGTCATTGATCTGGGAACTATTACGGACTGCCCTTCGCTGCAAAAGTTGCGGTAGAATTCACTTACCCGATGCGCGCATCACCAAGCCCCCCATTTCCAATGTTCGACCGAAAATGTTAGATCTTTAAGAAACTGGTTGATGGAATGTAGGTTATCGGATGAGGAAAATGAATGTTAATGAAATGTAGGTTATCGGACGAGGAAAATGAATAAAGAAACAATGAAATAATCAGTTGTATATTTGTTTAACATGTATACTGTGACGTGGTGAATTGCACCCGTCAGGTCCTCGGCGGAAACCCCGCCGAAACGCGAAAGTGGCGTAAGGCCACGACAGAAGTCCAGGCAGGATCCACCGACCGCAAGGGCCTCCTAAAGAAATGACACGGTATTTTATTGTTTCCTTTTTTTTTTTCGATGTACTCTGCCGGAGTTCGAATAGATTGCTCGCTCGCCGTGGCCGAGAAGATACGCCCAAATGAAGCGAGGTAGAGAGAGAGGGAAGAGTCAGCTGGAGTCCCGGGAGGAGGGAGCTGTGACGCACGAGGGACGACACTCGCGCTATCTCTGGAGAGCAGCTGTACTGGCCCAGGAGGCGCGCGCAACGCGGGACAGCCGTATCATCACGCAGCAGCAACGCGCCCTGCCCGGCTGAGTCTCAACCACGACAACTGGACGTGGCGCACGAAGCGCCCGACAAATGAGCACCGCTACTGACCCCTATGGCCTACCGCCCACCGTCAGGTTTCGCGTAAACATCTTCCCGCGAGTTGGGAATCCAGGGACGCCTGGTGCAACCTCGCGCGATGAGGAAGGGAACCCGTCGTGGGACAGATACCATGGAACTGTCCACGATTTATTATTATAAATGTTAATTGTCGCGATGACATCTTTGAAACTGGCGCGTAGCGCGGATTTTGGATTGAAGGATTCGTCCGCAGGGCGAATCGCTGCCCATTATCCTAGGGGAGGGGGTGCTATCCCTCACGCGGAGACAAAGCGCGTGAAGATCGAGAATCAATCCTACTTGGACTGCACGAAACGAAGTACGCGTGTGCGAACGTTTGTTTTTGTTGGTTGATACGAGTACGTAACGCGGGGCCCGTTGTGCAATTTGGCCGAAGCCACGTGTCTGGGGTTACGCGACCAGGGAACGCCATGGTAAGCGAGTGCATGTTGACTTTTGTGAGCGACGCATTTTCGTGCAAGGCTTGGTATTTATGGTTTGTTTCGTGTTTGATTGCGCGTGCACAGGACACGCTGAGGGGCGACACCCCTCGATTCGTTTCTGACCAAGGCACGAAGATCCCTCGACCGGCAGGGTTCACGGTTCGAATTTTGTTTCGTTTTGACTTGAAATTGTGTTAGTGTTTCCGAATTGATCCGTGTCTTTCCGTCCGTAAGGAACTTGTGTTATTTGGATTTCGCGACGCGTAGAACGCGTACGGGTCCTTGACGGTCGGTTCAACTATTCGATTGTGGTCCGCGGATTAGTCGCGTTGAGATGTTCTGAAATTTCTTAAATTATTGAAATTAACGCTCGAAGGTACGCGCAGTACCCATCGTTCGAGTTTTTGTTCTTGTGCGCTCAAAACTAGGAATTTATTGGATCGCATAAACCGCGGAAGAGCCGCACAAGCGAACCTAATCTAATTGACCTTATTGTTTTCTTTATTCATTTCTTTTTTTTGTTTGTTAAATTGATTTCATTCGGCACTGTACGAGATCGTCGCGCTTCGCGCTGCCGGCCCTCAAATAAACTGACCCTTTCTGTTATTACTGGAAAAGATCGATTAACGAAATTATTTTCTGTGTTGCGTGATCGTCTGACCTCTCCGACCTATTGTTCCGGATCCCACCGCCTCCGCATAGCTGAGTTAGCCAAAGGAGGCACACTAGAAGGAATTGTTTTTTTTTTTAAGTTGATACGTGGTTCCCGTTTGGAACCTGGCGCCCAACAGCAAGCTAGTGATCGAGTAGAACCTGTCAGCCCCTGGGTGGCCAAGGACGCGTAGGAATCGCGTAAGTGTGCGCCGGTCTGTCTCGCATTTCCCGGTGAGACTAGATCGCGACAAATACGTCACAATACATAGTATTAAGAGCGTAAGTACAAACGTTTACGAATATTGAAACTTAATCTGATTATACCGCCCGCCTAGATAGCGCATAAGGAGTCGATTCTCGTCGCACGCCAACACCATCTGTTGAAAGAAATCGTCGTCATCTTTTAGGACTTCTGACATCCTCGTTGGTAGAAACGCTGAGAAGTTATGTTCCACGTCAACCAGAAGTCTTGTTCCATATTTTGTTTGAATCTTTCGTATGCTGCTTATCTTGTACTCCTTCTGAACCTCCAGCTCCGACAACTCTTTCGTTGGAAGAAATTCATCCAAGCGGCCCACCTTGTTGATTTTTGTGAAATTCATTTTGTTCACTTTAGGTGAAGTCTCTTTAAGTTTCTTGTGAGTTGGTTGGTATCTTCTCTCATTTGAATCAACTGTTTCACTTCCTCGATACTCTCTAGTAGTAATTTTATTTGAACTTTAAGCTGACATTGCTTCTTAATATTTCGCATATCACTTGATTAATGAAAAACTCACAGTGCAGCTCGCCCTTTTATACAGCGAACCCTTCTTTGTTTAAGGATTAGTAAACGGCGGGGGATTTCGTTATTTAAGCAACTTGCATATAGATCTTTCTAGAATGCAGGTGGACTTTGACCCCGTCAATGCGCTTTTGGGAAGTATCGCTTATCTCCCCGCGAGTAACTTGACACCGGCGAATAACAAAGATGTCATAGGCCTTAATCAAGGTTCGATCGAAGAGTGTCGACGCGTTCAAAGTCTGAGAGCGGCCCTCTAAAACCTGCCGGGAAAATTCCTGGAATCGGATCGCTAACGAATTTCCTGGAATCAGTCTGAAACCTGCCACTTTTCGGCATTGCACAAAGGCTTGCATTTCGGCAATAGACAAAAGTCATTTTTTTGATCCGCCGATACGACGCACTAGTCTGCGAGATATAGTTCAAGGTCGACGTAGTTTCCGATCCTGGACGACGCACGATGCTGCGCAATTCCTCCCTCGAATCAAATGAACAAAATTCCTGGAACCGCTTTTTCGACAATGCACATTGAACAAACAATTCCTGGAATCGATCTCAAGGTCGAGGGATCTTCCGAACGAAAGCTGCCGTCTGGAATCTGCCCGGGGTTGGGGAGGGAGGGAGTCATCGAAAGTCCTGGAAGCTTCCGTACGAGGGCTGCCGCCCGAAACCTGCATCCTCGATGCGTAATTCTGAGAGATAACGTTCGAGGTCAAATTGGCTTCCGGCTGAACGCTACCGCCCGAAACCTGCACGAACCTGCACGGAGGGGTTAGCAGGGAGGGAGACATCGAAGTTTCTAGAAGGTTCTAGAAGCTTCCCCGGGGGTCGAGAGCAAGAGGCTGCCTCAAAACGTCAAGTGAGAGGGCCGCCGGCTCTGGGAGCGATCCTCCACGATTTAGCACGGACGCGAACCGTCGAAGGTTCCAGAAAGTTCTAGAATGTTCTAGAAGGTTCTAGAAGCTTCTCGATCGCGCGTTATTCCTAGAATCGAGCGTAACATTCCTGGAATCCGACGCCAAATTCCTAGAATCCTCCCAAAATTCCTGAAATTGGAGGTCTCGATGACGTCACTTTCGGAAATCGTAGGGCTCACGACGCCAACTTAGCACGGACACGACCCTTCGAAGGTTCTCGAATGTCGATAAATGTCGGTTACAGGAATCTTGGTCCGGAACTCCCACAGCTATACTATTCGTTTCGAACCTGCACGATACGCGGATTGGAGAGGGAGAGGGGTCATCGAAGGTTCTAGAAGCTTCAGCATGATTAGAGAGGGGACGGAGGGAAGGAGAGACTTGCAAATTTCATGGATTCGAATCGCTGACAAAAGCCTGCAAATTTCCTGGAATCAACCTGAAGGTCAAAGGGGCAGCCGGACGAGGGCTGCCATCTGGAACCTGCACGGAATCGGAGAAGGAGCGAGTCATCAAAGATTCTAGAAGGTTCTTGAAGCTTTCCGGGAGGTTGGGAGGAAGGGAGGCCATACAAAATGTCATTGGAGAGGACTGCCGGCTCTGGGAATGATCCTGCACGATTTAGCACGGACACGAACCATCGAAGTTTCTAGAAGATTCTAGAAGCTTTTCGATTGTGCGCAATTCCTAGAATCGAGCGTATCATTTCTGGAATCGAACGCAAAATTCCTAACATTCATTCCGAATTCCCGAAATCAGAGGTCTCGATGACGTCACTCCAGGAAATCGGTGGTCTCGATGATGTCAATTTAGCAAGGACACGAACCTTCGAAGGCTCTCGAAGTGTCAGTAAATGTCGGTGCAGGAATCTGTATCCAAAACTATCACAGCTATAGTACTAAAATAATTTTTTTGTTTATGTAAGGACCTTAGGTGGTTATATTGTCTATGTATTTAAATATAAATTAGAAAATATAATAAATGAAATAGATTAAAAATCTGGATGATTTACAGGCTCTAACTAAGACTCACTAAATTAGTTTGGTAAAATGCAGGACGACTATGTAGCATCTAGCTACCCAGTCCGCCTGTAATAGAGGCTAGACGTTTCCAGCATTACAAGCCAACCTGGAGCCTAAACAGTTTCCTACCTAGTGCCAACCTTGACATTCAGCAAATTAGCTATCGCCCAGCCAAAGCCTATCGACAATTTCTACCCAGGATAGTGCGACGACACATAGCCTATGACAGTCCAAAGATTATAAGGAAGGCATCAGTGAAAGTTCCATCAAAATTGTTTCAGTGGTTTTTGAGATCATCGAACATAAACAATCAAACTCGAAAACGCTTCCTCTTTATGATATTAGTAGAAATATAGGTGTCGAAAACAGAATTTTGAACAAAATTCACAACAAAAGAAGTAAAAATTAGTTATATTAGAAAAAAAGGAAAAAATTTTAAATACACAAGTAAGACATTTTTTCCAAAGTTTATATCCATTTCTATTCATGAAATTGAGGAGACTCTGGACTTCTCATTACCATACGAGTAAAATATAAATGAAAATTGTTAGTAACAGGTTTTCGACAGAGATTCTTTCCCAAAACGGAGTTCAGCGCATATTCTGCAAGGTCATCAATCATTTTGACACCACTTTTGCAATAATTAAATCAAAACTGAAAGACTAATCCGAGCCCAACATTTGGATGTGAATTTGAAAAATTCGACAAATTTCGGGTCGGATTCCTCTTTCAGCTTTGATTTCATTATTGCGAAATTCGTGTCAAAATAATTGTTAACGTTGCAGAATATGCGCTGAACTACGCTTTGGCAAAGAATCTCTGTCAAAATCCTGTTATGTACGATTTTCGTTGACATTTTACTCTTAAGATAAATAAGAGGTCCGGAGTCCTCTTAATGAGATTGGAATTAACTATTAAATAACAAAGTCCGTGCTTTTATTCATTGATCTCAAAAATAAACATTCAAATTTAACCGGTTTTCCGTTAGCCAAAGGTCGGATACCCTCTTTCAAGATTTTACCTTAAAATTTATAAATGAGTATATCGGTTACAGCATAAGACAAAGAAGAGTTACTGTACAAAAGATTTGAATAGTAAAACAGTTCAATAAGTAAAAATTGACTTTGGTAAGAGTACCTTGACGACGTTAGTGGCCACTTTGGAGAACATAAGAACGTAATAACCCCACTCTGGAAAGCGTGATAGTAAGAACATAAGCTCCGTCCAGGCGAGAAGAACAGCAACTGCAGCTATGTGGCGAGTCAATTCGTTTGAAGGTCCATGATCCATACATACCACCATAGAAGAAAGGATGAATGAACCCCATTTTATCCAAGATTCCAGCTCTTGAAAGTAACTCCATGACCTCTGATTCGCGTGGAGAATTTCCTGAAAAAAGAAAATCTATTCAGTGATCTCTAGTAGAAATTTTCTAGGCGTTTCCCTGATAACGAAAAGGCCCTCGCCGAGCTTAAACTAGGCATCCCGAATAATAAAAACCCAGCTGGTAGCCAGCATGGGGCGCACAAGTACGCCGAACTACTAAACTACATCACGATTCACTCTTTCCCTACAATGGAAGCCTATCGGGACTCGAACTAGACTCTCGCCAGTACCCCCAGATATGAGCCTAAGTTCAGTTCAGACAGTTTCTTGTTATAGTGTCTTGATAGGACCTCATCAGTGCCCAGGAAAGAATTTATTTGTGTGTTTATTTGCTGTGAATAAAATGGACCGTAAAAGAATTCGATCCCATCGAATGCGTGTGCAAAAACTGGTAAATGCTAATGCTTGCGCATAACGGTTGAGCTCGTGCTTGGGAAACGCACGGTCCAATGGTACAAGTCAACAATCAGGCATACCATTTTTTAATATAATATAAAACATTTTAATTAGGCATTTGGTATAATTATTAAAAAATCAAGATTTTTTGTAAATCTTAACAAATACTTTTGCAAATACTCCGCAAAATTATGTTTGCAACATTTAGCCTGTCATACATTGACTCAGACTTATATGCAATATAAGAATTATATTTTCAGAGGAATTCTGTAAAATTTACGGTTTTCAAATATACAAATAGTATTAATTATTACTTGTAACTGAAGCAACATGTACAAATTAGGCTGGTGGTTCAGTGAGTAGAGTGTCAAAAGAAAGAGGTAACAGTTTTAGTATGAGTCCTTCCTGTTACAAATATGATAGCAAAACAAATAAATTCGATAGCCCCTAATATATAGGAATAAGTAATGTACATTAAAGCGACCAGATGCAAAGAGTTACATATAGTCATAGTATCTCATACGCCCCAAAAACACTTTCGTATAAAAAACTTCGCCAAGTACAGGTTTGATGTGAATTCCTCTCTTTAAAAAAACAACTTATATTTCTGTCTTACATTATTGTTCAACGTTCAAAAAATATTGAAATCATATTATAATGCCAAGTACATAGGTCAATATATATCTGCTTATTATATGATTTGGCACTAGCTCATCATTTTAATTGTATTTGCAAAATTTCCTGTAACATCTTCACTACTCTTTTGTGTTATTACTGCTGCTTATATTTAATTATAATTTAATTGTCATTCAATAATTTATACAAAGTTAAGTGATTCCTTATCGAGTACTACTTGGCGGGTGGGTCTCGCGGTGGTGGGGGAGTCGCACGGCCAGGAGCGTCACACTAACAAAAGACTAGTGTCGAAATATTTTACGATGGGAGGGTGTAGAGGTAGAAAATAGACCTATACCGAAATCTTCTTTTGTTAAAGGCTGTAGAAGTCAAAAATAGGGTCACCAAATGTAGGCTAGATGCAATGTTAATTTAAAATCAGGCTGAAGAGATTGAAATGAGGATGACATTTCGGCGATATATGAGCTACATCAAAAGAATATAGGTTTTGAGGACTAACAGCAGGCCGAGGATTTCCCCTCAGGTCTTTTTATTATTCCAATGTCACTTTACCTTGCTTTTGTTATTATCGTAGAAATTGAATATTATAGTAAAAAAAATTAAAGCCCCGAGAAAGAACCCCGCACTAACCTTATGGCAACCAGTTCCCGGTTAAATCATCCAATTGTTTATAGTGTGATGTAGTTAATTCACTGCTGATCAAAAGTCTCAATGGGCACAAACTCCAAAAATGGCGAGATTTTATGCTACACTCTCTCGAAAGTCGCGTTTTGGGGCTAGATACAATAATAGCGTATATCTGCAAACCACTACTCCGATGAAGTTTTACGACAGACAAGACAATTGTAGGTTTGTTTATGATTGGGTGGGCGCGTGTGTGTATGGAGAGTGGAGAGGTGGTGATCTACCAACAATTAATAACAGAAAGTATTATAATAATAATTATAATAACATAAAATCATAGATCCGACGCGTCCCAGTCGTTGATCCTGGGTGATGCTAAGAGCGGATCATAAAGTGAATTACGCGCGCGCGCGCACACACAAAATGTATCAGCTGAAATGCACGTTTCCGGTGTGCGGCGAAACGGTGCACGATTTCGAAATCGTGCATCTTAGCTGATACACTCTGTATACATTAAGGAAATCAAATCTGAAACAGGACCTTCGGTTATTAATGATTGGGAGGTCATCTTCTCCCCACCCTCCGTACACACGGTCCCGATTGGACCCGATCACGTAACCTTATTGGACTTCGTTTTTAGCGAGACATTTTGATAACAGGGCATCCTGATTGGATCTTGATCTGGACCCGATTACATTACTCTGTTTAATATTTCTTTTCAGCGAGATATTTCGCTGATAAAGCAACTAGATATGATCCTGATGAGGACCTGATGACATAACTCCATTGGATACTGTTTCTAAAAGCACTGAGACAGTTTGATCCGGTCCCGCTAAGGACCTTATACTCTGTTCGGGCATGCCCTAAGCATTCCCAATGGGGTCCTTAGCGAACATGAGGCAAATTTTTCGTCGGAAAGTTACTCGGATCGACGTGTAGGACCTTTGGGAGCCACCAGACGCGCCAAAACTGTTAAGAAGGGCAGACACGTCCGTGGTCACATCGCGTATTCCCTAAATGGACAGAATTCCTCTCCCACGAGATCTGTTAGAATCACAAATTACGTCGTATGTGGAAATTTGCAAATTCGGTCGAGTAATGTATTAGAGACAGATGTGGAAAAAGTTGGCATGAAGATTTATGTTGTATCATGGAATATAATAGAAAAAAATATACATAAATTAGCTTATATTTTTAAGATATTAAAAAAAAATCTTGTATGCATTGATTATTTCATGTATGAACTTTCATTTGAACTAAAAAATTAAAAGTTTACAAGTACCCTATTGGATTCCAAAGCTATTCGTCAAGTCTTCGAAAAACTATTATCAACTTCCGACAGTTTTTATGATTGTATACCTAAGTAATTCGCGAACTGAATTAACACAGCCACAGCTAAATGGAATCGAAGCACTATTGTACCTAAATCTAGCTGTTAGTTTAATCTCCATTAAATTTCCTTCAGTATGAAATGGAAGTTTATAAAGGACTCTGGTAGTATGTCGTACTTATTTAAAAGTCTATATCGGAAAACCACCTTCAGACATCTCCTAGACGGAAGAAAAACGATAGCACGAAAAAACAAAAGAGAAAGTGAATCAGTGATGGGATTCCATCAGTTCTAACTTTCTTCGGTCACGAATATATTACTAATATTTACTTTTATAAACATATCCAAATCTTATTAATATTGTCTGAGAAATTAGGACAAAGAAACCATATTGCGCTAATTTAATGACTGTATACCAAAGTAAGAGAAAAAAGTACGTCACATATTTAATATTATTATGATTTGACTTACGCCGTACCTAACAGTTTTACTTACATCCATGATTTTATTCAATTTTATGTCATCTGTATAATACTTAGCAAACACCTTTCTCACATTTATGTAACTTTTACATAGATGCTGTGTAACGACATAGAACTTACGTAGTTGAGATGTAACTGCTACAAAATTTGTTTGTTGCATACGTACATATATACGTATGTACCAACACTCTCATAAAAAAGTTTCTCTTTTTATATAATTAGTAAATTACCTGAATGACGATGGGAAATAAACTGAAGAGCAATATATAGGTGCTGATTTGTGTGTCAAGGATAACGGGAGGTTGTTCGCCGTTGTCTTGATAATAGTAAATTCCTGTGATGAATTGAGTGGTAGCAATAACGAAAACTGCATACATTGCCAAAATCACCATAAATATAGGACTAAGTGCTCGCCATTTCAAATATAGGAAACTCTCAACCAATGGATGAATTAAAAGTCGCTTTTGCCCAAATTGGTTTCCAGTATTCATCAACGAATTTATGACTTGCATTTGCTGCATATCCCGACCTCGAGGTGCAAGTACCTGTAAATTACAATTTTTATCTTAATCAAAAGTTGCCGAATGAAAAGTTACTGTTAAATGTACACTCTAAAAACGTGGCTAGTCACAATGTCGTTATGGCTTGAACTAAAGTTTGGGAGGTAATAAAATTCTGAAGATATAATATATGTAATTTCCTAATATTCCGACATATGAAATTTCGCTGAGTTAATATTTTGAAACTTCGATAATGTGAAAGAGATGAAACTAGTTTTTAAAGCGTAAACTTTATCGAGACAGTAATTTTAGACAAAAAAGATTTTTCCAATTTTAGCGAAGTGTTCTACATGAAAAAAAATTACCGAGCGACTAGGTTTATATTTGGAAAGAATATAGATTATCGAGATGCGATAGTTATAAAAGGAAAAGAGGCAATCCCTAATAGATACACCATTTTATCAGGGTGTGGATTATTCAACCATGACAGCCATAGAAAAATGAAATTGCAGATTATAACTTATGTTTGATTAAAAAAACACTATTATTGCACCGTTTTTCTCAGTGTATTCTAATAGAATTGAAAGAATAAAAGATACTGCCGTTGCTATTACCACTTATAACGAATCGAAATTTCTGCAAACTTGTTACGATTTAGTACCTCCATCATATTTGGCAGCTTCTAGGGCTTCGTATAGTGAATAATTGTATAGTTGCCTTAGGGGCAATAAGGCCGAAGCACATACATTTAAATAAAGCAACTCCCTATCTCCATCCATCCTTATAATGTTTCATCTCTCTAATAACATTTCTTCCCTAAAGGAGACTTTTAGATACAAATTGCAAAACATATGTTCTAAAGCAATCGAGAATAATTCTAAATATCGAGGCAAGTAGGTTTGCTATCAGGCATGACTGTATGGATCACCCAATCACGTCGTATGCACTTCCCGTCGCCAAAAATAAGTGCATGTCTTGCACATAGGTGCGCTGTTATGAAATCGAAAATACGGATGTCTGCAAATATGACTACCCTATCTACATCCGGAATTTGAACTTTTTATAAATTTTAATCCATTTCGTTGAGCAGCTCGCCCAAAATTCGCACGTGTACACATACTTCTTCTGCGAAGACAAATGCATAAGACACTCCCAGATGTCCAATGAGATCATGCCTAAAAGCAGATGAAAATTAAAATCTTCGAATATTCACAATAAATTTTACAAAACACGCAAACGTAAAAGTACAAAAGATTATTTCTTGTTACAGACAACGACACGCGGTGCTCCCAAGCGGTCACCAATCCAAGTACTGACCACGCCCAGCTTTGCATGACTTCGGTGATCGGACGAGAACCGGTACTTTCAAAGTAGTATGCGCCTTGTCGTGAGCATGAACATGTATTATTTTTAGAAAAAGAAGTAGTTGAAGTTCTTAGGAAATATAATTTTATAGAAAATATCGAAACAAATAAATTTGTCGTGAGGTTGAAGTTCGACCACATGAACCGAGAGACCGCATATTATACACTTACAGTTGCAAGAAAATAAATGTTCCGTATACCATGTTATGAAACCGTAAATGTCTGACGTTGGCAAATGTTATTTTGTCATCTGCATACAGAATTCAATTTTTTCTGTAAATTTCAATTATCTTGTTTAATAAAGGCTCATCCACGCGCACGCTTCTTTTTTGGGATGATGAGTGCATTATAACATACTTCCACATGTACATGGTGGCACACTAAAACTTACTTGATAATCGACGGTTACTAAACAATTTTGCTCGTTGATGGTACATTCATTAATATTGATGGCAGAATCGAAAATACTTTCTAAAAATTCCACGGGCCTCGGAACATTGTAAACCAGAAAATCAATGGCCGTACGTCGACGCCGGTCCGGATCTAAAGCTACAGCCGAAAGATCAGAACCTGCATTAACGAGTAACGTAATGCACTCTCTATTGCAATGGTAGCATGCTACATGTAGTGGCATCCATCCATGAAGATCTTGCAGATTAATTAGATCCACATCATGTTTAAGAAGAATTTTCATCACTTCAAAATGATTCTGTGTGGCTGCGAGGTGTAATGCTGTCGAATGGAAATGGGGCTCCTTTGTCGTTCTTGCAGTTGCATCTGCCCCTGATTGTACTAGTGTCCGTACGCATTCTGCACTTCCCACCTATAGAATCATAGAATTTAGTAATACTGTTTGAGTATTCATCTAAAGCATAAAGAGTATGGCTACATTCTCTATGCGATGACTAGCATTTCAGACAACGTAGTTCAATTTGGTTACGACATCCATTAACACACATTTCTCAGAGTGTGAATTAAATATATTGAAACTTTATTTTATTAATAATTATTATAATTTTATTTTATGAATATTACAAGGGGATAGTTATCAAAAAGGCTAAATTAATCGAACTGAGAAAAGATAAAACAATAATGAAATAATCCGGAAATGACCCATTTAGATGGCGTGTGTGAATTACAATCATTATGGTTCTACAAAAACGTGAAATTTGAAATCATTAACAGAAAATGATGTATCAGATAGTGAAGCTGCGATAACAGTATTCAATTTTGACAGATGAAACGCAGCCCATTTTATAGATTCTAAAATATGTGTCTAGCTATAAATATACATATCTTACTCCATTCAATATATTCCATTGATTTTGAATTAAGCATACTAAACGTAATTATACAAATGTTAAATGTTCTATGCTTATTCCTTTTTATTAGTTAGTATGGAAGTTTAATAGTGCAATCCGACTATAGCTGTCTTTAACTTATTGTATTTGAATTGCGGCTTTTTGCTGATAAATCTCAGATTTCGGGTTCTCCTACAGTCAGAATTCAGTACCTCCTCCTTCGATGGGTAAAAGCAAAACGGTGTTTTACAATCAAGATAAACAATGTGAGATACCACGTTATGTTTGAGTTGTTATGCCGTAATTTCAAATTTTTATCTAAGACAGTACCTCAACACAAATGGAGCGTTGCTAAAAGGTTTTCATACGATAATATTTTGATGTTCAAGTAATCTCACTCCAGCTTTCCATGGAATGAATGAATGGCGATTTTGAAAGTGTGTCACTAGAAGGCCTAGAATTTAAATGTATTAACCTTTTAGTGCCTGGGTGTTTTCTAGTAGTGTCGCAAAAAAACTTATTACGGTATACTAAATATTGAGGATAGAAGATGCAAAAAGTATTCAGATTTTTCCCTCCTCGAAAAACTACCCCTAGAAGGTGAATAAAATACTTCAATTATCAAACACTACATTTCTTGGCGAAAACCTTTGCAGCTTACATAAAAATTTCAGAAAAGGACATAAAACAGCTTGAGAATTGTTTCTGAGCGTCTCGCCTACTTTTTAGGGTCGCTGTGCGGCGAATGAGTATTTCAAACGATGCGCATCTGACGTGGACTGTCTCCATAACTAGTAGGAGTTAATTTTTATGTTTGGGGGTAGTTTTCGTATCACCAATTTTTTCACAAACTTTTGTCAGTAACTGGAGGCAATTAAATGGAAAAATTTTCAAAAAATGCAGATAGAAAACATGCTTCTTTGTTTTTAGGGGTGTTTTTTTTTATTTTGGGGTTTTTGAGACGTCGCGAGTTAGGGGTGCGACATCAGATTATGCCAATTTTGTGCAGTTACAGTATGCCCTTATCTTTAAAATGAGCTCAACTCCGTTTCCATTGGTCAATTTTTGTAGAAGTTATGGATTTTCAAAGTTACTGGTATGCCCCACCATGCACGAAAGGGTTACAGATAATATCCAACACAATGATAATATCCAATACATATCCTTAGAGTAGTACTTTACGATACTAGTGCGAAAATTTTTTTTCTGACGAGTGTGAGTTTGCATCACGAGCCGAAGTCGAGTGTTGCAATCACACGAGTTTAGAAAAGGTTTTTCGCACGAGTATCGTACAAAATTTTATTTCACTTCGTGCGAAAATGCAGTTGTACGCATGCGAAGCGTGCGTAAACCTGCATTTCTCGCACGGAGTGAAATAAATGTACTTATGATGTCGATGTTCCGTGGATCGTAAACAAATTGAATAACGTTCTTCGAAACGTTGATTACCACAAAAAGAATATGATCCCTCAGTAGAACAATACGTATTGCACGTGAGATAAAAAGCAACATTGAATAATAAAAAAAGTACGAAATGAAAAATACAATTTTAAATTGTAAAATAAAAATGAAAACATTAATGTCACAAAATTCTGCAAAGTTTCAACCACAAGTTTTGATTAGCGTTCAATCATATTAAAATACAAAATGTGACATTTCTTTATTTCCTATGTATATTTTTAACAGATCAGTTATATTATTATTAATTGGTGTGGAAACTGACCTGAGCAGCCATATGAAGTGGCGTCATACCGGACATCTTTAATTCATCCTTCACATTGATCATGCTTGTTGTAATTTCACAATCCTTTTGCAATAATATAGTCAAAATTTCATTTAACCCATACTCTGCAGCTCTATGAAACACTGTAATGTTTCCTGGCATTGTCTGCTTTAAATTACATCCAAAATTCAGCAGTTCTGTAACACATTCACTATTTCGGCCGCTGATAGCGCAAAATAACGGTGTTTCCCCCAACTGGTTCTGCACTTCGATAATCTGTTAACACGCAAAATCATCTTCATAATCCATTGAAGACCATTCATTCAACAGGTAATTTTATATTTTTTTAACAACTGTTTAAGGGACTACAGGAAGGAAATGAGTAAAAAATCTTTGCACAAGGTATCTATGCACATCACTACATTTTTCACTTTTGCCTCTATATTAATGCTCTCATGATGGAGCAAAAGCTCGTGATTTTTATTAAATAAATCGGAATATTGAATGTTAAACGTGTATTAACGTCTATATAGGGTAATTTAGGAGTATTGCACCAATTTAAGTTATTTCGTTCACTTGATTTCTATGATAGAATCATCTTCAATGATGCAATACTCTTAAATAACTCTGTAAGTTTTTAATGTCTTTGTTTAATCATTATTTCTAATTGAGACTGTGTTCCATAATAGGCAGAATAGCGAAGAACACAAGAAATACTCCGTTTTTCATTAACGCTCTTTATTGAAAATAGGTAATTAACTCTTATCTATATTCCACTTTCAGTTAATAATTTCCAAATTCATATTTAGAATAATAATTACTAGTAAAACTAAGTCAAATCACGTATATATTAGAGTGCGCTCCTTTATGAGAAAAACTAAAAAAAAAAATACTTTTTCTATTAACTTAATTAACTTAATTAACTTAATTCTTGCCAATTTCAGACGTCAATTTTAACGAAGCATAACTTTGCTTCGTTTAAACTTTATTAATCGAAATAAGAACCATTGGAAACTATACACTTTTGCCAACGGGATACAAGTTTGTTTATGCCTTTAGGATAAAAATCCGAAGCTCTAGAGTCAACAAATTCTTTGAAGGCGTCTTGTACAGCCTCGCGATTTTTAAAGATTTTCCCTTTAAAGAAGTCCTCCAAATGCTTGAAGAATCGGTAATCCGTTGATTAAAGATTGGGTGAATACGCTGGATGAGGCAGAGTCTCGTAATCTAGTTCGTGTAGCTTTTGGATTGTCATTTGTACGACGGGTGGTCGAGCGTTACCATGCCTGCTATTTTTCGCGCAATTTCTTGTGCGTTTCTTCCAATTTTTGGCAGTAGATTTCAGCAGTTATCGTTTGGCGTGTATCCAGCAAATGGTAGTGAATGATACCGGCTTCGGACCACCATACACTGACCATCATATTTTGCGGATTCAGACTTGGCTTCGGGAAGTGTTTTCGAGTTTCATCACTGTCCAGCCATTGTGCAGATGGTCGACGATTGTCGTATAAAATCCACTTTTTGTCGCATGTCACAACTTGATACAAAAATGGTTCATTTATATTGCGTGTTACAAGGAAACCGCTCGAGGTGTCCTCCCCCGATTTTAATAAGACTTTGCAAGATTGCACAGTGGGTCAAAACAATCAAAACGTACTTTTTTGTTTTGGCGGGACCCCACTTTTTAAGGGTGAAATGCACCCTTGAAAATTGCTAGTTTTCCAGTTTTTCGATTATAACTCGTAAACGGAGCAAAATAGAAAAAACGTTTAAATGACGTAGGATTACAATTGAACATTTATCAAAAAGAATTCATTCTCAGATGGGGGAAAGCACTCTGGAAAGTTATAGCTTTTTTGTTTTTCTACTATAACTTGCGAAAGGGGCGAGATAGAAAAAAGGTTTTAATGGCAAAAATATTTTTTTCGCGTACTGTACATTTGTGGCGAAATAATTAATGTTTATTTTGATTTCGCATCTTTTGTATATTTTTTTAAATGCATATCTTAAGGATTAACGATCGAGTGAAACGCGTCTTTGTAGATATATAGAGAGTAGAGAAACAGTTGACACGCGTTTTTTGGTTTTGTCGATATCTCACATTTAACAGATGGAAATAAAAAGCAAATATTTTTGCCGTTGAAACCTTTTTTCTATCCCACCCCCTTGACTAGTTATAGTAGAAAAACGAAATAGCTGTAACTTTCCAGAATGCTTTCCCTCATCTGGGAATTAATTCTTTTTGGTAAATGTTCCATTGTAATCCGACTATTCACAGACATACAAAATAAGCCAGATATCCTAAATTACATTACACATTTATGCGCCATTCCTAGCAAAGAAGTTAAGCGTATTTCCACCTCTAAAGCGAGATATCGATGAAATCAAAAAAGACGTATCGGCTATTTTTCCATCCTCTACATATCTACAAAGTCACATTCCAATCGAACGAAAACCCTCGTGAATATGCATTAAAAAATATTTTTTAAATAAAGAATGCGCAATTTTTTAATTTATTTATTGTTCTCATCACAGATATATGTATAGTACGCAAAAAATGCAATAATTTTACCATTTAAACCTTTTTTCTATTTCGCCCCGTTTACGAGTTACAATCGAAAAACTATAAAACCAGCAATTTTCAAGGGTTCATTTCACCCCTTAGAAGTGGGGTTCCGCCAAAACAAAAAAAAACATGTCGAATGTTTTGACCCACTCTACAATCCTGCAAAGTTTTATCAAAATCGGGGGAGGACACCTCGCGCGGTTTCTATATAAGTTCGCCATTTTATAATGAAGCCGCTTCTGATGTCTCATTGTAGGGTTTGATTATATTTTTTTTTATTGAAAAGGTTCTTGATATGCTAGTATAAAAATAAAATATATCAGTGATTCTGGATATCTTGCTCATAATTATGGTCGATTTTATTTTAATGTATTACATATGTGTCTCCCGGTATATTATAGCATACTTCATGTTATTGTGTTGATTGCCAAAGTTTGATTTCAAACATGATTGATAATGAAGAAACAAATAATAATAATAACAATAATTCTTTACTATATAGGAGCTACATGAAAAACATATTCCCAACTATGTAATTTGTTCCAATAAATGATCGCTTAGAAGCGATCGCTGGAGTCGTAATCCTACTTCTGAATATCTCCTTCTCCTCTTCTTCATCCCTTTATGGGTTTATGTCTATGAAAAACTTAAATACCAAGGATGCGATCACCTACTTCACGTGAATGTAAAAATGCGAGAAGCAAAATCTTTCCACCAACCTTATAGTCTGCCTTCTTCAAACTCCAGCATGTGATTAGCTAATTCACTTTTTACATTCTCACTCTATCTAAAATGCATGTTCGCACTCCAAATCTCTTGAATATCATTTACGGTCTTGAGTATCAAAAATCTAAGACTTAATGGCACTGAGGAAAAAGAGCGCAACTGCATTTTTCAACGAAAAAGCAATGTAACTGGGTAGAGCCAATAAAGCACTTTGTACCACTTAGTTTTACGTTGAGAATCACTTTATTATCGTGTAGATGAAAAAATGCGTCTGAATTCATAGAACCCAATTTTCAATTTTGCATAAATAAAAAATTAATCATTTGGGAAACACGGAAGATTATTTGGAGCACTACTGATTTCCATATTGCTGTTCCCTTACAAGAAGTAATTGTAAGTGTTAAAGTAGTACACAGCACAGTTTACTTTGCAGCTATAATATTCTGCAACTGATCACTGTATGGTATATTAAAATATTAGAAAAAGTAGGTTACCGTGAGGCATGACCTCTTGAACCATGCGGTCGCATCTTACGAATTCGCCGTTGAGAAATACAATTATTTAGCGGATGCGGATTATTCAAACTGAAAGTGCTTGACATTTGCAAATGTTACTATTCGATCCACATTCTCATGATTTTTCCCGTAAATTTCGACCCGATTGGAAAACGGTTCACCCAGAATTTTCAAGACAAACATATGACACTAAATTTCGAATTTTTCCGCGTGCACCGTCTTGAAATCGGAAGTGCTAGACATCTGCGAATGTTATTGTGCCATCTACATCCAGAACTTAATGTCTTGTGTAAATTTCAAGTCAATCGGTTCAGCGGTTCGTCTGGAATTACGAATACAACTTTTTCGACCGTGCATACATACGAACACTGACATACAGACGTATCCCTTTTTGCGATGGCGAACGCATAAGCGAAATTAATCACCTAAAATGTGAGAGAATAACTTACCCCCTGCGCGTCTGGAATGCTAAGTATTTCTTGCATTATTTCCACATTTCCATTAACAGCGGCAAGATGCAGGGCCGTGTAACCGTCCCTTGATGTAAGCGTTACATCCGCACCAGCTTCTAAAATAATGCTTACACCAGGTACCCAGTTTTCTTGAATAGCCGTTTGCAATGGAGTCATACCCCTGCAATTCTCTGGGTCAAGGTAATTTTTAGGTATTTCGTCGTTCACAATATTTAAGAGTAATTTGAAGGGAGTGGGTAATTTTTTCAGTACGCACAAATGCATTGGCGTTTCCCCATTGGTATCCCACACTCCACGTGGAAAGTTTGCTTCAAGTAAAATCGAGATTGCTTCTGCCGATTCTAATTCAACGGCCGTGTGGAGGGGAGTCACTCGATATCCGTGATGATCATATTCTTTCGAGAGATAGTGCTGCGCTCCAGCATTTATTAACGCCTTGATCACTCCCGGAAATCTGTATCGAATAAGCATTTTTCTTGATAATTACGCCTTTTTGACACCATTCCATGTAGTACGTGGAATTGTCTTATAGGTTTGTCGTCGCAAAATAGGAATGTATATGCGTGCGCGCATATGTGCGTCTGCATGTACATATATTTTTCCGAACAAAATCGATTAACCCACCGGGTTGATATTTATAAAAAATATCAAATTCAAAATGCAAATAGGATAACATATTCACAGACATTCAGTGCGGGAAGGGGGGCGAAGTGGGCCCCATGGGACAAAATGGGCACCAATAATAATATTAATGAGGATATATTAATGGATTAAAAAATTTCTATGCACCATTACCCAAATAACACAATGATATTCTTAGAACATACGAGTATTCTCTGCATATGCTCAGAATTTACGGGGATCTATTGAGAATATTAAATGCCTATTTCGAATGTTGAGGATAAAAATAAGATATTGTGAGAATATCATGTGCTATCTGGGTAATAGTATTAATGATAGTATTAATGAGGATGCTTATTTTGCCCCCACCCCCTATTTCTCGATTCGAAATCATGCACGTCCGAGAATTTTCTTTTGCGATGATAAAAGCTTAAGACGTGACTATAAGGTACGCGCGGGCGTGCCTCGTCTCTGATCTGTTTAATTTAATATATTTTTAAAGAGTTCTCTTGATCTATCATTTACTTCATTTCTTTAAATTTTATAAAAATATTGATGTATGTTATACATTTTGATCATTACAAATTGAATTTATTGTTATAACTTACGTGAAATAAATGTAAATATTAAGGATGATGGAATGATATTAAATACGTGTTTATGACAGTATTGTACTTTGATAATAAAATACATTGTAAGATGACAAAACTTTATAGACTCGAGTTTAGAATAAGAGACATAAATACTTCAATGTTTTATTCACTATAATTAATGGAGACTAGGGACACATTCCAATTACTATTGTAACATTAATAATTATAGATATAACTAATTGTAATTTAATTTAACCTTAAAATATCACACATGTATCTGCGAGACACAAACTGATTTCGGCAAGTTTTACATTTTTCGGTTTTTTTTCCACATCTATTCTTCTAAAGCATGTAACTATGAAACAAATGATTTTTTTTGCCGACTACGCTAAAATGACCATATTCCATGCCTGCAACGCGGGTGGAAAGTAGCCAATTCTTAACCAGCGGGAAAAA
>JARQST010000464.1:567818-926652 GCA_030142225.1 Pachycephus smyrnensis | reverse complement strand
CTCTGGTTACCCTATCTCAAAACTATATAAAAAAAATTGAACCAGGTTTAAACCACGTCGGAGGAAACGGGCGTAAGAATAACGCCTGCGCGAATTATAGGAATCAGATGTGAAATATATATGAGAGAAAAAGAGGAAAGGAGGAAGGAAGGGAGGCAGGAGTGATCCCGTATGAAATCGGATTGCGTGCGTCAAATGTATTACGTAGTTATCAATCCTTCGCATAGAGTAACGTAGTAGCATACGTATCCTTGGATGGCCATGTGCTATTATTTGTGACACCATTGGGATATTTATATATGTCACAGCGTTATCCGCAGGACCCGGAAAATCGAAAGGGAAAATAAAACTAAGTTACCTGCAAGCGTTGCGTTTTGATTTAGTGTTGTGGCAGCACTGGAAATACATTCAAAATTTCAGTCTCGTTTGAAGATTTGTAGAATAATTCGCGTAACAATAATCCGTCTGTAGTCGGTGCCTCGAGATCGTCTTTACTTTTCGTTTGTCTTGTTCTAGATAAATCTTTTTTCGAATTCGTTCGTTCGACCGAAGGAGTTTCAAAGTGTAACGGGAGTGTAATGACATTTTGACAAGATGGCGACACTTGGCAAGACTTATCGAGTCTTTGATTAACATCCTTGGCACGTTCTTTCAGGAAAATAAGCTTCTCCATTTCCACGCTCTCTTTCATTCTTTCCAGCTTCGCCTCAGCGATGCTCACTTTCATTTCCCGTTCGATAAGTATATTTTGAAGTTGCATTTTCTCACGTAATAGATCCCTTACCGTCTCAGTAAGCTTTGTAAACTGAGACTGCTGCATTTTAAATTGTCGCGCTAGGAGTTCCAGTGAGTGGCTCGTTTGAATCTTTAACTTAGTCATCTCCGTAATAACATCTGAAAGCTGTAGCACAATCGTACGCAATAAATAGAGCATAATTGAGAACAAACAAAATTATTCTCTTACCTTAGACTTTAATCGATCCTTGTCAGCTTCGTATTCAGAAGTGCGAAGTTGAAATCGATCTTGTAGAGCCTCGTTTTCTGATTTGCATACTGCTAATTCATCTTCGAGCTTATGTTTCTCCTGAGTACATCTATAGAATTGGTTATGAAAAAAGTGCAGAGTAGTAACGGTTAATATATATATATACATAAATCAGCTAAGGTATCTCTGCAGTACATTCGTATCAGTCTAGATGAATTACGAAAAGATGAACAAGTCAAAGCCGCACTGGCTTTGCGGTATTTCAAATGGGATTAAAATCACATACTACACGTGTATTTCAAAGGAAATTGCTCACGAATCAAATATTGTAGGAATAATACTCAGATATCTTTTTTCTCAACTTTTACACTGATATCAATGCAGTCAGAATGGATTCTTAGTTTCTCATGCCAATTTCTTACTCTGCAAGTGTTTTCACTAATTCTGCTATACGTTGCTTATCAGCAGAGCAGAGATCACTGATGTGAGGCACCTTCCTCTCGACGACTGGAATTCCTTGACACTCCGGACACGATGACTCTTCGATTTTTACCTCGTCGGATTCTTCAGTGTGACGGTAGCAGCTTTATTGCATCGACGTCATTTTTTACGGGATTATCCCGTGCGTTAAAGAAGCTACTACGACACTCTAGATTCTCTATACCCACTGATAATCACCCCTTTAAAGCTGCTATCCACCTAACCCCAGCTTACCTACCTTCGTTTCCTTGAATCATTGCATTTTCCTCCCGGACTAATTTCCGCGTGTGCTGTCTCAGTCTCGTCAGCCTAGTTATATGAATTAATTGGAATTTCCTATGGATTTATGCTACAAGGAAAAATTTCTTGACTCTTACTTTGTGTTCATCTTTACAAACGAGTCCACGAGACTTGCGCTCCTTTCCATTTTTATTGTAAATGTGAACAGTCTCCGTTGGAATTATTATTAATAGTTTTTCAGTCGGGTACGTGCATCACGCGCGATTTAACATAACGATAATATCGCGGTTGTTTGACATTTTAGAAAATTAAAGAATCGTATCATTGAAATTTTATTGTTTTTCATGAAACTCAAGCTTGACAAGAGTCGTGTTGTTCTGAAAGTTACTCACTTTTTTTAACGATGTTACTACGTAGGAAGATACGTTCAATGAAATTAGAGTGTGGAGTATGTTTGACCTTTTTTTCTCACTTCCTTGTCAGAATCACAAAGCTTACTTTGAGTTACTTTTTTAAAGAATTTTTTTATCTAGAGGAGGTATTATGTATAGCCAGTAAATACAGCTTACAACGATTACGTTTTCGCTACCAAAATTCAATGTTACACAGCAGCTATATAAGGGTTGTATATATATAACAAACGCGTTTGCTGGGTTGGGGGTTATACTTATTCGAAAAAAGGTATACGGGACAGAAACGGCAGAAGTTATTTTGGTAGCTATATAAAGAATATATAGGGTGGCACATTTTTCTTGAGACTGAAATTAAACATTCCTCAAGTATTGCTTTTAAAAATTCTTGATCGCATTATGAATATATTAATTTCCCTGTTAAAAATTCTTACAAGCCCTACGAGTTCCTGTCCCATTTTTTTAGGGCATCTATGTAATTTCTATATCAATATTTATGGTCCTACAGGTAAATGAAAGAGAAATTTATACGAATTTTGGGCAGGGTCGCCAGCATAATTTTCTTGTCCTGAATTCTTAAAATTACACTAAGTTTACTTACTGTAAGCAGCCTAAGGGGAAGCAAGCTATGGTTCAATGATTTTCGAAACACAATCAATGAGACAAGACATGTCTCTCAAACTGTCATGTAGAGTTATGCAAATGATCTGGCTCATTACAGGAAGACAAGCAGGGGATATCTTGTATCGGATATCCGAGACGCTACGAGATACACGAAACATGGTTTCCAATGCGTGGTAAATGAAAAACTTCAAACTTCATTAAGGTACTTTTCATAAGTAATACAGTAATATAGTAAGACCCCGGTTAACGTCCAGGACACGTTCTTACAGTTTAAGAACGCTAAATGAAACAGCGTGGTGCATGTGGCACGGTACGGTGAAGAGTTCGAGGAATTGGAAAATTACTGTTTTACCTAGCGTTTGCAAAACCTAAGAAAACCTAACCTAACAAAACAGCATCGAACGGAGTAGCGTTAACCAGGATCTGAGTGTATTTCTTCATTCTGTATGGATACTACAAGCAACCCAAACAATTTCATTTTCCATACGACAGATAATCCAAACAATCAGTCAACTATGAATAATAATCTGAATTCTGTAGCATGTAAATTTATTATTATCAATATTGAAATTGACCACTAACGTTTTCAATTCACTAAATTTCTTACATCGAATACAAAGTATAGCCTCTGGTATGTTTTTGATCAGTAAATTTTTCCACATACAGTCATCAATAGAAATACGATGGAGAGTTGCAGCCTCACCTTAAAACCGGTGTAAGAAGATTTTGTTAATCGAAAAAGCTATAAGAATACTTTATCACTTATATAATCGCCATTAACATTGATCAACCCTGTTTAGAGCGGTATTGCAATAAATATTAAGGATAAGAAGGTAAATCTGCCATGGTTATCTCTATAGTACGCAAAATATTTGCTTGATTCACGGTGTGTCATTAATATCCTTGAAGACTACCGAGCCGGCTATTATAATTTGCCATGCGACAGGTCAAAGTTCTGAAGGCGCGGGTAAGCACTTCGTCATCAGCGATCTAAATTCTGATTGGCTGTGAGTAATTTGTGGCGCTGGCATCGCGAATAGGATTAGCGAATATATGGTTACCACGATGCCACAGTGAGATAGGGGATGATACTGAGCTCATTCAACCTTGCTAATTTATGTATCGTGATCGGCTCACTAGTAACAAGCGTCGTCTAATGTATTAGTTTTCAATGAAAATTTTCCATGAAAGGATGGCGCGACGGGATGATATTAGTAAGATAATAATTAATGATCATTCAGGGGTCTTAGCTTTTCTTAATAATTCTGTAACATCACAGAGACATCTAAGATATTATGGGAACAAAGTTACGACATATGGGAATGAAGGGCTTTGACATTAATTAGTACGATTTGCTTGGCATTAACTTTAAGCACCATTGTATTCAAGGGGAGTGGAATGCGCATCAACTGGAACGTAATGCTGGTAACACGTGAAAACATTGTGTCAGGAATAGCCTTAAGAATTTAGTTGGAATTCTACTAGGCCATTAAGGATATTTCAATTAGGAAGTTGGATTAAAGGGTTTTTCTTTTAAAATAACATTTATTTTGCTATCGATGCATCTTCCAGGAATAACAATTATACATAGAAAACTTTACATATAGTTCGTACCGTATGCACGCGATCGTCCAAGAAAAAATAACTAATTTAACCTATGCGAATTTAGCCGTAAGGATTTAAAACGGTTTCCGACTTTACGGTGTGCAATGAAAATTTTACTAATTGACTGAAACAGTGTCGGACCGCGTGTTGTTAATCTTAATGGGCCCCCATAGATTAGCTTATGTCTCAAGTAGTAAATGACTAGAACAACTTTACGTATTTATAATATTAGCATTACATTTATATATGTATATTACATACCGTGCGTCACAACGATCGTACGAGCCGGTTTACGCTTAAGTAGGAGCATATAATTACCGTAAAATTGTACGAATGAGGAAATGAGAAAAGAACGAAAAAATATATTCACAAAGTGGTTTAAAAGAGTTCAGAGTACAAATGGAATTACGAGACGCCAGGATTACGTGTCCGTGCGAATTATTGGAAATATATATACATTTATTTATTCCTTTTTAATGCGTACGATGTGAGTGGAGCCTAATGGATTGCGTGTGCGTATCGTCCAGTAGTTGTATAAGGAATATAGGCAGATAGATAATTGGACGAGCTTACCTGCCTCATATATTTGCTAGCAGCAGTTGCTTCAGCAGCAAAAAAATGTCGTGACCTGATTTTTCATTGGTGGGTCGAAAAAAAATTTGTAGGAAGTGTACTACTGCGCGCGTAATGTCTACCAATTGTGAGACTATTAAAAAAAAGAATGCCTATAGCATTTCCGAAAAAAGCACACACGTGCTCCAATCACATGGTCGAATTAACAGGTTAAGTTAAAAGAGTTGAAAGCGTGTAGAAGAGAGAACATTCTTTCTTGCTCATTCCTTCTCTTTCTCCTTTTTTCTTCTCTTCCAGAAATATACAAAAAGTAAACTACAGCGTCAAGAGGATTAAAAAAGAAGTTGAAGATTTCTCAAGAATCTTTTTGACACTTTATCTGTAGTCCTTCGCCCTCTCGAAAGGACTGACAGAATACACTGGACTTATTCAAGGAATTTTGGAAAGTCTTCAAAATTCAAGAGTATCATTGAGAATCACAGCGAGAGATCATTGTATGGATCCGATGGGCTGATAAAGGAATCACGTGAATTAACCCTGCAGTACGATAGGTGTTACTTTAGTGATAACAAATTTACGTTGTTGTGGATGTTTACCACCTAAGCGACGGGGTACTGGGTGTGAGGGGTTAATATTCAAATTGGAAAGTGCGCGACCCACGTGCCCTCCACGTTTGGCGATATTGAAATCGCCATTGATCCCTCGCCAGTTCGCGACCTGGAAAGGAATAATAATTTAGAATTCCATATATTCGTGATAGAAGGAGATTTGGAAAAACAATGGAAGCAGTTTATTAGCCGTAAAATGGTTAGTACATCTCGACAAACAAACCCTAGCTAACGACTTATAGATTGTGAAGGTTTGCCCTGGATTAACTAGGGAGGTAGAAGATTCCCTAGGTGGGGTAGGCCGAAAGAAGGTAATGTATTTTTACAGGGTCTGGTTCAAAAGATTCAGGGCATGACAAAGACCAATGGTAACAGTTGGAAAGAAAAATCTATTTAGACGGGGAATCCAGGACTAGTCGTACCCTGGACATTGGTCCTTTTCACCTAAAGATTATGTTGGTTTAAAGAGGGAGAAAAGGTGGAACGTTGTCATAAAGGTAGTTCTCTTTAAGAGTGTGTCAATGCGGAAGGTTTTGTATCCGCCGTCGTTCCCTTATATGAGAAGGGTGGAAAGCACTTGGCAATCGCTACGGCCATATGAAGTAGAAGATGGTTGAAGGTTCAGGGCCGGTCTCATCAAAGTTAACCGAGGGTTAACTGATGAGATTAGCCAACAAGATACCCCTGATCCGAAAATATTCTGGAAATACCGGCATCTGATTGACTAATTTCACCAGTTAACCCTCACTTAACTTTGGTGAGACCGGCCCTCAGGATATCAAGGTAAAAGTAGCTTGATCCTTTATTCCCTAGTTGAAGCTGAAGTCTTATTAAAAGAGGGTTACTAGGCATTCGAGTTCTAGCATTTGGTATTGCAATGAGGCTGTGTGGTATGCATTGAAAGTAAATATAAATTTGCTCCTGTTTATATCCGTCGTACGTTTATACATTGGAAAACTAAGTGAACTGATATTTTTTTTTGTTGATAGTATCCCAACGACGTCTAATGAAAACTCCCACACAGCAGTACTACGCTGCTTCCTAGCAAATCAAGTTTCCAGGTGTAATTAGGCAGGTGCCTGGGAACCGGAAGTTAGATGCTAACCAGGGAGTCTAAATCCTAATCCTTGTTCCCTGACAGTCGTCAGTTCTCGACCAGAATCGAGATAATCATCACTGTTGGAAACTTAGGATGCACTGGGACTCCTTGTATCGAGTTTACTCGTTGAACATTCGATTCCCGAGGGATTCCTATTAGGCAGAATGGGATAACATTGACCAGAGTGAAACTGGATCACAATAGCTCTCATCATAAGAGCTCACCTCATATTCGATGCTCCAGTCCATTGTGGTAGGCAGTCACAGTGGTTTCCTGTTCCTGGTGATGCGGTCGTATACGGATATCATCGATTGGTGGTGTCCAAGTGGGTAGATGTACGACGCTTTGCTGTCCCCGTCGGCTGCTGGTACGGCGTCGCGACGTCGTTAGTGAAATACTCTGTCCACGTCGATGCGAACCAAGTCCTGAGGTGCGTCTCTTTTCCGAGGCGCAGCAACATAGTAAATATCTGAAATTGTATTGTAGGAATAGCAGGATATTATTTGTTAGAAAAGAATTCAATTAAAAAATCTCACTTCCTAATTTAATGGGACGGTGGTTTGAACATTTTTACAGAAATACATTTTTACACGTATGTCGATAGTACTTCCGAACGGGAAATCTCTACGTTGAATGCAGATCGCGTAGGAATGTTTTTCCATTGCAATCTGGAACGTGTGTTCCAGGTGAAATATTCATAGATCCCTGGTGCATTAGTATGAAGAAGCTAGAGAGAGGTGGTTGCACGAGTATATGCTATATATCTTCTATTTCTTTCTTTTTTTTTCATTTGGATTTATCCCTATCAAAGAGGGCAAGTGCCAGACTGTGCTAGATATACGGTTATTCAGATCGAACGAACCGACTAAAGTTAGCCCGCCTATTATGATTGCTTATGGCAAAACCAATTTAAGTTGGTGCGTTTGAGCTGAATAGCCTGGTATATGTGAAATGATGACGTTAATGAGAATGCTTTGGTATCAACCGCTCCAAGAGGGTGAATTACAATGCAAATCAAATTACTTGACAAAAGTTCTCTTATTCGTTATATTAACTTACTCCTCAATGATATTGGCTCTAATAATAAAAGTAGGATTAATTAGGGAAAAATTGGGAGTTCGCGTGTCTCGATGCTGTTAAGAGAGAATTTATTTTTGTATCTATTTCGAGTCATCATAAAGAAAAAGTGTCTACCTGTACCTGCTGGATTTGTTATGCGACTGTTGGAAATCATAAAAAAAATACTAGTGTCATGCATATAAAATATTCTTCCCGTATTCCGCGAAGCGTATGGATTCTTCCACAATAGAAACATTAAATAGTCACCTGTTGAAGTATTTTCTAAAGGTACCGCTGACGCAATAGAGAGCTATAGGATTGATACAACTGTTCATAAATCCAAGGCAAAATCCAAGTATGCGAAATGCATGCCAGAACGCGTTGTAGTCCATTTGCGCAGTGGGATGTATATAGAACCAGAGCATGAAGACATGTTGAGGAAAGAAACAAACAGCAAACACGACGACAAAGGCCATCACCATCTTGGCGACTTTCTTGCGCGCCTTCACTTGTTTCACCTGAAATCAATAATGATGCACCAGACCCTCTTTCGCTTTTATGCACATATACCCTCGTACCCTCGCTAGAATAAAAAGGGCTGCATTACGTCAAACGACTCTTTGGAACCGTTTCAGGGCACATTAAATACATCCTGATCAATAAGTTGAAGCGCTGGAGATTGCAAGCGCAAACGTAATGTTTATCCAATGGAAGGAAGAAGGGATTATGGCTGTCAGTTATCGTTGACACAATATTCCAGTTTTACGAGCCCGTAAATATAACATTCTAGCCGTTTCAATAGTCTATTCTAACTTCAGAGAAAAACTGACAATCGGTCGCCATACTTATTGAAGGACTAGTAGTCATCATTGAAATTCGTGATAACGCGGGGAATAATCGTAAAGGATAATTGTCAGGAATCGCGTAATAGCTATAATCTATGTTGGTATAGCAATCGCGAGTTTCTATAATACCATTGCCGCTCTCCATTCGGTCAAACGGATTATACTAGAGATTACAATTTCACGAGGCACTGCTTTCATATCAATTTTATGAGAGAGTCTCTTCTCAAGTATGTAACGTATGCTTGGCATATGGCCAATAACATGGACTGACGTAACTGTCCGTTTTTTTTATCATAACGGCAAGAGCTCGAAAGAGTTAACAGAAATATGGTATAGACAGTAACGATAGTCATCATTATCTCTGGTGTTTTTGAAACTTCTGGTGCACGGGGAAATCTCAATCGTTGTCCAGTTTATGGAATTCTCTGGAGTCTATTTCGTGACGGTATCTTTCTATAACACATATGGATATAATAGGCTAGAACGAAGATGTTTCGAGGACAAAACATAAGTATTACGTTTCCTTCGTGGGATATTTTTCCAAGCAAGTTTCTTGTCGTTTTGATACATAGACAATCCGGAAAAACTTTTTGCCTAACGTCATACTCTTGTATACACTCATAAGGAGTGAGGAGAATATGGTTTGTTGTATACATATAATCTCCCGATAACATCCTGTTGTACACAAAGCTGTTTATAGTCTGTCCACGAGTTCAATGTGTCTTTGAAGGATCTAAAACAACGAAGTCTCGACACGTGCATTAATGGAGGATGTATTGAGGAATTATAGTATTTTAAGTATAAAAATATCTATCCTAGGTAATAAAGAATAATAGGAAACTGAATCCTTACACTGGATCTCACCTGGCCTTGCATCTCGCCAGGCATATTTCTTGTGCTCTGGACAAGGTGAATGGCCATAAGAAGATAAAACACCGTAATAACTCCCAAAGGAAGAGCGTAGTAGACAAAGAAGCGACATATAAGTACTGTCTTGGGATAATTCGGACCGAATTCTTCTGGAAATGGATAGCAGACCTGGGATAAAGAGAAATAAGATCTTTAGAATTACATAAATCCACAATTTCGTTAGAACCGAAAGTAAACTATTGACTGAATTGTGGTTATTATTGGAATTAAAATTATAAGTCATCCTAATCATTGACTCACCTTGAATGATACGTCTTTATTCACACGAAAGACTCGTATATATGAGAACGATGCTGGTACCGCACAGACCATAGCCAGTAACCAAATGAGGGCGGCTATCGCAGTAGTGAAACGGGTCGCCCGTCTGCCACCCCCTGTCGATGAAATATCGAGTGATAGACATTTTTTAAAAGCAAATTACTCACTTCAACAAAATTTCTTCGTACCAGTTGCGTGAAGCTTGCGCATGGGATCCACTATGGCGAAAAATCTATCGGCTGACAGAGCGGTCAATGTGAATACTGACACCCCTATGGATATGTCCTTAGCACATTCAGAAACTTTACAAAGTATAGGACCAAACGGCCAGGAGTCTAGGATGTAGACGGTGAAGGTGAAAGGCACGCAGGTCAGTATAACCTTAAAAAAAAAAGTGAGAATGAAAGGAAGAATGGTAATGAAAAACTTTTTAAAGGGCTATTAGTCAGTGGATTTAATTAATAATTCATGGCTAAACCCATTTGAAAGTCTATATTTATGAATAATAACGTGTATAAAAGTTCTACGGAAGACACCATACTGCTGCTTCAAAGAATACAGAGATTAGCTCTTTGTATGGTAACCTAGAAATCTGTATATCGACTTCTAATAAATTTAAATGTAGATTACCGTTATATATATTAGGTAGTAAAACATGAATTCTTTTACTCACCAGCAAGTCTCCTAATGCCAATGAGAGGACATAGGTGTTAGGTACATTTCGCATATTTCCATGTCGCAGAATTGTCAGCACCAGGACGCCGTTACCCATCACGCCGACTACGAGGATCAGAAGGAAAACCACGGGAACGATATACGTTTCCGGTCGAGCGCTGTAAGGCGTGTAATCCTCCTCCGTGCAATTGATCTCATTTATTGAGCAATTTAGTGTCTGAGACATTATAGGTGTGCTAGTCGTATACGCCATTTTACTCCGATCGAATAGTGCTTCCGCTTTAACGATGGTTTCGCAGTTTAAATCAATGGTCTTTAGGTTAGAGTTCCCCCTCGAGAACGAGGATTCTTATTCAATTTATATTCTGAATTCTGCTGTCATTTTTCATTATCGTCATTATCAAGACAACAGTATTCTGTATTTCGTCCATTATATTCTTAAATTAATTATTTAATTAATAAATTAATAACAATAAATTCCGCGGACTATTATACGGGCCAACCGTCAGTTGAACGACGCTGATGTCTGAACACAGTAACTTACGTAAAGTCATGATGCAAATGGGTTAAGAAACTTTTTTTTGTGATATATCAGGCGTTTTAAAACAATTATACATCACGCGTACTTTTTTATCAATGTATTACACTTCGTTCGCGCCTGATTGAGGATTAAATAGAAATTTGTTACAGTGCGGTTCTTTTGATCGTGATTTCAAATTCACCAGGACATCCCCAGCCACACGTTAAAAGTGTGGGGATGTATTGTTACATAGAACATGGAGAGTCCTGTCCGCTGTCAAGGGGAATTCAATGAGTTCGCATTTTACTAATTATTTGTTTCCCCGCATTCATCAACGTTGCGGAACGGCCGCTCATTCAAATTAGCTTTGTTCGGCCAAAGGTGTAGGAGACGGGACGATCGAAACGGAACTTTTCAACTCCTGTCGGTGAATTCCGTCGTTCTAACGTACCACTAACTTGCGGCTGACAAAGGTCACGTAAAACTGAAGGAGATAAATGTGTCCAGTTGCAATGAATCCGTTTTACACTATTCTTCCAAATAGACTTAAATGACTTTTAATAATTAAGTGTGTCGTTCGCCAGCTTGAAACGTTGGTATAGATTTTCAGGTCTTTCATGCTAGTTGATACATGACCTTTTGACCTCGGATCTGCCTTCCTCGAACAAGAAACCATCCAGACCGCCTTTCTTGTGGAAGTTCTTCTTACAGACGATGCTGAGTTCAGCACTGAAACAAATGACGCAATTTCTGTGACTAGAGATCCGCGATAATCGCAGATACTAAAGATAGTAAACATTATCCTTCTCCTTGTTATTTATACGCATTTGACAGGCTGATATATGTACTACGATTAAAGTGCTGACAGTACACATTGAACCGTTCAACGTATCCATTAGGTTTACATTTACCTCTGACGTTTGACGAGAATTTAGGAATTTTTAACTGACATAATCTACCAATGACAGAAATTATAAACGGTATCGGGATTACGTAATTTATATAGATTAACTTGGATAGACATTCATAAGTACATATCTGTCTGTCATTTGGAATGGTATTTATTAATTCTTAGAAAATTATCTATTAGCAAGAACCGGGACGTATCTTTTAGTTGAACAGATGGTACAGGGATGCTGTATATATTCTAGATCTTTTTAAATCTACTTCGATATCTTATATTTATAAATTATTTGCTATTTCTGACTTGTTTAGCGTGGGTATGGTATTGATTAGGATTTTACTGGAAGTACATACAGATTCTTGAAATGTGTATAAGATAAATGAGTAAAGGATTTACGATAAGGTGTTTAAGAAACCCCAACGTGAAGATTACGTTTAATAGGGTGCACCTAATAGTTTAGAAAAATCCTTTCTGTCTGGCTAGGTATTTTATTTTTACAGTCTACGGAAAGGTTTCAAGATTTATTGGGGGTAAATTACTAGGGTAGTAAACCGAAGAAGGTGCTCCTACCTCATTTTCCCTCGTTCATTCTACGAAATTTCCTAAGTCTGATTCTCAGTGATTCGCTTCGGGTTTCTAGCGCGATGATAAAAATGACTTTTCACGAAAACGACGTTTTACCTTTAAATGCAAGTTTTCGTCTTCAAATATGAATTCGTATAATAAACTTCAAACAGAAACGAGGTTCGTTGCCGTCTGAAGATTTCAGCGTTAATCCGTCTATCGCTCCGTGAAATAAATACTGAAAAAAAAATTATTTCTCAAGTAAAAATACTTCAAGTCAACTTCAGTTATCGTCGACTCACTGATAAAATTATTGTCGCTTCGCATCATCTGAAGTTAAAGTTTTGGCTGGTTGCTATCTAAAAATGCGGCTTTATTTAACTGGATACGAAGTACCGCGAATGCATGTAGTAATTGACCACACTGGCGTCGGGACGCTTTTTTGAATCGCGAAGAGTATTCTATTTTCTTTTTTCTTTTACATGAGTGAACCTTGTATACCTGTATACACCCGGAAAATAAATGATGAATTTTCTGATATGATAATTGGTCATCGTTCATCACTTTTATTTGCAAGGACATGTCGAACGCTTCAACGAAAAAAAAATATTCCATTGGCAGAAATCAGTTTGTCCGAATAGACAGTTGTTCTGGGTCTATATTTAGGTGGCAAAAACATGGGTTAGACAATTTTTTTACGCAACTGAACAAAAATAAAAAATGCCTAATATAGGTCGTATTAAAGCTCGGTAATGCCGTTGGCAGACGAGCAACGTTTCTACCGGCAAATCACTGCCGAAACAGCCTTAAAGTTATCTAAAGCGTTTGGATGTTAAAGTGCAAATGTTTGTAGCTATTTTCTATAAATAATTCAGTGAATTTAGTGGCTGCTATATGGATGGCTATATTTTGATTACAGACTGTACATCCTTTACGGTACGGTTACGTCATTACTCATTTATAATTTTACACGCTCTACACGCTGCATTCAATGAAGATGAACAAGCGTTATCTGTCGCTTCACCGCAGGATCCATTAGATTAGCGTTATCTTTTTTCCACACTTTTAGATATCAGTAACTGGGGTGTGAAACGCTTTTATCCTATTTTTGATACTCAAGTACCCCTTCAAGTACTTTCACCTCAATTATTGATATCTTTGGATGAATCTAAACTAAGGCTTGCTGTTGTGATTATTATTGCATCGAAGATAACGTTCCAATAAATAAACAAAGCTTGATCAAGCTTTTATCTCATAGACTATATGAATTAATTTTTATACGAATTCATGGGTTGTGTGAATTAATTTTTTTTTTCTTCACCTTGTAACATTCTTAGAAATTCGTTATTTTGGTATAAGATTATGATTGCACGTATAAGACAGTTATCCAACGTGGAGTAGAAATTCATATAAAAAAAGTCCAATATTAATAATTGCCTATCAATAAGTTACGTGGATTTTACAATGGGTCTACAGAAACTCAAGTTACGCAATGCCCGTTATATAAAACATGTTCCCAAAGAAATCAAGTTCAATACTGATAAAGAGTAAACACGGCTGAATTAAATTATTTTTTATCAAAAATCCTTGTACCGTTATCATTTAATAAGTGTGCAGTAATAATTTTTGAATGATACATTTTAAGGTACAGTACTGATACTGGGATGATGAAAATTGGTAAAATTCCACTAGATCAATCTCCAGCCAAGGATTCATTGAAATCTATCCCAGTCATTAGATACCATAGAATTCGGTCCAAACCATCAAGATAAATACTTCGACGCGAATCCTCGTTTAAGAAATGGATACCTCTTCCAGGATCAATCGTAAAAGTTATTGCCAGTCATTAGAAAGGTCACCAAAGATGTTAAGTTTTATGGCGGAGTGTACCTACGTCATTCTCCCTAGTGGATAAATTCTTTCCTCGTAATATAGATACCTATGTTATCCACATTATTCTATCTCAATGAGTCGACCCCATATTGTGCGTAAATTTACGTTCATTCGTATCCCCATTCACTATTCATACGTATCTATTCATAATATCATATGAATGTGCATTGTGAAGAACAGTACACGTATCTAGTATACATACCATATATACAGGTTGTTCCAGCTAAACTTTGTCACATGGCTTTTGAGGTTATGATGAAACATACGTCAAACAAATTCCGGACCAATGTTAAATGGCACAAACTAAAGAGTATGTTAAGCATACTTAATTTTTTTTACTTCATTCCGTGCGAGAAATGCGGTTTTACGTTGCTTCGCTCACACTCGTTAGAAAAAAAATTTTCGCACTAGTATCGTAAAGTACTATTATTTCACTCCGTGCGTACGCTTCGCATGCGTACAACTGCATTTTCGCATGTTGTGAAATAAAATTTTGTACGATACTCGTGCGAAAAACCTTTTCTAAACTCGTCAGAAAAAAAATTTTCGCACTAGTATCGTAAAGTACTATTTTAAGGACACGAGATTTTACGTGTAAATAGGAAAGACGAAAAGATTGAAAAACGGACAGGTAGTAAAAAATTTCGTAACAGTATTAAGGATTATTGTGGTTTTGTTTCACGTAAAAACAATGTTACGCGTACCAAGTCTGCCGCTCGATGACGCTTTGTTCCTTTAAAGAGCTTCAGCAGGATATTGCGTAACAAGGTCGGGGAACAAAGGTAATCGTATTAGCCTGCACCTTCATAACCAGTTCACAACCCGTCCTGAATTCTTGACGTTCCTTGCTACCTATTTCATTTCGCCATTCCCTCGTCCTTTCGTTTCACGAAATTTCTAGCTTGTATGGCTACTGACGATAAGACAAACATAAAACGTCGAAAATTCGATGAGCCATATCTACCATACGTCATACCGTTATTAACCTTTTTTAGAATTTCGAATTTAATTTTCTACAATCCATTTCATGTCACTCAATTTTTACTTTTCACTCTTTTTTTTTCTTAAAAGACGCTTCGAATCCTCTTCTTTCTTTATCTCCATTCTTATAATCCCTCTTTGATGTTTCCAATGCCAAGAGTACTTTTGCACAAGAGCTGCTTGTTCTTACTTGACTTCTTTCCAATAGCTGATACGTATTACTGGTTTATATGGATAAGGCTAGTTTCACGGATTTCAATGAGGGCGCAAAAAAGGGATGGTTTTGGCTAGTGTAACGGCCTGTGGTTTATTGGGTTGGCTCTACTGCCAACTGTGGATCGTTTGAAACACGAGCCGTGTAATATATCCGACTGTATGCTTGGAAATATTCAAACTTTATTCGAGCACGATCCCTGGTGAGATTGTGTATACGAATTTCTTCGAATTACTCCTCTGAGGTCAGGATGCCTATGCAAAAGGTTAACCCTTCATTTGAGAGCGAGAGTTTACGCAAGGTATGACGTAATAATTGAAAGGATTCGATTGCCGAGATGATTTTGCGGACTAATCAGTGAATTGCAATGAAGGATATATTTTTGACCAAATTTTTTGGCTTATACCAAATTTGTTTTTGCCTCGGATCAATTAGACAACAAAAAATCTGTTTCTAGTGCTAATTAGTAAAACGTTGATCCTGGTATGTTCACTGTCGAAGGAAGTTACCTTGAACTGATATAATTACATGGGTGACTGATTACTCGTAATTGTATTATGTTTGATTTCGATTTATGATCCTCTAATCTCATTAGTACGATGCTATCAATTTGTTTGAGGTTATACTGTGTATATAGTACATGCTTATGTATATTGTTGGAAGAAGGTCGACAGTATTTGTGAGAAATCTTCAGACATAAATGATATACCTATTATGAGTTTCCAGCATTCATATTGTTATCCTAAGTGCGTTCATTCTTGAACAATATATATCATTCCTTGTCATCGTTCCGAACCAATTCATGATATATCCATCCGTATAACGTGAGTAAATAGGTAGCAATTAATTTTCAAAATAAATTAACATTTCAAAATTCACCAATTTTATAACGAAACTTCACTTATTGCTTGTCTCTAAATTATTCAATTTGGTAAAGGGTATATTTCTTCTGAACTCGTTACAGAACTGCATTGTAACACGAGGTTGGGAGTAAATTAGTTTTCCAAGAAATAAAAAGCGTAATACAGTTGCGTATATCGTTTCGCTTCTCTAATTTGTATCCATAAGGAAAAAATGAGGTTTAGTATTTTTATGAAGATTGTTACCCCTATTTATTAACGTTGTTCAGTAACAATAATGCTGGTAAAAAAATTAATATTTTTCTAACGACTACTACTCCTCAGATCTATGCGTATTTTTACGTGCAACTTTCCCGTTCTCGCGTTATGGCCCAAAAACGAGTTTTCGGATGCTGCATCTCTAATGGTCAAAAATGCATATTTTTCAGTATTTTTGTCAGTTTATTGGAAATCGTTAGTACTCCCCAGAACTATACGCATTTTTATGTCAAATCTCTCCGTTGCTGCGTTATGGTCCAAAAAATAATCGCAATCTGTCTGATTGACTGCATGACGTAAACAAGCACGCCAACCGAATGACGATGGCGACAACCAATCGGCATCGCGAAATAGCGGTGACAGAATTCCGAGACATTTTCCATATACGATGCCTTTTACGATAACATGGATCTTATACTAAAGAGAGAAAAAAGGGAAAGGGAAGGGAAGAGACAATGAAGTGTGACGCGAAGCGGAATAGAGAAGAAAGATAAAAAGAGACGTTTTTGTATTTAAGAATATCACATTATTACGAACGTCTGACATTCGTTATTTTTCTGTTTCGTTATGACGATTCTGCGAAGCAGAACTTATTATGTGACAGAGAAGTGAGTGAAAATGTGATTACGCTCCTGCCGGGTATAAGTGAATCAGAATGTTAAGGAAAAAAAAATTAAATAATAAAAATCGACGAAAGAAAGAGAAGAATGAATTATATCATAGATGGATACACACAAGGCAGAATCCGATAGAAAGTGAGTTTGGGTAATGATTTTTTACTAATATAAATTGTAGGTGAAACAAATTTTTCAATTTGTTAAATTATCGCTGACAACGTTCTATAATGATGGACCAGGATAGAGGTGTTATTTTACGAGAAGATTTTGGTATTTCATAACTGGAATGATGAACAAGAGAACCTTTCATTACTTTGGAGACGACGGAAAAGATCTTTTGGTGAAATCTTCTTGTTCTCATGCGGTTTTTTTTTCATTTTGACAGGAAACGCTTCAAAGTTCCGCGTTTCCGTAAACAAGTGTAATTCGCGACGAGACGACGAATTCGTCGAGGTGAGAAGCTTCGAGTTTAATTTTTTTAATTACATTACGCTCTTAATTAACCATTAATATTATTACAGAGGGTAACCTCGAGAGGAAAAAAAAGGATGACACTTAATTAAAATATGATAATTGCTTCTATAAGGAGGCTAAGGGACAAATTGAAAAAAAATTTCCCAGTGCTTTCACTTACAGACAAGTCACCTTAAAATTAAATAAGTAACATTCTTATGGTGGATATACAAGAAAGCGATTCTGCACTAGCCGATATCCGTAAATGTATATTCCCATTCCTTTAATCTCTAAAAGACGGGAAGCCGATTTTTCGGCTCTACAACGGACTCATATTTTTTCCTACAGTATCACTTTAACGTACGTATTAAAGTTCCAAGTCAAAAACTGTAGAATTTAAAAAATCCGCTTGTCCTCTGAAGGTTAATAAATTATTTGCCAACATAAGGGAGGCTGCATGAATCGAGACAAAGAATCCTTAAAGATATGATAAGGATCTGACAGATCAATTTAACTTCAAATCTCGTTGATTCTGGTACGATTCTTGAAAATCGGTATGAGGAGCTGAATATCAAAGGTGAACTTATGGATTATTATATCAGAAGGAGAGGGAAATAGATTGAATATTTTGTGAAGATGGAGAGGGGAAATGAGGGTTCGAAATATATTTGCCTTGAAAAATATGGAAAATAAGGGACTATCGGAAATTTGGGGACGAAGAGTCAGAAAAATGGCGGAATTGTCATCCGTATATTTTTAAGTCAGTAAAACCTCCTGTAGATTAATATTCTGCAATGATTCGAGCATTGGAAATTGAATTGAAAGACAGGCTTTTGCTACGATAAACAATATAATGGAACGTCGATTTTCTGTTTTCATTTCGATTATCTTCTTACTCCGTCTAATCCGTTGTCCCTTCTCACTGATAGAAATTTAGGGGAATAACGTTCGAGACGAAGTCATTCTTCTTTGTTTTTTACCACTGCCGATATTCTGTGACATTTGATAGCATTGTTCCCGTACAATGAATTAGACGTGGTTAGAATTAACCTGTATTTTCTTCGTGGTCGCCCCTGAGCAAAGAAGAAAATCGAGGTTCCATTGCAATACGGTTTTCTTATTAGATTAAAAAAGTATGACAACTTATTTATATCATTAACAACTATTTCCATTTTAAACATCAATCAAGCAGCAATCGTGTGATATTACTATATATTATTTATCACTCTATTAAATACTATCGGATAAAAATTTATTTCATTATTATTAAGTGTTTGAATAAGTATATACGGTCTATAGAAAAAAAAACCTGTATATATTTTTTACTCTATTTATATGACTAAGCACTGTACACCCTACGCCACAGCTTAATAGACTTGACTTTATGGAATACATTTATAAAATGAAAAATTATGCATAGATATTCCTGGAGATACAAGTATCCTGTCAGAGTACAGCATGATAGATGCTTAAAAAATAATATTGTGTGTACAAAGTTCAGTTCAAATACTGCACGTATTATAACCGTATGAATAATTACTGTCATTTTCATTACGTTTCAGCATTGAGGAAGACGTAGATGTATATATACAGGTAACTGAGAAAGGTTACGAAAGAAAAAACAATCTAGAACGTCAGGGATAATGCTTCCGTTTCTGAGAATAGAATGAAAGCCAATAAGAAAATAATGAAGATTCAAGGAAATCAAAGGAATTAGGACAATCCGCAAAATCCCACAATCCTGATCTAATGCTACTTGAAACCAAGGAAATTGCCCTGACTCAGTCTCTCAGGATTGCCGTTGTAAATAAAGATCCCATTTTTGTTTACGGTATCAGAGACATAGGGAAGCTCAGCGTTACATAAGCTTCCTAAAAATTCGTTATTAAACTTATACGGGTAGAGCGGGATCCGTCGCGAAATTCTCTTTTCCCAACGGAACTTGTCTTTTCTCGCCTGTACCAGCAGTCGATATTTCCGGGCATTCTTTAAATGAAATTTTCACCAAATTAAATGCATTCATGCTAAGTTTTATATACATCAGTCTTTTCCTTACTGTCTAACGAAAGGATTAATGGGGTTTTAGACTATTTGATTGCGGACAGGAGAGAAGGGACTAGGAAGGGACGCCTAGGAAGTCTACTAGTCCAGGGTTAACCCAGCCATTGTCATCCTCATTGATTCTGTGTAAATAGTCTCAATGCCACATGAAAAGTAAATCATGACTAGGCACAATGAATGCAAATTGAAATTCCTTTAGTGTAAGATCCACGTCGGAGTTAATTTTACCGCATATCGAAAATATCTTGAAATTCTGTCACCGCTTTTCGCGATGCCAATTGGCAGTCGCTATCGTCGTTCAATACACGTGAAAACTGCCGCTTGGTGTGCACGTTCACGGTATGCAGTCTGACAGATTGCGGTTACTAAAAATACGAAAATCTCAGAATCGAATCCCAATAGTTGACAATTGACAATGAAAGAAAAAAAAAGTACAGAAGATATGTATTTTAAAAATTTCGAAACAGAGCAAGTGCTGACTGGTCAGGTTGAATCTATAGTGTCGAGCCATCATTCATCACAGGAAACGTCAATACCAAACAGGGTGAGCCATTTTACGATAACCTTATGGGACCTTTAGTAAGGTAGAGTTCATCCGATACGTGGACGTCACTGCACGATGTCATTAATCATTAGGATACATGATTCTTTTTCATCTTATAATACTAAGATACTCTATTCGTCGTAATACACCAATGATATAAGAAATCAATTGGCACTTTCAAAATTCCGGCGTTATCTAAAATTCCCGCGTTATCCGATTAAAAACTCCATTATACAGATCCGTATAGAAGAAACTGATCCGAAAAGTATCGGGTGCGTTTCTCATCTTATAAGTGCTTCGAAATAATGAGCTACAGTTACGCCCCCGGAATGAGCCAATTGAGGGTATAAGGTATATATTATATGTATACATATAGATACAAGCGAGTAAGCCAGTACCGACTATAGGTATCCTAGTAAGGAGACACCATTGTCAACTAGACGGCGGAAGGTCGCCGACGAAAGGAGGATTAATAAGGCCTTGGATAGTGTCGAATAACCTTGATATTATCCCTCACCGTTATTATCGTATAAATACAAGAGAATCAATCTTCTATACCTTCTCATCGTAACGATGGGGATGGATTTTCGTGTTAGGGGGATGTTTCCTTAAGGCGGAGCTACCCACCTCTATATTTCCTATGGATATCGATCACTCGATTTAAAGTGGGAGACAATTTTCGACAATCCACAGCTTTAAACGCTGTAGAGGCTCTTCCCGTGAAGACGAGCTTCGATTCCTCGTCGTGAGACTCGCGACGGCGAATATTTGCAATTGAAAGTAACCGAGGAGAAGTAATTCTCTACAAAGCGTCGCTTTATTACGAGTAAACAGTTTCCTGTGGTGCATTATAAATATGTAGGTTACATTATGTTGGATTAGATTCTACATGGTAAACGCCAGCTGATACTTATATATGCTAAGATAATATAGTACCTTGATAGAAATTCACCCTTGATGATAACAAGTTCAAGGACGTTACAAAGGGAAGTAAAAAAAAACATTATGACCTCCTTCCCACATGTCGACGCAGGACGCTTTCTCTTTGTCCGGCTTGCCAGCCATTTCGATGTTCCGGACAGGAAACTCTGGACTTGTTTGTACTTTTTTTTCTTCTTACGTCAAATCAAATGCAATATCCGTCGTCAAAGCGACAAGGACTCTTTTCATGGAGATATTTTTGCTGGGACGTATTAATAGAAAAAATAGTACAGTCTGTACTGTGGGTAGTGACGAAATATGGAATTCTAACTGCTATTGATATTGTATAATAACAATAAAAAGTGTACAATATGGTACTATACAGTGCTGTTCATCATATGGATAACCTCAATTATTTCATTGTATACATATAATGTATTATCTTTATATGTATACATGGCTACTAACTAATAAGGCGATGCTTATCTTTTACCGTTGACAATCTAGTATTACAATCTCTCTGTATGTACAGGTAGAATATAGTTTTATACAGACATTATGCGTGGATCGTACATACTGTCAGCTATACTGCAATTAATTATGGCTTTGAATATTAATTATAAACTAGCTTTTTGCTAGCTGGGAAATTCCGCGCGAAATTCAAACGATAAGTCAATTTATAAGGAGGCTTTTCCTTTTAGCGTGATCAACACTAACGTCGACAGTATTTTTGACAAATGAATCACAGTACTTTGTGCTTAAGAAATGTTGACAGCTGTCAAAGCATTCGAAAAAAAATGCATTGCCGGAACGCAGAGAGAGGTAAAGCAAAAAATGTCGAAAGTGTACAGAATAAAATCGATGGATGAATTAAGATAAAAAAAATATATATAAAAAAGATTGTTTTCAAAAAGCATTAGTCAGTCGTATGCAAGTGGAGCACGAAGCAAAAAAAATTATGATACATCTGTCACGTGTCAAGGCAAAATGCATGGCATGACGAAGTGGAAACGTAACGCGATGCACCCCTTGGCAATTTATACAGAGTATACAAAGAGAAAAGTATCCCTTTTAAGTTGATCTATAAAGACAGTAAATTTTCACCCTGTATTTGTCTAACGACCGTCAAGCCACCACTTTACGCGTCCCTCGACATCGACGTGACGGCCTCAATGGAGAAATTTAAAATGCAACAGACATTTCCGCCACTTCAAAGTATTTAACCCAGCGGCGATTAAAAGTTTTGCCACTTAATGAAATTCCGCGGTGAACTTATTATTTTCACGCGACCACTCCGCTAACTGCTTACAGCATCCCTATGGATTTATACCTTGTCTTTATTTCGTTCCCACCCTTATCTGTCTTACTTTAACTTTTCACTCACTTTCCCTCTCTATGTCTCTATCGCACTTTCTCCACTTCCGCAAACGTGCTAAAACTTTCAGACATCGACATCCCCCTCCATCACCCAACTCGAAAGGGAGTAAGAGGAATTTCGTCGACCGACTGATATCCTTTGAGGAAACCAACCAAAGCCTCTGAGTTTACTGGGCCAGATTTCCTAAATCAGAAAACACACTTGTTCCATTAGAATGCCATTGCTATTCACGTTAGGGTCTGGATAGATCTATCCAGGGCAGTGGGAATAACCGTCGGTAGGGAATATACGATTTTTTATTCGCACGCGTATACAATCTACGCCGAATATGAAAAAGTTTGCTTTGAGATTCAATTCTCGTGATATCAACAAGCTTCACAATATTTCTGCCTTCAGCAGACGGAGTATTGACCATGTATAAAAAATAAATTGCCCATTAGTTGCAAGAAAAGAAATTTTCCTCGTCACGTGTTTTGTTTGTGTTTTCTTGTGAATCAGCTCGAATTGTTTATTGTTTCGATTCAGCGGTGCTATAAATATTTAAGTATTGTAACGTGGCGTTACAGACTGGAGGGGAGACCACCTAGGAACGACCAAAAAATAAATAAACAGCACTTATCAGGACAGACAGTGGGTTCGGTGGCACAGTGTTAAGTGCCCTGACTTGGCAGTCCGAAGGTATCGGATTCGATTCCCGATCAGAACTCCTAATGTTTCGGAAATTCCTAGCCCTCCAGCGCTCCCTGGCGGCCCCGGATACAAATAAATTATAGCGGGTGGGTCCGGGCAACCCGTTATATTATATATATATAGTTAACTTTATTCGCATCTAGAATCAAGGATAATCAATATTGATATTTAATGTAATAAGTATCAAATATATATGTAATTTTTTAATTGGCCACATCATTCTTATACCTGATTGCTAAGAGTAATGATCTTTCCCGACGTAATTTTCTTGAAAACTAATTTATCGTCAATGGATATATCCTTAGTAAATATTTTTGACAAATTATCTTTCCGAGTGAAAATAACAAATTTACTAATGGCGGAAATGTCTGTAGACACTTCTTTAGCTGAATCGTTTTCAGTGAAACTACTCTCAATATTTACCGCCTTATGCACCGAGCATATACAAGAAGTAGCAGAAGTAGCAGAAGTAGCAAAAGTAGCACAAGATTTACGACACTTTGAGAGCATATTTCACAAGGATACTTCGCCGAGGGCGACGCAAGTATGTACGTATGAGTACGTATGGATATATGTATATATGTACATACAAGTACGAAGTGACGCGTAAAAGAGGAGTGAAAAGCGAGTAATATTTTTTACGTGTTATTATCAGCAGGTGGAGAAAAAAGTGAAAAATTCGTGAAGGTCGAAAAGGTTGATAATTTCGTAGAGAATGACAATCGGCAATAATAAGCAATAGGGATAGGAAAAAAAGGGGGGAATTTCGTAATCCAGTTAGCCCCGAGAGTCGAGGCACATCATTTAACGAAGAAAACGAAGTTCTTACACCCCTCCGAGCAGTTACAATATTTAAAAGTTGTTCGAAGGTTGGTAACTCTTGACGAGAGTGGAATTCCAAGTAAAAAAAAAGAATCCTAAAAGTGTGAATGGAAATCGGCTAAATTGCATAAAACGGTCGAAAAATTTCAGCCGATTAAAGTTGCATTCGCCACTATGACGAATGGATTGAGCGTCGAATTGGAAACTCGCAGTAGAATAAACACAGTGGGAGAAAAAATGAACGTGTAGGCGAAGATAAAGTAAAAAAAAAGGTGAAATTGGATCAAATTATCGACAGGATACAATAAAATGGGAGAAATGATTATTCTTTGAACAAGAACATTCTTTTTCTTTTCGTCACAACGTCAATCTATTTTTAAAACATAAAAATACTGACCATGACAAATATTAACTTTTTTTTTTGTTCGCTCTTTATTGGTTATCGTCACACGCATGATGTACTTACAAGTATTTCTCTACTTAGAAATTCGAGCCCCGATTGACTCTAATTCACAGGAAAATACAGGTATGTCAGAAAGTTTTAAGGAAATTCATGTCACGTATAGCACGTACAGGCCGAATATCTCGTTCCAGAGTAATAAGAAACTGTGTTAGAATATTCTCGAAATGTCGAGGGTGGGCTTGTATCATAACGTTACGTTATCATTGTGCTCGGCACTTCGATAATTACGTACTCCAAGTATTGTTTTAGGTGTGGGACGTACGGTTGAAGTTGTTGAAATTATTTTCGAGGTGTCCGCCATTCACGAGAGGGAAGATTAATCGTCGCAAAACAGATGGCGCTTATCGATGTGACGAGAGTCCTGAATAAACGATAAGACTTTTTCTGAGAATTCGTAAATACCTTAAGTTAATGTAATTAAGGACAAAGGAATCTTGAGGCCCTGAACATTTCTGCGGTCGAGCGAATTGAAATCGTTTGAAATAAATAATTAAATCTCCACGTGGCGATCGTTTGTTTCGCGAGGAGGATGCCTTATCTTATCACAATACTCCAATCTGGCGACGACATTCAAATGACTTATTAAGGTTAACAACCTCTATTAACTCGTGAGCGGTGACGCTATTTTCAGCGTCTCACTCTCACTGCTGCGTCGTTCTATAGGTTGAGTCGTGTCACGAGGGAGTCTCAAAGCGTTACCGCTGACGGGTTAAATTGAAAAGTTTTAATTCTAACCTATAACAACTCCCTGTGCTAAGTCTTTATCTTGGATCATCAAAATGGTAAAAAATAATTTACAAACAAAAAATCAAAAGATCCATACACAGAGATGAATATTAAAAATTGTATGTATTTGATAAACCTAAAAAAATATTGCTCATCAACCGATATCCTGCTTCCACAAGATTTTTATCTAAATTCACTTTGTTGGCTGTGCTTTATCAAAGTCATTGATAGGTACGAACCTTGTTCTCTTATCGGATTCGTAATCAGTATTCAAGCCCAGTCTGAAATTGTTCACTTTATTGGCAAGTTAATGACGTCAGGGCGTTACACGTAATTTTGAGAAATCAAGACTAAAAAAATTGCCGCAACGATATAACAACGATAATAACGACACAAATTTTTCATGGTTACAATATTCCTCGTTGAATTCGTCTGAGATTTACCTAACCTAACCTAGTTAAATTTGAATCGCACCAACCAACGCTGCAGTCTGACCTCTGACCTGTCTGGCATCATCGTCCTATCCTCATGGGCTAACCTTTGAAAATACCCTGCTTTAAATCCCAAAGTGGATACCGTCACGCCGCCATTCCACTACTCGACTACCCAGCTACTGTATTTCTCTGCTCCTACAGCTACTCGACTTACTCAGCTCGTCTCACTCAGCCAATATCGTTTTTAGTGCCCACGCGAGACGTGAACGTCGCCACGGTAGAAATTTTAACCTCAAGCCTAAATTGTTGGGATTTTCCACCATATTTTATACAAGGCTTCTTTAATTATTCACAACGGTCGTACGAATAGAAGCCTGGCCATATACGTATTTCAACATATACGTATATACACATTATACTAGGATATAAAGGACCCAGGTATCCCCTTTTCAGATCCTTTTTTGGATAAAGGATAAAAGCGTGGCAACCATACTTGTGCTGTCCTGTACAATACTAATCAGTACAATAATAGATATATGATTAATTAATCCATTGAGGGAAAAAGTTCGTATAAATATCTGTATTATCTTGACAAAGTCTGTCGTGTTATTTGATTCGCGTGGGTTGAATGTACTATAGTTGAGTTTTGAATCGATAACGCGATCCTAATTTAGATTAGACTGCATCGGTCGTTTAAGACTGCGGAGACTTGAATATTCACGGGTTTCAGGCTATTTACATTTTAAGGGTCAAGAAAGTACGAGCATGTCGGATTATGCAGACAGATAAGGGAATCAGTGAAAAAGGGTGTTTCTTGTATAACATCTCAATACTTTGTTCATCGATAAGCGATAGGATTGAGTAAAGTGACATTGAAAAATTATACTGCACCAATTTAACCTAAGGAGAGATTGCAGAGTTCTACCTTACCGACGTCAACGCGAATCAAAGGACGTACTTACGTTCGCTTACAAGTTAAACAGCAAATAACGAACTTTAATTAATTCATTTCACTTTAAGCCTTTAGGGTTAACTATTTGCTTGACGAAAAAAAACATGAGATATCGACGTGGGGAAGGGAAGGGGGGGTGATTATCCATAGTATACGCGACTGGCGTATCGGTTCACGGCTTGCAGTCAATTAGTGAGATTGCGGTTACTTTTTCGGCCATAACTCGACAAGGGGATGATTTCACATAAAAAATACGCATAAATCTGCGAAGTGGTAATCATTGCCAACAAAGAGACGCGCCATCAGATCGTAATTGTTTGGAGATTTTTTTCACGAGTTTTCTTCACAAATCTGATTCGCGTCTGAGTAATTCAATTTATAGGGCTATTCGAGTTCGTTTGCTTTTTTCGTGCGATTGGTATTTATTTCAAGAGAAAAAAAAAGGAATATTTGCTTAAAAATTTCGTCGGGCAGAGGGTTACGTAAATTCTTCGCGAGAGATAAAAAAAATCGAGACTGGCTCTATAAATACAAAAGGCAAATTTTCCGGAGGAAACTCATTGGAACTCGTGGAGCTTCTCCTGTGAGAGGATTTCGACAGTTGCCAAAGTTTATTTGCATGAAGTTTTCGGAATTTCCGCGGCGACGTCATACTGTCTTATCGGGTTAGTCTGAAAAGCGTATCGTTTCCTGGGGGATGCTTGAATAGGATTTTACGAACTAAGATGGACACCCTAAAGAAAGATAATGATTTGCAACTTCGAAAAGTCACGGAATAATCCGAATTACAGGCTCATTTAGGGGATGGGACAATTTTCTTTTAATTTTCTTACTAAATTGAATTTAAAGGTAACGAAGACAGACACTTCAAAGGTTAATGTTAGGGTGCATTAAACAAATCTTACCCTTGACGGTGAAATGAGAAATTTAAAGTTTCTTTGAGTACCTTCATATTATTAGTATCAATAATATCAATTACCCATTCTGTCGTAAGATAATTATACAATTAATTTCTTAGTACTTTACGACACCCTTGAAATCGTTCAAAGGGGTTGCGGTCTCTTGGTGATTATTAAATAAACTTGTGGTGCACGTGGCGTGACGTCATTTACTATTCTTAGGAAAGTGACAGGAAAATCACGTGCAGTTAATTAAAAAATGTAGACACTCAGCGTACATAGGGTTTTTCGAAGTAACTTTTGACGCCACATTCAAACGAAACCATTTTCAAAATTTGAGTTCGAAAATAACAAAAAAATAAAAATAGCGCCACTCACTGACAGCTTGCAAAGGCGCTGAGGGTCTTAAAGGTCAAGGACAACCAAAATGATCTCAATTTGGATGATTACTGATACTCCCTCGGTTTATTAATTAACTAAATTTCGTAACGCGTGTGTAAATCAGAGTACAATAAAACGTGACAAGTCAAATAAAATAGAAATAATTTAAAAAAATTATATTTACGAAAATTCATAAATCTAATTTAATTTGAGGTAGGGTGGATCCTGGCTCGGACATGAATTCACCCTCGTTCTACCCCGCAAACTACCCCATTTCAACCGAATATCACAATGGATGAAATTCAGCGCTTCACAGTAAGATCCAAGAGTTTTTTTTATTGGCAATAATAAATATTGATCATCCCATCTTACGCAAGATAATCGAGAACGTAATCTGTCCTAATTCGCTTAGATATTTCCCAGAGGTGCTACTTATTTAATCAAATCAATTAAATTGAGTGGAAGCGATTATCCTCCACAAGTGTTTTCATTCTTATGCGCGGAAAGGTTGATTAATATAAAAATAATCTTATCGTTTAATAAGCTCATTAATTAACTCTTTAACCCCCGAGCGTCAAGCATTCGTCACGGAGGGTGTCTCCCCTTAACAAAATTACCAATTTCAAATGATATCTTGCCAAAGAGGATCATAGGTAATAAATGGTGAATAAATAGGAATGCATCGGTTACCATTGATTACAATTAGCAAAAGGTCATTACTGATGATAAATTTTTCTAAGGGTCACGCAGTCTCCTTGCTATGCAGGGACTGTATTACAGCGCCACTATTTGGTTTACAAGCAAGCGGTACAGAAAGTAACTAAAAATGTCTAAATGGGGAAAAGCCTACTTCGAATGTAATTCCTTCAGCAAACGCTACCATTAGAAATCATTGAAGGAATCATGGTGTCTATTATCAAATTTACATAATGATCGAATATCTCGACAGTGATAGAACGATGTAAAATATAAAGAATTATTTTATATATAGTAATACCAAATACGATGTAATACCTTTCGACACGTTTTACGGTACTCCAATTCCAATCTACATATACACAGATAAAAGCTTTTCTTTCTTCGAATAACGCGACGGCTTGTCACGTTCCTTAAGAGACCAGACATTTAATATTACATTTTCACGTTATATAAAAAGTGCCTTTTCATTTATACAAACCTCGGCAAGGGCGTGTAATCTTATCCCGTGGGAAAAATTTAGGGACCGATTTTATATCTTCTGCTGTTTTCCTTATGTTTGGTTTCAATTAAACTCAATCACGAGCCTCTAGGCGGAACTCGTTTCTCTGGTGGAACAGTGATAAGACTTGACAGTGAGAAGATAATAAGAGGAGGGTGTTTTCCTTGTTTTTACAATTTCTCGTAATTCACGGGTACGAGGAAACGCGCGAATTAAATACGTGCCACGAGCTTTAAAGCCATAAAACGAACACATAAAGCAGCGATATTCCTCACGCCATTATCTTAAAATTCGTGTAAAAGTCGACTTTTGACATTTTTGTCAATTTTCCTGCGACCAATTGATTAATCAATATAAAAAAAATTAACGATTAGAAATTAGAAACCTTGCGAGGAGATTTGATAATAAAAATTTGCTTTGGAAAGGTATCGGTAGCTGTTATCCATTAAATTGACCTTTAGGGGGTCATTCGGTGTTTTATTATCACCACAGCGTGACTGAGTAGCTATTTCAAGTTTTATGGTGAAAGTGTGGAAATGCTCTGATACGAAGTGAAACGAGCTTTTTTTTTAACATTAAATTAATCCAACCAATTGATCCTAAATCATTTCGTCATTGTATCAGTCTTGTATCAAATTGAAATAGCAAGTTCAATTAGGTTCAGTCGGGTTATAGACTTTTTAGAAACAGGATGCTGCAACGGAAAAATATTATAAATGTTTGCTCGAAAAAAAATTATATATCTGTATATATTCATCCTCAGGATGAACCTCATGATTTTTCGACACAAGTTTACCAGACATCGAGAAATGGCCGCGTGTACGTCAAGTACAGAAGAGGTCGTTTCGGTTAAAATAAATAATCCAATTGAACAGCATATGGCCCAACGTTACTTCCTGATCATATTTATTTGCCCAATTCTGACACACATGTCGACCGGTACTTATAGGTTATCTGGTGAATGGCCGAAAATCATATTAAAGGTGAACGAGATTGAGGTTTAAAATTCACCCTGTTTTTTTCCTTATCATTTCCACCTTCTATTCCTGATATAATTTGAAATTCCGTTTCAGATCTAAAGATAACCTTTGACCGAATGGACTTTGCTACAGGCGAATTCTGACGATCCGATTACGAGGATTTCTATGGCAAAGCCGTTATAAACTTTTATGACCAACTGAGAAAGTGCTAATCGACCCTTATAATCGTCTTAATTTCCTGAATCTGGGAAAGCGCGCAGAATAGTAAGATTTATTTTTTCCTGTCAGACACCTACAAGCGTAAACGAGCGTTCATTTTTAATCCGATTTTACTATAGGACTATTAGTTTTCGATCTGATAGATCGTAATTTCTTCAACGGACATTAACAAAGGTGGTGAACTTCGATCAGAGGAATAAATCGACAGGAACCGGTATAAATCATCTCAATTCGTTCTTATTCCAAATACTAAATGAACGCAAAATCTAAGCGATATAGAATCTATGAGGTTTTTCGCGTCTTTGCCAAAGCGTAAACTCCTGATGCGATTACGAATCTAGGATCGCGTTTTTTTTACAGATCAGTTTATACACGTGAAATTTCACCTGTACCGGGTAACGCAATAAGATCTATAATCGAATTTGGAGTCGACTGAAAAACTGTAAATAAGAATATCAATAGTAAGAAAAATGAGGTTTCACTTTCGGGCAGAAAAAGCACGAAAGGTAAGTATTGAGATTAAGATTATGCAATAATTCACATATTGACGAACATTAATAGTCATACTTATAATGGACAAATTAATATATTTCTAGGTCGTTATGGTAAACTATGTTATTCCATGATATACAGCCAAACTCCATTTATCTCACTAAACAATTTTTTTCGATTCCAATGGTTTTATCTGTCCGCCATTAAATCTCGTCCCTCTGACTAATGCATTTGCATGGTTTGATATATTACGTCGCCTACGCAAAGGTACAGGTGTGAAGATACAAAGTCTGTAAAGTTACGGACGTATAAATTAATCCCAAAAGTCTTGGGTCGTATAGCGCAAACCCTTAAAGTCTACAAAGTCTGACAAGGTTTAAAGGTCCCGTAGAAATTCTTAACAATTAACGAAATACAATTTCACACTGTACAAGTGGTTACGGTACCAGACGTCGTAATGCTTAACAACCAGTCTACAATTAAGCGTACAAGTATTCGCTAACTTTTGTACAACTCACAACGATGCACTTTTATTCGCAATTAGCATCAAGGTACGTCACGCAAGTCCTGATAAGAATGGCAGAATTTCAAAGTGGATATTTCAATTTTGAGTTTATCTGTGTTTATATGTGCAGGGACAATTTTAATGATAAGCACTATGCTCCAGGGAGGAGGGGAGGGCAAGGGAGCAGGTGGGGTGGGCGGGTGAGGGGTGAGAAGGGATAAACCTCCGTCGGGGACAGCAACCTGTGTACCTGGGGAACACTCCAGGATTCTAGAGGCGTTGCGTCATTGCCTGCCACGCACACTTCACTAGCAGTAGACAAGTACCCGATGAAATACATTATTCATCGAGTAAACAGAAGGAGAAAAACTTACGCGAGAGCGTATTCGCTCGTTAAACGAAATTAACGTCGACACCAGGCGAATCGGGGTGAAGATATTTAAGAAGATGACCTGAGTAGGTATTCTTTATATATATATATATATATATTCTATTTTATTGTTTACTATTTCCTTTCTTTTCCTGGCAAAAAGAGTTTTCGCGTATTTATTTTTGCACTGCGAGAAAAATCTCTCAATTTCTTTCAATGCCAGCTTTCGAAACGCCACCTATACGGATTTTTCAGGATCAAGGAAATTCTAGTCAATGGTATCTAACTTGGATGCAAGATGCTTGCGACGTTCGTTGGAAACGAGACACGGTTGCTTGGTACTTCTTTGGAGGAAAAAAAAAACGACAAAAGGGATGAACTTCCATTGTACTTGGATTTTCCCGTAGAACGTTTTTGTGAGCAATATCGATAACACGGGAAGCTTTGTTATGTAGAAAATGTATTTCGTACTGTAAATATTTTTGAAAATTCACGTAAAAATGACGACAGCCACGATTAACGGTCAGCTAAATGAAACCGTGTTAATTGTGAATGCGAAATTGCGCGAAATATCATAGCCATGTTAATCGCAAAGGATTTGGAAATGCGCGCTCGGCAGAAGTTATAAACGTGGTTACGAAATGAGATTAGTCACGTGACTGATAACCTCCTGCATAATTAACGAATCGCGAATTTCGCAACGCGCAAAATACAATTTTTTTTTTCCCCTCTACCATCAAATCTTTCGGTACCGATAATCATACACAGAGAGTGTTAGCATGACATTCCCCATAGGCAACAGTCACCATCATTGTCACAAGAGCCAGAAAAAAAATTCATACTAGACAGATACATACCATCAGATAAATAGTGCCATATGGCGCATCGCAAATTAAAAAGAATGAACTGTCGCGAATCGAAGCAAAAAACTTTTTTGCATCATTGTCCCAAGTCAGAGATAAATTATCTTTACGATTCTTTTTGCCGGCATTTTAAGAATTTGACGCTTTTCGATATCTCACCGATCCCGATCGATCCTTGCAATTTCATCGGGAATCAATTAATAAATTGAAGCAATTGCGAATCTTTTTTTTTCATTAGGCTATTTTTTTCAAAATCAACACAGTAAGCTCGTTACGATTTGAAATGACGTTAATGACTCGTTTGTTATCTAAGTACTGTCAATTCCTGTGAATTCAGACATGAACCAAGTATTATTCTCTTATTGAATTGCTATACGTTGTATTTTTATTTACGTTATTATCAGCCCCTCCCCCTTCCCATTACAATTCATGGATTTATTGATCGTTCAAACCCCGTGCCGTCTTTTTATGTTTTCCACCTTTTTATCCCCCACCCCCCGTTTTCCTATATATTGCCACATTATTTCCGAAATCTCAACGTCATTTGTAAAATAACGTTTCGAACGAACCGCGACGCGTTATTGCATGGAAAAATGGCGAACGGTAATAAGCTCCCTCGTAAACTATACTCCAGCTATATGGCTACCAACGCGCGCACCGCTCTGGGCAAACTTAATTACATTTACTCGTGTGCATATTTGCTACTACAGAGACAATAAGGGAATGCGAGTACAGTACAAAGAGAAAGTTCGAATGAGAGTAAAAAGGTATACGTGCATAGAGAGAGAGAGAGAGAGAGAGAGAAATATTTACGATCCACAAGAATTTACCTTACTATTTTACAGGTTACTCGTTCGAATTTTAAACTATATTTTTTCTTTCGATTTTTAAAATCCTTTTTACCTTTAAGCACCGTTCTGCTGTTCAATATGCAGTTAAGAAAATTATTTTCACAATGATGACTATGATTCACTTCGTGTCAATAAAATCATGTGCGCTTCTTTATGCCCTTCCCCGCCTCCACCTCGACTATCCCCTTTCAAAACTTTTGACAGGTAATATTTCAAAGAAATGTCAGTTCTGTATTTTACTGACAGTTAGTGGGCGGGCTAGGGGTATCCAAAAGCGTACGTACCTGTCGCTAACAGAATAACATGAAAATTAGATATTATATCAAATTTGTTAACCTTTGGTATCATCTACCTGAAACCTCGTTCATCTTTGTTTCGGGATACTTTGTCTTTATAACTTTTTAATCGACTTGCTGTTACCGTAAATAGACCCTTGTCTGTTATTTTGACTGTGTAGGACAATCATTTAATTAGCGTCATGTTTTTGGAGTGAATTTTTACAATGAATCCTGATGGAAAATGACGCACTGCCGTACTCAAAGTCTGTCACAACCCGTTACTGTAGAAACGATAAATGGCAAGTCTCCGTATTGCCCTTAATACTGATAACTTTAATAATAATAACTTTACTAACAATTGTCGATATTCGTGTAACGTTACATAACAATGCGAGAAACTTCGTATCAAACTCGACAAAGCTTTGTCAAAACAATACTAAAATTTAGGTCCATATTCCAAAATAGAAATGTTACAAGTAAAATCATTGGATTGATACGTGTTAGAGTTTTTTTATCAGCATTACGCAAGTCCCATGCTTGTCCTTTAGACTGTGAAAAGGAGTGGAGATTATCCTTGGCAGGATAATCGTTTGAAGGAGTGGCCCTTTTAGGATGTTGGGAGAAGAAGGCGACAGAGAGATCCTGAGAAGAAGGGATTTTCCACAAGTTTTTACTCTAAAGTAACAAAAAAGCACACTTTGCTCGAATCCTAATGTTGACTTTCCAAATTTTCTCAACATTTAACTGGTCCTAGTAGCAAAGGAAAAAACAAATACAACACGGTCACAGCTTTTGAAAATTTGAACGCGACTATGATTAACCCTACACGGATTCTCCCCCTGGGCATCCCCATGACGGATACTCCGGGGTACTTTATCACCCCACGCTTAGTGCAGCGTATATTTTCCGTTACACAATTAGAAACGGGATTTCAAATCACGCAATCCCTTCGTTATTCTTTAACGAAGAGATTGGTATGTGTCAAATTGGATTTTGATGCATTTCATTTGATAAAATTGCATTTGAAAAGAGCTCGCAGGAAGCGTCTCTACACAAATGGCAACCAAGAGAAGTCGCCTTGGAGTAATAAGGAACCCCGGAATATCCGTTTAGGGTTAAAAATTAATATTTTCCTAATTTCATATCTATTTTTACCTTTTCCCAATCCTTAAATCCTTAAATCCTTATTAATTCCTAATTGCTTTCACTGGCACGACGGTAAGACTTCCTGACTTGGTATTTTTCTTTTCCTTTTCCAGAAGTTTGTCATCCACGAAATTAACGTGTCACCACGAGATAAGACGATCCCATGAGAATACCTTTCCAGGAAGCCCAAGGAACATAGAAAGAGTTCCGCAGCATTCGATGTTCCGTAATTTCCATATCAAATTTCGTTATGTATACGAAAATCGCGAAGGTCATTGATGACGAAGGATACGCGTTACGACGTGTTGGAATGACGTTGTTTACAAACAAAAAAATCTACACAGCCATTACATCGACTGATAATGGGAGTGATTATCGATAAAACAGTTTATCAATAACTATTGAATCATTGAAAATCGTGTAAACCTTCATCATCCCTGATAACGTAACAGTGGAACGGGAATTATCATAAAACACATTGGATTATTATTCAAGGTATTACTATACTTGTTAGTAAAGGGTAATACACCATACTCATGTTTTCCCATTACCTTCACAGGGATTATCGTACACGTTATATCGTATGTCATACGTAGTATTGGATTTTATATACACGTTCCATTATTATTATTATGCACTAAAAATACACTTGTCGAAATTGATTACACCTAAGCCATACACAGTGAACTTTATTCGACCGATGATAACTCTTCCATTTATATGTATCGCGTACTGTTCCATAAGTTCCGTAGTTCGAAAAAGTTAAGAAACATAAAAAAACGTCAATATTATTTTTGACTTACATTTAATCGGCTCTGTATATTCAACCAATAGGTGTGAGCAGAGCTTCTAAGTTCAGTCACAAACATCCAACGCCATTCGTATAGAGTCTTACGTTAGATTCTATAATGTGTTTTACACGCTGCAAGAGAGCTTAGAAGGTTCAATTCAATCCTGATAGTAACGGGTTTATACGAAGTTCAATAGATGGCGCTGATAGTATGTATATATATCATTGCTGCCACCCGGGGGTCCCCCTCCCCCCCAAAGTCTGAGTCGAAAATGCAAGTGTCACAAGAGAAAGACATCAAGTACTCGTAATCACTTGTCACTAGGGAATCGTGGATGGATTGTCAAGACGACAGGTACGTGAGCGATGTATCGCTTGGCTAAAGTGAAACTAGAAATAGATGCTGAGAAAAAAGACGAAGAGAATACATTTTGTTGTATATATTATGTATGACAAATACGTTTACATTGAATGTGTCAGCAGTGACAACGGAGAAAAAGGAGAGAAAAATTGTCGACAAAAAATAGATAAATATCACGCATTGTGTACTATATGCATACGATATACACGTTCCCACAGTGATAGCACTCCAAAATAAATGTCTTAATAATGTATTTGCCTTTGCTAGTACCATTCATGTCGGTTGGTTCGATAGTTCTGAATTGCCCTGTAATTGATTTATTATACAGGAAAGTCATTATACGTAGAAAATAGTGTGTCGAATAAAAGTTGTAAGCTTTCAGGAGGAACTCAATGTGGCTGTATTATTACGGAAGCAGATGGCGCCACGTACGAGAAATTTTTATAACTAGTTTTTTCAAGGCGAATCCTATTTTTCTGTCAGACAAAAGTTGTGGTTAGATTTACATGTAAATCCAATCATGTACGGTATTATGGGTCTATCTTTAACTGTTAATAAGTTATTATGGCTATGAAAAGTGAAAAGTTAAAAAAAATTTCGAAGTACGAGTAAAAAATATGGAAGTCACAGTATGAGCATTCGTGTAGCCGTTACAGTCAGATGCATTCGATAACAAGTTCTGCTCTTCGATTGTATCTGCAAATCCCATTACTATTTACTAAAATAATTAGAGTATTTATTCCAAGTTTACGACAGTGGTGTCAACTGTATTTTCTGCACTGGTACTTTCTGTAACGTTCTCAAATCATTAGCACTTTTAACGGACAAAGCTTAACTTTGTTTTCAAGGACAGAATCCCGGAAATAATGAAAATATCAATTTTTTCAGTTCACGCGATTATAACTTATTAAGGATTAGTGATAAACTCCGTAATATCATGCATGATCGGATTTGTCTAAAGGCAAGTTAAAATTTTTTGTACGGAGCTTACTTTTCAAGATACACTAATGCGTCTTTTAAAATGGGACACCCTGTATATTGAACCTGAAATGTACGATCTATTTAGTTGCTTATCTAATATTATCTCTATTGCATTTATCTTAAGGGTCAGTTTCTCTATCAACTAACGCAGAGACACGTTACTAGCGGATCGATCGATTTAATGCGAGAGAATCTATTACGTTTAGCTCCAGGGCAAAGGATCATCCTATAATCGAGAAAGGTTACTACTATGTTGGTAACCCTGATAAACACAGTGTAAACTGCAATAAAGATTTCCCGATTGACGCAGCTGCATGTGTACACGCAAAGTGGCGGCTACCGTAGTAGCTAGTTAGTACTTCGTATAGCTACGCACATAAAATGAAATGTAAATGGGATAGCAAAATTCGTCTTCTTTTGTAGAATACGGATACGAATCTTTCAGGCACGAGATGCTATAAGAAAACTGATTGTACCGTAGTTGCAAGAAAATATTTTTAATGGAGAACTTCCGATCTCTAGTGAAATATTCTACGAGCCGATTGGTTATAGTGAATTTTATCTGTAGGTAAAGAAGAAAATTGCATCTCTCTACGGTATTCGAAACTTTTATATAACTTTCAGTTATTCGTATATTTTTTGACTGAAGCTACTTTGCACCAGTCGATGTCAGAATAGTAGCTACGTCGCCATTTTTATATATTTCTAAACTAGTTGGAAATTCTCAGACAGACGATTATACGCAATCACGATAAATATTAGTGTGAATATTTGTATGGCTGACGAAACATTATTCGCTAACAAATAATATTTCTTTATTATTAAGGATACGCAGAATTTTGTTATTTTTCATGTAATTCATGTAAATTCGTTAATACAGGGCTCTCAGCATTTTTCTAGGTTATTTGTATACTGCAATTTCGAATTCAAATGAAAAAGCGTATCAAAGTTCTTTAGTTGCCATCGTTGTTATCGACCTTTTTTTTTCTTACTTGCTCTTTGGGGGCTTTCAGCGTCGAAATCTTTGCGACTTTGCACGAAAACACCTCGCCGACATGCTACCACTTTCCAGTATCTAGACAGTTAAATTGCGGAAGTGCTCACCTAGTCTGTAGGACGTCCATGCTTCGATGGAGAACGTTCATCGAGTTTACGAGGATCGAAACGTATTTAAGGGGAAAAAAAATGGCAGACGACCAAAAAAATCAAGGGGAAGTGACTCCTAACGAGGGCAAACTTTTCTCTTTATATATAGTGCGGATAATCGCTGGAAGTCAATAAGATTTAACGACTGCGTATATCTCGAGATAAAATTTTTCAACAACTTGTACTCAACTTTATCGACCTTCAAATATTCGTCATTTATTTATTAACTATCGTGAGCGTGGTTCACAACGATCTTTAATTACCTACGATCGGAACGAATGCTATCGATAATAATTGCTGCTATTGAACTGTCAAAAGTAATGAATAAAATTTATAAATATCGATATGATATATCATAGCACGGAGTTAATTAATAATATGTATATAAGGAATATTAAAATTCGTTAACAATAACATATTGATTGGCTCTTGCCTTCATCTTCCTGTAATACGAGTGTCCGTAAATTATAAAACATTGCACGTTACATCTGAGCTGGGTAACGCTTAGGCGATTTATCAGATACTCATTTTACCATAAGGATTTATTTACTGATTAATTGCAACTATTACTTACGTCCACGATTCGATCGTTAATCACTTACAAAATTATTCATTCAACGAGATAATAACAAGAGCAGTATATGACAATTTTAATCTTAACCACGACGCGGTTGAGCATCCCGACGTTAATAGCCAGTTAAAAATAAGTGGTCTCCTTAATTAACGAAATTATTCATGAATTTTTATCTCGAATTAAACAATAAAATCTTTCGCGCACAAATGAGTCACAATTTTATTGTTACCTTCGACTGCAGTTTGGCTAAACTGCAGAATACGACTCCCTCTTGCAGTGAACTGTGAATTGTATAGTTTTTTTTTAAATGGGTCGTATTTGAAGGGAGTCGTATTCTGCAGTTTCACCTGCAGTTTTTAACGTACGGTGAAATAAGTTTTGTATACACTGCTGTGTGCCGGAGTCATTGGCAGAAAGCTTGCACGGACAAATGTTTAATTCAATTATAATAAAACTCACGGTCGCCTTGTACTTTTCAGCATGAAGGTTGGTAGAGGAGTAAAGTAAACCGTACTTGGCTGGCAGCGGGACGATTTTTGTGATTTAACGAAAAAGGTGGTAACCGAGTCGGATGCGCACCGCGACGCTCAACGACGCTACTGACGGAGGTTTCTCACGCAAGAGCAACCTACAACACACCCCCTACCCTTGGTACCGGTTCGTACTCCCTCCCCTTAATTCTGCGATAGTCCATCCACCTACCTACTCGTTCGCTTGCTTTGTCGCACGGCTATGCGTTTCTATCGTCTTGTCCTTTTTCAAACATCTGGTAGTCTTTGAAAGTGATGCCAACGAAAGTGCTTGGATTACATACGGAAAGTGCCACTTTGACTAGGTTCTCGAATGACTTGGCCAAATGGATAGCCGCGATAGGGCCTGCCGTTCACTACCATCGATATTTTATTTGACATTCCCAAACCCTTCGTAAACATCTGAAAAGTTGATTGCATGAACGGGGGGAGTAATGTTAAATTGATTTATAAGAAAAAAAAGAACAAAAATTTTTTAGCATTGTATTTATTATTTTATCATTTACCTGTACGCGAATTTGCATTTTGTCCGTTTCCTTTCTGCCCTTCTTGAAGATTTTGATTATTTGCAAGGATGATGGACTTGTACTTCCGTTATTAGAAAGTGCTTCCTTTTAATTTTCCCAGAAGATTCAATGTTTATTCGTTGAATCTTAGTCTTTCCTGTATTTCTCTGGAGGAAAACGAGAAAGTACCCGAAACGAATGAATTATTTTTAAACCAGCTACCGCCACAGGTAAACATTTGCGTCGGAATTCTTTACACTCAGTGATACATTTCAAAGTGAAATTTCATTAATATCACGAGGAATATGCATTCTGTGAGTTTCTGTTACGCTTAATTTTTTTTTCTCGATATTAAAATAGCATCGTGATCAAAGGTCAAGACTCAGTTGTCTTGCACGATTTCATTCAACCGTATAATTCATATACAGGGTTATTCAGGCCAAACGCACCACCTAAAGTTAGCCATTTGTCTATTTGATTTCTATGGTGGAGCCAACTTGAGTTGGTGCGCTTTTACTGAATAGACCTGTATATGCCACTTATGATATCAGCAGGGGCTAAATAAATCTTAGAATGCGAGATACCCAAGGTAAATAAAAGAGTTCTATTTCTGGATGTAATCCTCTTCAGCCTCATCAAAGGGTGAGAAACTACGATCGGAAAAATGGGGTATTATCCCATCCATAAATCTCGGAATTTCAGGGCACAAAAGTAGCGGGAGAAGCAATACCGTGCCACGAAGCTAATATCCACGTTAAACTCCTTTATCAGATAAAGATTAATTCTTTTCACAACATGTGCCACATACATGTCCGTATAAGTCTCCGAGGTCGCAAACAAAATTATCAAGCATAATTAATATTTCGCTCCGTTAAATGACAGGGGTAGCAAATTCTACTAATTAATACGAATGACCAACCTGGGCAGAAGTTTCTTGTGAGGGTTAGAGTTGACGATACTTGATTTTAGCATTATAAAAATTCGCCCTTAAACTCATCGGCATATTCATGTAGCGTTGGTCGGCTTTTTTCTTGCGGTGATCTCCTGGTACAAACTTACGTAAGATAATTTCATTGACTGAAGAACAGAAGGATCCTTGAAGCTCGAAAATGAAGGCTCAAGTGATTTTGCAATTGCAATTGCATTAAAGCGCACGTCGCGTAAGCGTAAGTCGACGCGCAGGATAAAAGTAAAATAATACAATTCTGTAATGCTCATTTGCTAATTCGTATAACGGGTATAAAGAAAAAAGTTTCATAAATATTGATTTTTGCTACGCGAACAAATGTAATCTTGAGCTTTCAGGTTAACACAACTTTCATCCGTTCTCCAGTCCCCGGTGTAAGGCAAGCTTTACTAAGAGTCCAGTAAAAGCACGGACGTTACAGTTAACACAGAGAATAGCACCTCTCGCGGGATATATATATTTTTTTTACTGAACTTTTTCTCCTGTGAGTAACGCACGTCTGACCCAAAAGCTTTTTCCTTTTCCCACGTCGATATCTCTTGATATTTATATCGAATATTACTACGTCCAATAAACATACGCGTAAAAGTGAAAAACACTTGAGCTTTTTTTTTGCGGATTATTTTTAATTGGGACAGAACTTTGAAGGATAGAAGCACTGTATAATAATATTAATATATGAAGTAAAGTTGAGTCAAGGAGTGAAAAAACGGATGAAAATAATACTAGAGCTTGTTCCATATAAACTTTTCTCAAGTTAAGGTAATTATCGGATATAGGATTATTCACGACAAACGCACCACCTGAAGTTAGCCTGTCCATTTGATTTCTATGGTAGAACCACATTTAGGTGGTGCGTTTGTCGTGAACAATCCTATATATGTATATTATAATTCAATAATCCGAGTAATATTCTAGCTACGTACTGACTGAACTAATAATAGACTAATCAGTTGTCATTGTTACTGATTATCATTATGCGAATCAAAGCACAGAAACGTCTAATTACTCAGCTCACTTCCATGAGTGTATAATGGTTATGCATGGCTACTAAAACTTAAGGCGGTATCTAATTCGTACATTTGGTAGCTGCTATCTGATAAGTCACTTCCCACCAGCAGAAACGTTAATCTCGCGTTCGTTTCAAAAAGAAAACAAGCATCGCCGTACGATTCTGCGGAATCGATTAACGGACGGGAATTAAATCTTACCCTGTGAGCTTTTCCACGATGCTAGAAGATAACAGGATGAGATAAACTTGAGAATTGGAACACGTTCCAATAGCGTAAAATCGAACAGTTAATAAATACTTGAAAGTTGGTGATGCTATAACTAACAGGCCGAGTATCGTTAGCCAATTGGAATTATATTAAGATGCGAGACCATCCACCATTTTCTTTTCTATTGCTTTATTTTCATGCTAGCTCTCTTTGTTCGTAGGTTCTTCGTTTTTGGCGTACTTATATAAATTCCTCGTGATAATCTCTTGGTGAGGTCACGTGTACGTTGTCGTTCCGTTAATCCGCTGAAACGTTAAAAAATATTTTGTCGTTAGAATGCATTTCGTTTTTTTTTCTGTTCCTTAACCCGAAATACGGAAACGTTCGTGTATTTCCTTTGTATTTCATATATTTGACAGTATTCACGTCATCCGGTTTTTGGGAGTCGTCGAGAATACAAAAGCAGCGTCGGAAAAGTCACGTTCACGTTCGCTAAATGGGAATTGACGTCGGAAATATCAAGCCTACGACTTGTGTCACATTTCTTTAGGAACAATTCGTATTTCCAATACGAAGATGCGTCGTGAAGAAATAAAAATGTGAACAGATAAATAATATTAATGAATTTCATGTACCTATTATTTGGATAATGAATAAGTGTACGTATGCTTTTATCATTTTTTAAAAATAATTCTAATATCATGACCTGAACTCCATATTGATGACCGGTGAAAATATATTGCTCGCATCCCAGACAGCACAATGATATTCTTGGGACGAATTTTCAGGACGAAGAATGTACTGCATATGCTCAGAATGCACCTTGTAAATTGTAGATTTGTACGTTTATCCCATCAGTAAAAAACGCGCGTAACAGCGCGTTCTAATCCCTTTAGTGAAAATTAGTCCCTTTAGTAAAAAAAAGTCATATCACAGTCACGTTGCCGCATATCGATAGCATCTCGAAAGTATTGTCGCTATTCTGCCATGCCGATTGGTCGTCGTTATCGTCGTTCAATGCGTGTGAATTCGCCGCGTGCGCGTTCACCGTATCCAGTCAATTTAAGATATTGAGATTACTTTTAGGAGTATTACGCAATAACGACGAGGTTTGACATAAAAAAACGCATAGTTCTGGTGAGTGCTAATGATTTCGAACGAACTGAAAAAAATATTAATGCGATACATGCATTTTTGATATATGGGGAGGCAGGATCCGAAACTCGTTTATCGGCCATAACTTTGAAACGGGGTAGGCTTAGAGAAAAAAAACCGGTGGGTTGTGAAAAGTGCTAACGATATGCTACAAATTAAAAAGAAATCAATCCGATACGACCATTTTTGACATATGAGGAGGCAGGATCCGAAACGCGTTTTTCGGCCATAACTTTGAAACGGGTAGGCTTAGAGAAAAAAAACCGGTGGGTTCTGAAAAGTGCTAACGATATGCTACAAATTAAAAAGAAATCGATCCGATACGACCATTTTTGACATATGAGGAGGCAGGATCCGAAACGCGTTTTTCGGCCATAACTTTGGAACGGGTAGGCCCGGAGAAAAAATCCAATGTGTTCCGAAAAGTGCTAACGATTTCCAACAAATTAAAAAAAATCAATGCGATACGTGCATTTTTGACATATGGGGAGGCAGGATCCGAAAATAGTTTTTCGGCCATAACTCGCGGACGGGTAGGGTAGGTTTAATGTAAAAAAACGCATAGTTGTGGGGAGTTCTAACGATTTCCAACAATCCTTTCAGGGTAAGATCCATGTCTGAGTTACTACATATCGAAAATATCTCGAAATTCTGTCACAGTTTTTTGCAACGCTGATTGGTGTTCGCTGTAGCCGTTCAATGTGCGCGGTGATTTAGTAGAGGTTATAAAGTACACGCGGTGTGACGTCATTGGAAGACAGAAAATTCCATGGGCGAATTATTTAGATTAGACTTTTTGCTGACCTAAGGGAAAACCATAGAGCTTAAGCCGTGTTAGGCGTCAAATGTAAATCCGCAACGCCCACGCGAATACAACGCATTTTCAAAGGAGAACGACGAAAACAGTGTTGATGCTTACCTGTCGCATAAAAAATTTCGCAAGAGAGAATAATGTATTGTTACTCTTCCTGAATGTTCACAGCCGTTTCATTAATTAGCTAGTAAGGTTATATAATCGAATGACAGGGAGTCATAATGTTCGCGATAAGTATCTTTACTTTAAACTGGCAATTACACGTGAAATTATTATAAGCTTTATTGTACGAAGCTTGAATGGGAAGATAATATTGAATAATGTTTTAGGGTAAGAATTTCATTACTTTGGTACCCTCATATTTAAAGACAAGAGCTTCGCGTGTTGTTCTAATTGTAGCACCGCCATCTTGAGAGCACCAGTAAAACGTCGTAAGTTAAGCTTTCACTTTTGACATTACAGTATCCGAGGATGTTGTCGTTGTCCCTGAAGATAAATAGACTAGGCATTATTCCTGTACATTCGGCGCCGCGTCGTGTATGATATACTGAAGCGTCGGCGAGAGTGCTGCCACCTGTGAGTTGAGGCAGCTATTACTTCGTGTACGTGGATAATATGTCTTCAGTCGTTGCTGAGCTAACGGTAAGTCGTCGACTGTAAGAAAACAGTCTTATTTATCTCTTTAGTCAACGTTAAGGCTCCGCATAGTTAGCCACTTATCTGCGAGGGATTTAAATAATTTTCTATGCAATCGTTTGTAGGTCCTTTGCAAGTGGTATGCGAAGCCCAACGTTAACATCCAAGCCAACGTTAAATAAGTTAAAATTATTCTACGTTAATAAAGTGACGTCCCACTTAACCGACCAGGGTAAAAGCGGGCTTATCCAAATCTTATCAAGCTCAGAGAAAATGATAGGGTCGCTGTAGATGGCCACGAGCGTGGAGTCGCTGACAAATGCTTAAAAGTTCGAAATCTAGTCGAGAACGAACCGTAGCTGTCTAGTCCGTCGCGTGCTCCGTCCGAGCGATGTCGTTATCCCAGTGAATAGGATGGAGTTACTTAAAATCTATCTCCTGATAGTGGTGCAGGTCTTGTCTTATCAAGACAGTAATGCATTATGCCCACGCGCTTTAGCAGAACCCTTAAACGGACACAGTATCCTTGCTAATGGTTCCATTTATCACGAAGGATCGTTATATGATCCTGGCAGCGTATTGCTTGACAATAATGATACCGTTTCCTGTCCCTGCGAAACAAAACTTTGTGTAAGAAAGTGTTGTCCTGCTGATCAAGTATCGATCATTCGAGAGAAACGAGCTGATTGTGTTTCCATGAACAGAACCTTGCCGGTGCTCAGACTAAAGGATCAGGAGATGGTTCCTGAACTGCGTGGAATATCTGATTTGTCCCAAGTGTTCCATATCATTCATAACAGATACTGTCCCTACGGAGCCTTTCAGCTTGATCCCGAATATTTTCCAGAGGATAAATTTGTACTCCAGATCGATGGCAGCATCAACTCTATAAACACGAATCTACAGAATTCGAAATATTGTATGGATTGGGAAGAAAATCTCGAGAATATAACCGTTTTCGTCTGCTTGGAAGTGGAAGCGAAAGCTGTTATCGAAGAAGCTCTGTATCCTGTGGGGATGATCACGTCTGTGCCTTTTCTTATCGCCACTTTCTTGGTCTATGCTATCATTCCAGAACTGAGGAATATTTACGGACGAACTCTCATGTGTTATGTGGCTTCGTTAATTTCGGCGTATTGTTTCCTTTCCGTGGCGAAGTTATCAGCGAATGGCGATAATTTTTGTGTTCCTATTGGTAAGTAAAAAAATATATTCTTTTTTATATTAGTTACCAGTCCCCAACCCAAAAGCATTTTCTGAACATAAAATTATGTACTTCAATTATATCTGTTTGTTTTTCAATTAAATAACATAGCATTCAGCACGCGCAGGTGCTTTGTGATTTTTTAATTATGTATCAAGAAAAAAAGATTTTAACTCCGATAGCCAAACGGTAAGATAGGCTACCGGTTATTAGGAATTGCCATTTTATTTATCGTATCAGTCATTATCCATGATTTGACGATGATTACAAGTATTACGCTGTAAAATAATGTTTCGAAATTCTTGTTCCATTCGTTGTGAAAGGAATAAAACAAAAAGTGTAAGAAGGCGTGAGATTTCGTGGCGCGCAAAAGAGACGCGGACGTCGTCGCCGCGATCGGCGTGAACGACGCCGACGTCAGGAAACGTTGACAGCCAGTGTGTTTGCTTTATCGGGACTATGCAAAGTGTTATGTACTTTAAGAAAGCTTACATAGTACGTTACATGGCTCGTAATGTAAATACTTTTTCATACCGTATCCTGACTCATGTAAAATTATGATCTTAACTTGACATCTTATGGCGTGGAGGATAGATACTGCTAAGCGGCTGATAACAATTTATATTTTTCCCGTATGGTGGATTAATCATAATAAATTCTGATACGCGTCATCGTAACTGCGGAAATAATTTACTGAGGATATTTCATTGAAAAATATATAAACTTCTCTTTCAATTAAAGGAGAGCTTTCGACTAAAGTCGCAATAATAATAGCAATAACGCATTTAATTACTGTAAATGGGTCAGTGACTCATCTAGCCCATCCCATAAAATTTATAAAAGCAAAGGCTAAAAGTCTCTGCTTGACAAATTATAAGGTTGCTTGGTAGAAATCATAGTTAATATTTGTCCCCTAATCTGTCAGTTATGGATATCAGACGACCGATATCAGTCAATAAGTGAGATAAAGATTTAAACTTAACGAGAAAAAAACATGTAGAATCCCATATGTCGTAGAATTTAAAAAAATAATCTACGAGTCTCTATTTTATAAACAATAAAGACACATTTATCACGGTAATCAATTTATCGTCCCATGAGCAACGTTGTCGTCGTCGCCGATTTATCGTGAGCGATCGCGATAACAGTTTCTCGATAAGAAGAAATCCTAAGAATTGAAATTACCGCAGTCTCGTTCATACGAATCGACTCAGCACGTCTTTTACCTCATTCAGAATCTTCATGCGATTCACAATTCCGGTTCTCAATATATGTATCCATAATAGAATTGACTATAGTAAACTATAGTATACTCATAGTATATATAGTATAATAGTATACTAATTGCTGTACAGTATATTCTATAAGCTTGAGTAAATGCAATAATAAATATGAAGGAAGTAGTGTACAAAAGCACGTTTATCATTTACTATACTCCGTATAAGATAATATATTATACGAAACCCAATGACGCTCTCTAAACTAATACTTATACTCTCCATATAAAGTCTCAATGATAATATACTTATATATACATTGGTGGAACGTTCACGGAGAAGGTGGCAGAGCTGGTTTTCCCTGCGTGGATATAGTATAAGCCGGTTTTGCTGATCAGTGTCGAGCCGGTGATCGACCAGAGAACATGTTGCATCTGATCTGCATTGTGATATGGGTGACTTGTGGATCAGTGAAATTTAGTGTTGCAAGTACAGGGATCAATGAGAAATCATATGAACAGGTGAGATAACATTGATTTTTAATTATACTCATAGACTTTTCTTTTCTTACTGCGAAATATTCATTTTCGTTGTGCGTTCAAAGAGAAATTTATCATCGATTTGTCATTTATTTGTTAGAGTGGGTTTGGCTGTTTTGTGAAGGGACGATGTTTCATTTAGGTAATGCGAAAGTGGGAGCATTGAAATTAATCAGGGTAGATTGGATTGATTCGTGATATGTATATACATAAAACTCTCCTTAGTAAATTTGATCTTAATTTTGTCGTTTATGAAATTACGTCAGATAGGATTGACTAGATCATAGCACGTTGTGTTAACGTATGAAATTCCTTCGCGTTTTACTCCCGTGGAAATAGTGATAATAATGAAATTTCAAATTTGTATTTCACAATACTGGCTGCTTAAGAATCCTATGAAATTCGCAACAGGACAGTGATGCCATCCGAGGATGTCACCTGGAAGATCCAGGATGCATACCGATCTGCTGTCCACCAGGACTGTACATAAGTGGAACCACGTGCTATGAAAATTCATCAATGCCAGCAGAAGATTTGATGTTTCCTCAGATGTACACAAGAGATCTACAGGTATCAGATAAGAACGCCCTGGACTTCAGAATGGTCTACGGCATCCCATGTCCAGTTGGTAGTTACGCTCTTGACTCTGGAGAACCAAATTACGACGTCTTCTACTTCCTGGACAATGGCACCATCTACGAAGATTCTACTGGTACTGGAGAACCAAATAGAATCCTGGGAATAACTGATTTCTGCTTTGCTTCGGTATATGGACAGAATGGATCTCAGACTGTTGTAGCAGTTTGTTTTCCACCTGCGGATTACATACCAAGTTTTTATCCCATCGCCATGATACTCTCGACGCCGTTCCTGGTCGCTACGTTCGTGGTGTACACTGTCATCCCAGATTTGAACAATCTACATGGGCTGACTCTCCGGGCTTACATAGCCATGCTCTTCGTAGCTTATGTAGCTCTGGCGGTGGTCCAACTTGGTGGAGAGGACGTCTTCGACCTGGAGGACTTTTGCATCTCCTTAGGTAAACCGTGTTATCCTGATAATGTAGAGATCTGCACACGGTGCGTGGTTTAAATCCAACCTAAACCTCTAAACATAGATAATCAAATTAGAACCACATTTTTATATAATAATTTCGAATTGTCATGTAGATACTCACTGATAGATTGTTCACAATGATCATAATGATCTTGTGCTGATCTCACCCAGATTGTATAACTCAACAATATCTTTCAGAGTCACAAACTATTGTACCAGTATATGGGATAGTCTTGGAAGTATTATTTTATTCTGGCACTGTTTACCAGCTGATAATGATTTCGCGAAATCATTTGACAGGATGTATGTTTAGCGGCCGGTAAAAGCTGACGCGGTTGCCCTCTGAGTTTAAACAGTCTTTAGCGTTGGAAAACATGCGACTCCCAACAGGGTTAACCTATAGTAAAAAAAAGTCTTGGGGTTGTTGCGCTGGCGCGAAGTCTCATCAGTCTTCGTACTCTAAATAAAAATGTTACTAGTATTCTTAATACCCTAACCAGTTGCGGACGTGATCAGTCTGTAGATGATCTTTGATCGTCATCTTTCAATTAAGAAGGAACTGCGCTTGCGATATTCGCAGGATTTTTGTCGACGATATTTTCGATTGCTTCCTTTTTATTCTCTTATTTTCCATGCAGCTGAGTAGCTGCGCGTAATTTTTGTTTAAACTATCATTGCGTCTTGTTTCGTTGCGCTACTTGGTTACTGATGATGTGTGAAAGTTGTGTGGAACTGGAAAAGAACGTGATTTTTCATTTGACTCCATTGATTGTGAATGATGAGAATGATCAATGACGTTTCTATAATAATACTTCGTAATGACTCAGTGACGATACTAGTGTCAGTGAAGTGATTAAAAACGTCAAGAATTGGTTGATCTCAAGTTTTATTAAAAGAAGTCATCATTAATCATTAGGATGATGCTTCTTAAAATAATCATAATGATAACTATGAAGATGATTGATGTCATCAACGCAGATGATCTTCCTTGTATTGAAGCCTTGGCAGTGACTATGCAGGATCCAATCGAATTTCAAAATGGATCCTTACTCTACAGAGGATTGATGTATCCTCCAGGATCTCATTGGACCAATGGGAACGAGACTTTTGGCTGTCCCTGTGATTTGATTGGTCCAAAAAGGTGCGTCAGACGGTGTTGCAAATTTGGAGAAGTCTTCAATGGTACCAAGTGCGTCGAAGATGATCCATCGAGCACCATTAAGAGTATACAATTTTCCCAGGACGATCTGGATCCTCTTCTGCATAGCATCCGTCTAGAGGATCACTTCTTCTTCCTGGAGAACATGATTTGTCCCGAAGACAGTAAATATTTGCTGGATCCAAATGAATTTCCCACGGATAAATTCGTTTTACAAGAAGATGGAATGCTCAAGAAACCGAATGCTCTTCTTCAGCCTCAGGATTATTGTATGACGCAATCAACTTTCGGCGAGGAACCTATCGTACTAGAATGCTTTACTACGGACGGTATCGTGTATTCTGTGGACACCACTGTTTATCCCGTGGGAATGATTATTTCCATAATTTTTCTTCTCGCTACATTTCTCGTGTATGCTCTGATTGACGAATTACGAAATCTTCACGGACAAACCTTAATGTGTTACGTTGGTTGCTTGCTGGCGGCTTATGGCTTCCTAGCGCCCGTCAAACTCGACCATCATGGATATATGGCTCTTTGGCTCTGCATCACCTTAGGTACTACTGTAGTCAAAACATATGAATGTTATTTTCATATATTTATGCACATTTTATACAAGGAAGATAACACCTCCATACGATTGCCGCTGTTTCATTGACCTGCTTTTAGTTCATAGCTGTTATAGATACGGTTAATTAATAAGGGTGGATTAAAATGCATGCTAATTAACTGTTTACAGTCAAACATAGAAATTTTCAAATCGTTGGGACTGAATAACCTCGCTATTTTCAATTTCTTGGCTGTCTCGCTTCTCTGCTCATTGCTCTTTTATCGTAATTTGACCAATCATTGTTAAAAGTGCGGTTAAAGTCTTGAACCACACACACTCGTCTGCGTAGGTTAACTGCGATTGGTCGAGCGCAGTAAAAGGGAAATAATGGCTGATCGAAAAATGGCAGCTACAAAGTTGCAATTAACGAGAATTCAGTTGAAAATCCATGAGGTTGAAAATGCATAGGTCCGACTGTAGTTGATAATAAACGTCTTAGTTCATACAGTAAAGCATTCATTGATTTGATATGATGACAAAGTAAGGTTGATTAAAGAATTTTTGTATTTTGATTAACACGCAGGAAAAAATGTGGTTGAGTAATTTTTCATAAAAAATTCTCATGTGTGAACCTTCACCAGTCATTATCGTCATACATATGTGCGGTCGGAGTTAATTCTCAAGAAAATAAAATCTTCGCTATATTTTTCCACCAATCCCAATCCTTTTTTTATCAAGGTGACCTCGAGGTCGAGATGACGAACGGGAAGCGGTGGTTATAGATTGTAACATCCGGCAGAAATCTTGGCACAACAACCTTCCGTTATGACTTCAGTATATCACAGATTCTCTATGCAGAATGGATCGTTCCTGCATTTATTATTTATACGCATTAATTATCTTTCTGAATAGTTCACGCAGTTTCCAGCAGTCCGTAAAGGAAAAGTGTCCAGATACAGCCATTGTGGATCTAGGACCAATAAATCAAAACAATGTAACAAACGACAAGTCCGAAAGTGAAACAATACGTCTCCTACGTCGTGACATTACCAGCGGTACAACAAATTCGGAAAACAATTGGGAAAACCTGAAAGGACTCAACGCATCTCTAGAAAAGAATTACTCGAAAAGTGATTTTTCGGAAAAAATCAAGAATATAGAAATTTCGCAATATCCAAATCAATCTGTTATTGAGACATCAAACAATTCCATACAGAATATTGGAGTCGAGTCAGCGGAAGTAAACTTTGAAAAATTCAACGACGTTTCAAGATTCTCTGAAAGACATATTTATCCTCCGGGCGCACTGTGGGAAAGCGAAGATCATCTTTTTGGCTGTCCATGTCAATTCGCGCCTTGCATCGCTTTGTGTTGTCCATTAAATAATGTCTTATCAAAAAATGGATGTATTAGTTATAACGAAAGTAGTGTATCCGTTTTACCGAATCTTTTTGATTCGCCCATATTCGAGAAAGTCAAAGACATTCGGAATGATTTTCACATCTACTCCTGGGATCCGTGTAATGGTAGTGCGAAATATCAATTAAATCCTCGCGAGTACGAGGAAGACATATATGAAATTCTTCCAAATGGTTCAGCATGGCAGCCACATACACCAGAGATAATGAACTATGATTCTTACTGTTTAGCCGTAGTGGATTCAGACGAATACGTGGAATATTATATGATCGTTTGCTTCGGTGAAGAAGAAATAATCGAGACACCAATTTTATATCCTATCGGAATGATAATCTCGATTCCATTTCTCCTGGCGACTTTTATCGTTTACACTATTGTTCCCGAACTTAAAAATATGCACGGACACACATTGAGAAGTTACGTTGGACCATTGGCCATTAGCTACACACTGCTTGCTGTGGTGCAAATGGGTTCTAAGGATTTGTCGAATGCTACTTGTACAAGTTTTGGTAACTTTGAAATTTTGAAAAATAATACTTTTCATTATTATATTAGGACCAAATGGAATGCGGAAGGATAAAATTTCAAATTTTTCAAATCCCTACCTTTCAGTATTTACTCAACATTGTACAGTGATCAAATTTCTTTTTTTTTACTGATTTCAGCTTTCATCATCCACTTTTCATTTCTCTCAAGTTTCTTCTGGCTGAATGTCATGTGCTTCGACATATGGTGGACATTTGGGTGAGTGTCGAACTTTATATTACCTTTATCGCTCGTAAAGAACCCACGTGATCGCACGTCGCAATAAAATTTCCTAGCCAATTCGAAAAATGACCAAGATTGTGTGTTAGGGTGGAATTAATCTTTAGGAATCGATTGCTTAAACGTGTACGGGTTACGTTAGGTCGACCTCAGACGCTAGGCACATCCGAACACTTTTATCTAATTGGATTCTCTTGGGGAAACAATGGTTTGATTAATTGTCCGCGGCAATATCCGGTAATGACAGGTTCCCATATATATATCTACAGGGTTATCGACGACAGACGCACCACCTGAAGTTAGCTTGTCCATTTGATTTCTATGGTAGAACCTCCTTCAGGTGGTGTGCTTGTCGTGAATAACCCTGTACATACCATAATTCAATAATCCAAGTAATATTCTAGCAATGTACTGAGTGACCGAATATTCGTATTATTGGACTTAAGTAATAGTATCGAATTCCCACGAATAAATGTGACTTAGATATGACGTAGCTACTGGAATTTTCGCGCTTGAGAAACATCCGCGGGAATTGATAGAGAACCGCGAGTGTGAATTAATTTCCGGTACGTGACTGGAGTGTTATACACGAAGAATATATATGTATATACGTCTACCAAAAATCCTTTTAGCAAAACTAATTTCGTACTGTCGATGAAATCGGTAAGCATAAGAAAGTCCATTAGAGTGACGAGACTTATAGAAGATTTAAAAGAGCAAAAGAATGGACGAACGGAAGTCATTCTTCAGATTTAACAAGGAAATGATGCATGGTCACGCCCGATGATTTAATAGAGAGATAGCGTAGCCGATTTTGACACTCAATCACTGATCGGGCATTGGACAAAGGTCAACTGTATTAATTGTGTCGGTTGTTAAGGGCTTATCGTTAATTGGCCGCATATGGGAAAATATGTCAATGACGTATCTTATCAGTGGGCAAGTGAAAAAGGTGAAAATTAAAACAAACAGAAAAATAAAGAGAGTTAGTCGCCAACGGGAAATCCATCAGAGTTGGGACATATGGGCAGCCACGTGCAAAAAATTGACAGCCTGTCAATAAGCCCATAAATCAAAAAAGTAAAATGGCCAACGCGATTCGACCGCTTCGTTTTCCATTTACAAGTGAAAATTCGAGTAGTCAGTATTACCACAGTGGATTCTAAAATAAAGATTTGTTTAAAGGAAAACAGCTGCTGTCAGACGGGCCGAATTCTCTTTCTAGCATGTTTTCTTCGCGCGAAAGAGAATTACGCTGTAGTAAAATGGTGGATAGAATAATTTTCAATTTCTCAAAGAAGAATTTTCGTTTCGTCGGGCTAAAAATAGACGATAAAATCCAAGGCAGTCTTTTCAGTTGAAGTCAACGTTATTGGCCGCCTGTCAGCGTGTGGCGAGAGCTGAGAAACACATGCCAAATTTTTCCATACTTCGGCTGCCATCTTTCTTTTTTTCCCGCACGGCCGTCACGTTGGCTTTTTTCTTACCCCTTTAAGATTACGTATTAACGACGCGATAAAGCGTCGGCCTTAAAAATATAAATACCGAAGTGAAAATGTCGCAACGAAGGTCGTACGTGCTAAATCGTAATCGTGAACGCAATGGCGAACGCATTGCAAGAACATGGCTGCGCCTCTTGCCGTGCGTGCAGACTCATTCGTGTTAACCGTATGACGGCGAGGGAAGAAAAAGGGAAAAGGAAAAAAAATCTAGTCGGATAATAAAAAACTGCGTCTCGGTCGAGCGTACGTTGACACGTATTACTTCCATATTTACACGTTACATTAGATATCGTTGTAATGACGCAGTTGATACTATTGCCTCAGTCATCGATGACACAGTCAGAGACCATGAATAATTATAATAATGATAAATTCAAAAAATTTTCCTTATCCTATTTTCCCGCTCTTTTATTTTTACATGCCAATTTCTTCGACTGTTTTTATTTTTGCCCATTTCTCACTCGCTAACTCGACTTCGTCACGAATTGATCCAATTTCTATAATTCTAATTGGACGTCACCCTTGTCAGTGATGTCCTATGCGAATTGGACTGACGCACTTTGGCTGGTGGCTAATCAATCAGACGTTTTTTTTCTATATCCTGAGAAATTCCCTAGAGTGGGTCACACCTCGATACACTTGACTATTTCATTTGCCAGGCACACACAGGGCGTTGCGTTTCCCGCCGGGAAATTTACACGGCACTATTGTTGACAGACGTTTATCCGGTTCACTGCGAGAGAAATTGACCTGCGTCGCCGATATCGACACTCGACAGACGCTACGTGACAGAATAGAGTTTTCTATACCTGCTAGAGAAAGAACTATGTATTACAGTCGTCTTACGTAACGTATCATTGACAGCAATACACAATACCCAATAATAACGTGTATTTTTTTTATTAAATAATTACTTACAAAAAAGAAAGCAACGTTAATTAGAAAACGTAAAACTAACCTCAAATCATATATTAGTTTATCCTTTCTGCGTATTTCAGCAAAAAGAAATATTTCGCAGGGGCCATCTTCTTATTCCTTTCAATGCAAAAGAGTCCCCTGGAACGTACGTTTCTCTACAGTTAGTCGTTGAGATACGAAGAAAAAAGTAACACCGGTTATAAAATATCGCCTTTCACCTTTTCCCTATCCGTATAGTATATTCAGTAATGATTCGCATCTTGTGATTAAAAGGAAACTCAAAATGACACGTGATTCTTTAATCGCTCTCCTGACTCCTCTGCGTGACCTGCGTGTGCTACTTTGTTCTCGTCGCTTGATTACTTTTCGCTTTTTACATTAGACGCGTTGGCTAATCATACGCTATATGTCTTTCCAAATAACCCAGAGGTTATGTCCTTTGCAATGCGGAACAAAGCATTTCGCCATTATTATGACGTCAGGAGAGAGAGAGAGAAAATTTTTCGAAAACACATTGTATTGATTGGACTCGGTATCTTCGGGGAAACAACGCCAGGAATATTACAATGGAATATGCCCGAAGGCATTATTCTTACGTATTGCCTGTAGAAATATATATACATATATATGTTTATTTAAACTCATATGGCAAATTCATACGCGAGAAGATCTAACAGAAAAAATAAACCGGTTTTTCGTACCACCTGTTATATGCTGTTTATCCAGCCCAAACCTCCCACCTGAATATGGTTTTCACCATAATCGAATGGGGGCGCTTACTTCAGGTGGTTACGTTTCGACTGAACAACCCGGTATTTACAGGATCACTGCAATGGACCATTGTACAGCTTCTTTGGTATCTTATATGAGATGGTGTCGTAGATACTTACTTGATTGATATTATTATTATTCAATGGTCATATATACACATTTGTAGATATATACTGGGTGTTATATAAATACTGATTCGTGTCAGTTGCTTATTATTAATAGAAATTAATATCGGCAATAAGTGACTATTTTATTGGATGTTATTACATATCCTCGATATAACGGATGGATGTGGATTAATGTATATTATACTGTATATACGGGTGATACGCGTGAGTCCAATCTTTGTCCTACAAATAAGCACGAGAGTTAAAAAGAAAAAATTTTAATGCTGGATGAATCTTTTCTTTATTTCCTGTTGGTTTACGCTTTTTTTTCTCTCTTCCGGGAATCCAGATTACGGATGTGATTCCCAGTGTGTTCATATACGCCTCTACACAATATGCCAACTCACAAGTGGGCAGTAACGTCAGTGGTTCTCAGGTTTTTTAAATTGCATTTCATTTTCAACGAGACGATTTTCGCGACCAACCAAAAGTCGTCTGCTGTCGCGAATCGCGCGAACCACATTTCTAGTGATTAAAATGCCGGCTTTATCTAGAGATATCGATAATTTTCATTATCATTTATTATTCCATGATTTAATTATTTTGTCTCGTGAATTCTTCATGTTCACGAATTAAGTCTATGTATATACTATATATACACACACACGTACATATAATACATGACTCTGTATAAAAAGTATGTCTGCTTGCAAGCTTGCGACCTGTGCAGTCAATCGCCCAAAATCAAGGGTGAGTGGGTGGACGAGAGAAAAGATTAGAAGAGGAGAAAAAAATAATTATCATGCTCACTGTTTATCCTTCCATCACGCTCGTGTATATTACACGAAATGCACGTAGGGAAGAATCACTATGATGATTAGAACTTATTAGTCACGCGATAACCGTATTATCCTGCACGTACTATAGTGTAGATCATAGGATGACACACGATTCGGTGACACCCAGAGTATTCTGGCATTTTTCAAAGAATTTCTTTTATACATAATTTTTATACAGTTTTTACAATACCTTTTTAATAGCTTCCAGTAGAGTGTATAGCTTTTGCAAGTATTATTAAAGCACCGCACGGTTACAGTAGATATTCGAAATACACTGTATCTGTGATCACAATATCAATATCAAGGGTCTCGATTAAATAACTATTATATAAATCGCATTCTGTTACAGAGGATTCCGGTCGCTACAGGGTAGCGTTAAGCAACGAGAACGCAAGAAATTTTTCATGTACTCCGTATACGCCTGGGGATGCGCTTCTATACTGACCGGAGTCTGCATGGTCATGGATCTTATTCCCAATGTACCGGATTACTTGATAAGACCAGAATTTGGCGTGAGAAGATGCTGGTTCGAAAGTGAGTTTTTTGTTCTCGTATGTTTAGCTATGTTAATTTCAAATTTTTCTCAGAGGACGCTGCGACTGAAACGACTCGTGGTTATCGATATTTATGCGGGTAAAAAGACATTAGTCCAGATTGCCTTTCACTCGAAGAAGAGTATGACATTTGCAACATTGCCATTTACGTAGTGCACAACACGGTGAAGTCATTTTACATTATTTCTACTGTGCATCGTAGAAAATTTCGTGCGACGTGATTATTTTTTTTTCATTCTCATCATCAATGCATTGAACTGCTTTTTTTGCTCTATATTACGCGTCTGCGGTATTTTAATCGTGCGTAAAATACACAGTCGGCTTTGCATAAGGTGTACGCGAAATATAAAGATATGCCGATAGATTAGAGGGGCCGTTAACGCGTTTGGCACTTGTTTGCTAATTAGGGCCACTAATTATCCACTTATCTTCAGCACATTTGCTCAATTTAGATAGCAGCGACACCCTTGGTAACCACGAAGGAAAATTTGGGGGTTAGAGTACTCCCGGGGGTAAATCGGGGTCGTGATAATTTACTGGAACGATATGGCTGGGGGGGGGGGGGGGGCATTTAACGAAAAGAAGAGAGAGAGAAAAAATAACAATACCAAACAAACGATGAATCATGATTTAAGGACGGACGTTTATAAAGCACCTTTTCAATTGTGGAATCGCGCGTGATTTATTCCACCCACGGAAGAAAACGCTTTGGCTATATAATATGTAAAAATAGACCCTTTGGTATACCGTACGGTCGTTGCGTGTAATTTTTAGCTGTCACGCAATACCAATATTTTTTATGATTATCAATTTATAATCGTAATTAATGTACGTCGACCTGGAATTTGGCCAACAATAATTAGAATCAGTGCGCTTGAGTTTGCTGAATTTTATATGAATACGTAGAATCATGAATCATTGGGTAACGGAGGATTCCATATGCCTAAATGCTAGTGCAAAAAAATGACTATATATATATATATATCGCCATTTATAATGGCAATAATTATAGTCTGTGTATAAAATATAATAATAATAATTTTAATGAATCTATACGATTATGAATCTCTAAGTAAATGAGGATTCCATGTCCGTGCTCGATATAGACACTAATGCAAATATCATGCGAAAATGACCATATGCCACTCTGAAGCTTTGAAGCCATTCAGTAATTTTTTTTTCTTTCTCTCCTGCTGTTCGCATTAAAGGTATATTGTACATATCGCATATATCGTTGTGTACAATCAGGGATGATTTATCGTGAGTTGTGTAATATGGGCTTATGGATAGTTATCGCGATATACACCTAATTACTATCCGCTACACTGCGTGTTACGATTATCATTATACGATTGAACAGAACCACTTGAAATTGTAGCGATAAAGATTATCTCAAAAATCTTTTATTAGAATGTTGATTTTGAAATTTTCGAAACAGGCATATTGTCCGGTAATCGACTTTTACTACGCGTTTTGGATTACTATACTTATTATGGACGAAGAAATATTATTTTGTTAATATATTGTTTCACTGTTACCCTTTGTTGTCTTATCAGTGAATATCACTGTTATATCAAGATGTGTCAGTCGATGAAAATTTTTTTTCTTTTTCAGCCAATTACGCAAAGGCCGTTTATTTTTATGGTCCTATGGGTGTCACTGTCTTGGTCAATATTTGTCTCTTCATCTCGACCGCCATGAAGATCGTACAACACAAGAAGGATACTGCGCAACATCTTAAGGGACTCGACAGTCGACGTCACGATGATAATAAACAGTGGTAATTATTCATTATGTATATTGTTAATGATATTTTTAGTGGTGACTGTTTATCGTCGACTTAAACAATTTTAAAGCGTTGATTGCAAGTATATTTCTGGGCGATACAATGACCGGCTGCGTTGTGGATGAAGGAACAAAATATCGGGATGGATACCATACGGTCACTGTTATCGTGTTTACGAATATCTTTGGAACAATAAACCGTTCAGAGAAGTTCGAATAAACGCAATTACGTCGCTTTACAATTTGACGAGAAAAAAGTCAGTAGTTAAAACTTCACGAATTTGTACCTTTTGTCTCATTCGAAAAAATTACGTTCCTTAGTTTTAAGCTTGCAATTTTCATCTTGAAGGTTAGAATTTCTAAACCCATTAAAAGCCTTGTCAATTGGAATCAGATTAAGAAAGCTCATAGTAATTTGTCAGTTGAAATTATTTTTGTGTAATGCATTTAATCACAACGAAATGATTATATTTGATTGCAGGTTTAACCTCTATCTCAAGCTGTTTATCGTCATGGGAATTAATTGGTCCATGGAAATTGTTTCTTGGCTGTGCGACGACAAGCCGAAGTACATATGGTACATCACCGATTTGGGAAATACACTTCAGGGTCTGATAATATTCATAATATTCGTATGGAAGAAGAAGATCAAGCGGCTTCTCATGAAACGATTTGGCTTGAACGACAATTTTTTGTCGCGCGACTCAACGCGAAGTGCTTACCACAGCTCGGCTTCGCGTACGTGTACCACTTCGGTACCACTTCACGAGAAGCCGAATCCTTATGCAAATCCTACCGATCGTATAAGACCCGTTATTGATGACAGTGATGGTGCTTAAGCGTAAAACACTGTTTTTTGGTAAAAGTTTCCAAAAAATGGTATAAAAAGATTCTTGATCAATTTTGCATTATTGGTTCAAGAATCGAAGAGGTTATGACGATGTTTGGATGTTGGATATGTCGTCGTTTTGATGTTATGATGATAACAGATACAGTCGCTTTGTGACGTTGCTACTTTCTTACAAAATCATTATATGGCACTCTATTGACACTTCGTATGGCGAGGCGCAAGAAAATGGATATTGTGCTTGTGAAAAATTCCAATATTTGTATGCAAATAGCGTATCTGTCTGGAACGTTTGTTAGACACGATATTTATCGATGATTCTATGTCTATTCACGCAAATGAAATTCTTCGCACGTGGCGTACGTGGTCGCTTACTGACTTTGTCCGTTTAGCAGATAATTTTCAGCAAATCGACTGATTGATTCTTAACCTAATGACGAGTAACAACGAGGCACACGAAGTGTCCTGCATGTATTTATTACTTCTCTGAAACCAAACGGAATTTTACATTATTTTAAGCAGGTCGAAGACACGAAATTCCAAGTATTGCTCTTTTGGCTATTTTTGCCGAAAATATGACGTGTTCTTTTCTCTTAGTTTAATGAAATACTCTCCTCAAACAATCATTACGTATTAATATTAGATATTAGATTAAGATCGACAATTTTCGGAATTTCTCGTTTCACGAGAACACGTGGAACGTTGGGATTGACACATTGTCGTGAAGTCGTTATTATAAAGATGTCACAACAATTATCTTCTAGTCAAATTCAGTTAGCATTAAGACGAGAGTGGCGAGGAATTGGACAAAGTTGAATTTTCGAATTCCTCTTATTTCACGGAACAGATGCATAACGTTAAGTTAGGTTTAGCAGTACGCGAGGCATTAGAATAACGCTAGATGTTTATTGTCTAATTCGAAAATTTATTAAACTTCTTCTAGGTGTCTCAAGTACAAAAATTATTCTTGTAATTCAACGTATTAGCACGTTGTTATCATTATTATTATTATTATTATCACTGTTCATTCGCTAGTATTCATTATATTCATCTATTGATCATATACGTATTATAGGTAATATCGATCGTGTTCGTTTTTTATGCTTCTTTAATGTAACATGCCTGAATAAAGAGACAAAGGAATAAATAAATTTCCCCTTTAATCATTGTTTTCAATTTATTTATTTAGCCAAAGTACATTCGCACGTCTAGTACAATCTTATCTTACTGATAATTAATTAAATTCACGTGGGGAATAAAATTCTTCTAGATTAGGTAATTAATTAACTGTGGAAAAAAAGGCAAATGTATGTGGATTTCACTGGACTCAACCATCCATTAAAAATTCCGGACTCCTAATTAAATGAGTAAAATTAAAAGCTCGGAACGTTCTATTACTTCGTACTGTATAAATGCTACACTTTTACGTCGTCATTCGCACATTACAATATCTCAAATATTCAAATACCTGAGCGTATCTAAAGAATCGATTAATGAATGAGAATTATGTACAAGGATATAAAAAAAAGGACTCATGTTCCGCTAAATATTTCGGCTGTCAGTTTTTGCATCACCAACCGCAACTATAATAAAAATGGAACTGCGTTTCTCATCGTGAGAAAGTTATGCGTACACGTCCTCGCGGTCGGCACCGACGCCGTCGCCATCTTCAAGACTTGAGAAATTCAGGAAATGGGCAGGTCGATGCACTTCGTGATAGAATTCCTTTGGATTTGCCAGTTGTAATTCGTATTTCATGTTGGGATCGTGTCTGACGCCTAAAAAAATTTTAAATATTCAGAAAAAATTAATTTATGCACAAGGAACATTTTAGCGTGAATTAAAAAAACTTGTATTTGCTTACCCATAAAGTTGTAATTCCATGAACCTTGACTGGGTACCATGAAAAATCCAAGGAACCGATCTGACAGTAACATTTGTACCTTTTCATAGTGACTAGGAAGATATCCCTTTGGATTGTTTCCTTTGTCCGTATTCTGTTTACCCCATTCGAATCCACTGAAAGATATTTGACATTGCTCTTAATATCGCGTAACTTAAATTGCACTCCGACAATTTTGTGCAGTGCAATAATACTAAATTATCCTCGAACCAGTGAAGATACTAACCTGGGTGTAAGTTTGTAAGCAGTAAGAGAGCAAGATCCTGGAGTAAAACTGCAAGTGATAACAATAGTCTTCTCTCCGTCCCAAGCTGGATTTTCTGCCATGACTCGTGCATGAGTTGAAATATCTTGTGGTGACAATTGTGGCAATTCATTTGGCTGCGTGTGAATCCAGCCCAATGGTTCCATTTCTTTAAGATACTGATGATTTGGTAATGTATTTGGTAGATGAACCGTCTGATGTGTACCCCATTGAGGAGCCATGACAATGCATCGAATTTCCTTCACTTGCGGATTGTCTGGAGGACTTATGCCATAGAGATAACCTGCAATCTAACAAGCCAAACAAACAATTAAAAAAAAATCGTTTACAGCAAAGCTTTGTATTGAAATAAAAACTTGTGATTAGCTTTACCTGAGCTCGAAGATCCGATATGGTAACAAACTTCTTGAGTACATTCTTAGGAAGAATATACGTGTATCCAGTTTCTTTGATGTCATCAGAGGACACATAAATGTGATTGGTACGAAGATGAAGATTCGTTGCTGAAATAGCTCTGACTCGCCATTCAGTTTTGGAGCTGAAGGTTTGAGTTTCATAATTTGAAGTTGTCGCAGTGATTATTTCATCACCATGTTTATTGACAGTTCTTGTAGTGGTAGCTGTGAGCTGTGACTGTTCCTTAGTCTGTTTTTCAATTTCAGCTATTTGTTGACGCTGAGCAGAAGGAGCACTGATCTCCATACCCAGGATGATATCACGGATTTCGGATTGCGTCAAGGACGCGACGTTGACGTTGTTCTTCTTGCCGTAGTCCGCCAGGATCAGATCCTTCAGCTGAACTTCAACCTTGATCCATTCATCATCCGTCAAGGACGGCCAGATATGATGTGGTTCAGTTATGGTAGTTTTGTCTGGTTTCAAAACCACCTTGGTTCTTTCTGTATTTACATGAAGAGCACGAAGTATAAGGATCAACCTGGAAAAGGCTGTATAAGAGGATATGGTCTTCAACCAATCATCATAGAGATTGAACAGGACCATTTGTGGTTCCGTGGCCTTAAGAATGAGGTCGCCGAATTTCTCAACTTTCAAGCAAGCCTGGAAGGGTAGTTGAAGTTCTGAACCCTTGATCACAATGTTGGGGAAGTCTAATAAATGAACTTCCAACGGATCCAACATTCCTTTTCTTGTTACAATAATTTGTTTTGGTTGCTCTTCAACTGGTAAGGAACGAATCAAGGCAGCAACTTCTTCAGCGGTCTTCCATTTGGCCAGTTGACCTAGACGTTTCTGACCTGCCCATACCGAAGTGTGAATGATCTTCAAGAAAAGCTGTCCAGTTCTTGGATTGAAAATGAAGATCGCTCCATTGATTGGCTTGGTTGTTAAGTTTCCTTCGAAGGTTTTATGAATTGTGACACGATATACGTTGGTGTCATCGACGAACCAAATGATCTGATTTGAGAAGAGCTCTCCATAGTTCTGTGAAGATAGATAAGGCTCGGTGGGTTCTGAAGAGTATAATTGAAGAGCTTTTCTAATTCTCTCACGAAGCACATACAAGGCTGGATTAGCTTTCATAATCTTGGCCATTGCTTGTTGTATCAGTGGTTTGCAACCAGGGAACCAATTTCCATATGCACTGTGCAGGTTGTATGCTAGATCAATGGCTATCAGTAGTCCAGTAGGTGATGGATAAATGGACATGTTATCAGTAGTGTAATCCAAGAATTTGGCCCTGGCGTATCTTTCAATATCGTGAGAATCGTAATCACCCCAGCGAAGCTGCACGTCGATCCAATATTTCTGAGTTGTTGTGTTGTCCATCAAATCTTTTGAATCCGCAAGTAAGGACGGCCTTGATACATTCCATTTGTATGCTGAGAACAGTAGAATGTCAGCGCAGGAAGAATTCATCTTATAAGATTTCCTGGGATGGATGGTTTCTTTCTGAACAGTTTCAATCTCCAAGGCGTCCAGTTCCTGGTCAAAGACTTGACACAAATCCATGACAATGGATTCGTGGACCTTTTGCCACAAGTGGGCACGGAAAATTTGAATAAGGGAAATCTTCAAGGTCGGAATTTTACCATGCATGAAAATCCCAGTCAAATCCAGCTGCACTTGGAAACCTACGTAAACGTTGGCACGATTGATGGTAGGTGACCACCAAAGGGTAAACCGACGGTTTGGAATCTGGTTCAAACCAGAGCGCTGGGCATTAGTCAATTTTTTATATTTCATGGATTCCTCGAAACCAGATGCCTTCTCCCAGAAAAGACCTTCCCAGGTTGGGAAATATGTTCCCTTGAAGAGCGTGTGCTCGAGGATACCCTCGACTCCTCCAAGAGCTTGAATCATATCTGTTCTGTAATTATTCAAGTTCCAGAGCTTTCCGTCATGGCGCTGATGGGTCCACCAGAATGGATTTTGTTTCAGTACTTGATACTGTTTGAACTCTGTACGAATCCTCCAGCCTTTGTCATAGGCCAAGGTGTGTCTATCCTTTTGGAAAAGGGTGTTTATCCTGGGTATACCACGATCCCAACTATCCTCCAAATCCTCAAGAGTCAATCGACGATTTTGTGCGTTAGCTTCCTGCCTCTTGAGTGCGTACTCGGCCCAAACTCTTTGAGAGTCAATGAACTCAGATTCCCATGGTTGAATGTATCTGTACAAATTAGGGATCAACTGATCCTCGTCGTGGCTCATACCAGATCGGAAGTGAGTAATTCCCACGTCAGTTTGCTTGGACCATCTTAGATCAGACTGAGGAATGAGTACGTGTCCCATAGACAGCATACCAAGACCACCTAATTCCTTTGGAGTATAAAAGACTACAGGAGGAAATCTTGAAGGCATTTTTGAATTCAGCCCAATCTTAATCCTAGTCTGAATTTTATTTTCGCACTTGACCAACAGATCAAGAAGCTCCTGAGTGTTGACTACAGCTTCCCTGAAGTAAGTCATCAGACCAATTAGAGCAGTATTCCACTTGTTGACAATTTTGGTGAACGTAGTAGAACCGGAAGCCATAAGGATCTGCCGAACCCTATTATGGAATCTTTGAAGACTCTCGTCATCCACTCGTAGGAAACACTGTGCTGTCCTTTCCTTAGTTATTTCATTCTGAAGATTCCACACGCCATCACGATGAGTAAATTCCTCATGAGTCGTTCTGCATTTGGGTAAGATACGACACTCAAAGCCACTCATGTTAAACAGCAAGTTAGGATTATCCTTGCTGTAAACACTCACAAAACTGTTCTCCCACTGAATGGTAGTTGTGGATCTGGGAAGACGATTTTTTATATCCCAGAAAACAGCACGACCAAGATTCACGTCGTGTTTCATGAGACGCATCCTGGCATCCCGAGGCCAGCACTTCTTGTTATTGTAACCGACAATATTCTCGTTGTTGGGATCAGGGTGTTCCGTGAGATAACGTTGAATCAAGTCACGAGCCTCTTCAGCAGAGAATCTTAAGAATAGATGAATCCTATCTACGTATCGACAATACAGTCGGATAGGATGTGCTGTTTCTGATGCGACATCCTGGAAGGTTAGGAAATCGTTTGGCATCTGAGGTGGTCCGGCCATTTCACTTGCCCTTTGCAATCCCAAAACTAGAAGATCCAGCACCAGACCGTAGTACTGAGCTATGAAGGATGCAAACTGAAGTCCTCGGATTATTCCATAACTGTTAGTGTGGTTCATATCCTTGTAATTAATCACCACGTTGTTCTTTGCCGAAATGTAATCAGCTATGTTATGATCAACGATGAGTCTCATTAGCCTATTCAGAAGCGTCAAGTCAATCTTCTCGTAGAGCTTCTCGAATTTCGACTCTAGGAGGACGTTGCATTCGCCCTCACTCACATCCCAGACTTCCTGAAGATTGTTGATACCCTGACACCACTTGTACACGAGCAATGGCGGCGGTTCGGTATCAGACGGCTTAACCCACGGTGGGAAAAGTTTTCTTTTATCCGCTTCGTACCAGAGATACTGGTCCAGGTAAGCATCCGTAATCTTTTCAAGAGGTTCAACGTCATATACTGGGATCAAATGACTGTAAAGGTCCATGAATTCTATTCCAACCTGGAAAAAGAAATTATGGAAATCTTAATAATACAAATAGTTTCGTATTACAGTTCAAAAAAGTACAAAGAGCGATCAGTATGCAAAGTTTTCCAGCCACAACAGAAACAGATCCATCTCAGACAGAAAATGTTTACTGTTGTAGTTTCGGTGTCATTTAAGAACCGTACTCAGACCCCTACACAAATGTTCATCATTCTAATATCAAGTGGAACAATTTTAATTAATAAAATTTAACGATAAAAATCCACTTATTCAAAGACTCACCTCTTTGAATGCTCTCTGGGTCAGCAAGTGACGTTTAATCCTAGACAAAGCTTCATGCGGATTATCATAAGCTTGCTCAATGAGACCAAGTTCCTCGCGCTGGCTTTGATTAAGCCTGGACTTGACACTGTAAGCTTCCTTGAGCCTCTCCAATGCCAGGATAAGAAGTTTCGTATCGTGTTTGTACGACAGAGGTGGGAAAGGAATCGGAGCAAAACGTCTTGATTCCAGCCAGTGAACAGTGGTCGTGTAAATGGCTACAGCCTCTTCCGGGGAAATGTATGGACCATCCTTCAAGTAATTATGCTGACGTTCCTGTTCAGCTTTCAAGTAAAGCCGAGTCAGTCGGCCCAGATTCTTTTTGCAAACAGTCTTATCGACAGTGGCGCCACGCCTTATCCTCTCACGATTGTAATGGGCAGTGTTGGTCCACCAGTCTGCCTTCATCTTGACATAACGGAGGATCATATTCTCAATTGGAATTGGTAACCCTGGTACCTTCCAAGGGATATTAGCCTTCCAACATCTCCATGCTTCGCTGAGATGTTGCAGAATTGTTCTAGCTTTATTCTGCTTTATTCCTTCTGGCATCATGTCGACTATGTCGTGCATTACGGATGCGCGAAGTTCCAGGTCGAAGTGCGACTCTACGCGCTGTTTCGTCACAGTCTTTGCAACACCTTTGGAATGTCTACCCTCGAATTGTCTTGAGAGAAGATTACCCAGCCACCGTTCCAGGAGAGGAGTGATACCTCGCATGAAGAAGAGCCAAACGCGCCATCCTGGTGCCCAGAATCCACATCCTGGACCTTTACCCACGGGACCAGTATTAAACCGATAGTATATCAGATGCTTTAGATCTTTGCACATTCTGATCTGTCTCATCAATTTGTATTTATAACGATACATTCCAGTAAGCTGTCCAACGTGAGCGAAAATGTATTGAAGCCCGTCAGCCAATTGGAAGGCATCGACATTGTTCAATCTGTACTGTACGTGAGAGTCAATTATCAATTTAGTTAATCTCAGGATCTCACGGCATAAATGGAAAGCTGTAACAAAGAAATTATCAATTGGGTAAAACTTGTACGACGAATAAAAAATTAACAATTCTTTATAATACTCAAGATATATAACTAAATGTGTTGCTTACCGTTTCCGAAACGAGATTTTTTTCTTTCCTTGGTCGTTAGTGTTTTAACAGGTTTAAGATTGAAGTTGTAATCTAAATGAAGATAGTTAAGATTCTTCCGATGAATGAGAAGATTCAACATGTTGTATCCTTGGCGACAGACTTGTAATCCAGCTTCGACCCAGTCTATTGTTGTTGTTTGGAAGAATTTTGTTGACTTGAAGGAACGGAATAAGTATCGCTTCTTCTGTGGTTTTGGCGGTCGATGCTTCAGAGCATTCAGTACGAAGTATTTTAATAGTTTTTGATAACTGACGCGAACTTTTACAGGTTGACCTGGTGGACAGTGTTCTCGGTACCAGGACTTCACTAAGGGAATGTCGATAGCTCGCCGTGTTCTTCCAGAACGTGTATTGAAAGGCCTAGGTGCCCAGAGAAGAGCTATACCATTTGCTGTATTATCTGTGTACAAGGGTGTTTCTTGAAGGAACGGTTGAACTTCCTCCGGAAGGACGAAATCCTCATCGTCCTCAATTTGAGGCTCCACCGTCTGAAAAATAATCCAGATATTTAATATTATATGATGTATACAAAGCTTAAGATGATTTTTCGAGTTTCTTTTTGTTAAACTGTTATCATTTTGGAAACTGCATTAGATAGAATACACTAACGCAGGGCAAAAGTGATTCTTTCTCTACGAGTCATCATAGACCAACATTCTGTAGATTAGAAATGTCAGTATCCTGTCGCTCGATGATGTTCAGCAGCACAAATCTACTATCTCTTATTCATATTTCATATACGATACTGTAATAATTAAAATATATACTTCAACTAACCTTTAAAGAATTTCTGTGAGAAATTGGATTGATCAAAGGATCAAAGTAGAATGCCGGTAGGTCAGGATCTTCGGTCTTTATGTAAACAACATTCGGCGCGTGATACCTATGAACATTTTATAAAAATTCACGATTAGTTTTAACTAATTAAATATGGAAGGTATCTTTCTATAATAAAATTAATTGTAGGTAGTATCAGCAGTCCCCAACGTTACTTTTCGAGGCGACGAATAACAACCACCTTTTCTTCTACCACACTGCTAGTAGGACTTAACATAAAATTACAATACAAGTCCTAAAACTAGTGTGGTAATCATTTAACTAAACAAGCTAATTTAAAATAATAGGTTGTCTGAAGGAAACTTGCCGCTATTCTTTTTAATTGCTTCCATCGAATGCTTGAACTTTCGAGAAAAAATATCAATTGCATTGCGCCATCCTTCCGTAATACACACTTCGTGGTTTGGAGTTCAGTAGTACTCTAACAATGGAGATACAGCAACTTGTCTTGTCCATTGATGATTATTAGCAACGAGTTTTTATCAAATTTTGTGTCTTGCTAAATTGGAGCGCTTTAGAAATCGTTTACTTATAAATGCACTCGGTTCGAGAAAGTATCTAAGGTGCATTGTAAGTAAACGATGAATTTCTAAAGCGCTCCAATTTAGCAAGACACAAAATTTGATAAAAACTCGTTTCTCATAATCATCAACGGACAAGACAAGTTGCTGTATCTCCATTGTTAGAGTACTACTGAACTCCAAACCACGAAGTGTGTATTACGGAGGAATTGCGCAATATAATGCAATTGCTATTTTTCTCGAAAGTTCAAGCATTCAATAGAGGCAATTAAAAAAATAGCGGCAAGTTTGATTCAGACAACCTAATAGGTTTATATACTAAATATGGACAATCATATAATATTAAGCGCACTTACCAGGAGAGGTGTACAAAGTGCGGCATATTGTTGTACAAGTACGGAAAGGCAATTCGGTATTCAGTACGAATGGGTTGTCGAATAATAATTTTGTTAATGTCATTAAATTCGTTCCAGTCTTCATCAGCTGCATTTGAGTCTTTAACCAGAGGCTCGAATTTCGGTCCACCAGGAATAGCCATGTTTAAAGCCTTCGCAGTGAAGAATGACTTTGGATCGAAGAGGTAAAAGAAATTCTGATCCACTAGGTCAGTGAGAAGTTGATTTGCTAGTCGATAAAGTGTCGCCATTTGCGGTAACGATAAATTCCAACGACGGTAGGTCGACCCATTGACGTGTCTGTAAAATAAAGTTAACGCCACGTGCTAAATTTTCCAAATAAGTATATTCGTAAAATTATATTAAAATATCATTATTTATGTTGTGTTCAGAATAGCGTTTGATCCAGCCTAGACAGTTTACCAGGTTCGTCTCAGACAATCCTGACAAAAAACCTAGACTGCCAACTCACATTGGTAGTTGGTTTCAGGACCCCTACGCATATCATCATCTGCATACTGTTGAATCATTTTTTCAATTAGTATTTAAACAGTGATTACATACTTTGTACCAACAAGTGGCTTGTGCTCGTAAAACCAGGATGCGACAGATTCATCTTCTTCGGAGTCTAGTTCAATTTGAATAGCTTCCAGGGGTTCAACATCCAAGACGTTGTCAGCATAATCAAGTGGTGGTTCCTCATCATCGAATGGTGGAAACCTCATTCTTTTAAAGTGACGACGATCTCTTTTTTCTCGTCGCATCATTATCCACATAGTCCTGAAAAAAAGGATTAAGACTTTCTATAAATTTATTGTAATGAGTCGGTCATAGAATTTATTTATAATTTTATGTTGTTGTCATTTTGGAAACTGCATTAGATATGCTGCACTAACGCAGGGCAAAAGTGACATTATTCTACGAGTCGCGATAGGCTAGCATTTTTAAATATAAAAATACCAATATCCTGCAGCTCGATAAAGAATTTGTTTAAATTTTTGAAAAAAGTGGATAAGCTTACCCCCATTGAGCGATATAAACTGGTTCAATAACCCAGGGAATTTCGTTTACAAACGTAATGGCTCCCGTAATGTGATACAATACTTTAACATCACGGATTTGTTCCCAAGGCATTGGCATGTTTTCCAAGAGTTTCATGACAGCATGTGGCATGTACTTCAGAGCTCTGAAATAATCAAATTATATTTTGATTACCACAACAATATAAATCATATTATTTTGTAGTGAAATAAATATAGCAATTTGATTTTACCCTAAATAAACTCGCTTGTCATGTCTGTATTTCCTGCTGCTCATATCGCCATGATCACGAATAATTTTTCTTATGTGTTCCGGAGGCATATCCTCTTTCTGTGCATCAACAAAGCCAAACTTCCGTTTCTCAGCAAATCTTTTTGATTGGAGCTGCTGCCATTTCTGAGCCTTTTCCTGCAGCTTGTCCTCGGAAAGTACTTCAGGCTGCTTAGGCATTTGTGGCAATGGAGGCCCAGCCATGGCATGCAAGTGAGCGTGATGTGCTGCCTGCGCATGAGCCGCTGCTTGCGCATGAGCTTGCGCAGCAGCAAGCTGTGCATGTGCTTGCTGTTGGGCCATCATTGTGGCCCAAGGGTTGGGCCCCAACAGATATGGTGGTATCGACATTGTTTCTCAACAAAATGTCCTCACCACCTATAACAAAATAAAAAATATACACAATATTATTACTTATAATTCAAGTTAATACGAACTTTCTATCATTATTAACAAGACATAAAGAATTCTAATCTTTTTCAAAATATATTTCCTCTTATTTAATCCAATGATACAGCGCCACGTTACGCCATACATGTTCACACAACATAACCGGAATCTTGGTTGAGAAAGTTTGACCGCAAAGCTCAGTGTGTAATACGTATACAAGTATAAATATTATGTTTTACTTCAAAAACCGCTGTAACGATTTACATAAAACGTACCTCGAATGTGGCTCACGCCCACGCTAGAAGCACTACGGCTCCCAATAATTTTCGTGGCTCAAAACTTGCGTGATTGAAACGGAATTACAGTTACAGCAATCGCCTCGCTGCGATTGCTGGTTGAATGCAATAGATAGATTGCATCCCGTCGTATGCGCTTGTTCTGTGCTGCCAGCGGTGCTTACACCCCGAGTTACACTCACCGACCAATGGTGCAACGCGTCCACAGGAATTCACATTGTGTTATTGGTCGAGTCACGTTCGAACGATTTTCGGCAAGTGTGATGAGTCCATCGTGTGAACAACCTTTTACACCGGCATATTCGTCAAGTAGCAGATTCAAGGGGTGCGTTCCAATATTCGCTCAAAGCGCTGAGAGTATCATTGTGTCCCTATTTACTCACATGCAATAGAATGAGACACTACCATGGCCGCAGCGCTTTAAGCGAATATCGGAACGCACCCAAGTAAGGGTGTCTTTTCAAGGATAGCGAACAACTGGGGCTTGATGAGTATCTTTCACTATGGTGAAAATACGAAAAGTAAATAGCTATTAGCCAATCGCGTGTTGGGGTCAAAAGAAGACAATCATAACGATTGGCTAACAGCTATTCACTTTTCGTATTTTCACCAGAGCGAAAGTACGCAATCGAGCCCCAGTTGTTGCTACTCGTGAAAAGGCAACCTATGAATAAAAACTTCCGTCGGTCTGGGATGCGCCGGGTTGGACTCCTTGGTGCTTCCGGACTTAGCGTGGCTTTATTTCCCCTTTATGGAGATCAAGTGCAAGAAGAATAAGAATATGGATGCTTTTCGGGCTAGATTCAGAAAGGCATTGAAACTTTTGTGTTCTTTGTACCATTCAGTAACAAGAACAGCTGGTAGAAAATATATGATTGGTTCACTTGCGACCTTGTTTAAATAAAAAATTTAAATGAAAATTAAGCTACGCTTTCGGTAGATTTGAATTCTATATTTTGAATTTGAAGCAGATTAATTTGTATTAATAAAGATAAACAGCGATAATGAATATATAGTTTTAATATAAGAAAATATTAGTACATTAGCAATGCATTACACCTTATGATATTACCCAATACTTATGATTTTAAAGTTGGAGACATCATTCAATGGGAACTTTTACGAATGTTTCGTCTTCTGATTTGATTATATATCAATCTTTTATATATCTTAAATTTGAAAATTTTCTGGAAGATAAATGTTTCCTCGTGTTAACTGGGCTATCGGAAAGATCGTCAGTTGTATTACTAATAACAGAGTCGTTACTAGTATTACAATCTGTGTGTGATTTGTTCATAACACTAGAATCATTTTCTTTCTTCGATATAGACTTGTATGCAACAGGTACAAACGATTCATCATCATCAATAAATAATTTATCCTCATCTTCATCATCTGTAATAACGTCCACCATGGTTAAACCCAATGACTGGGGAACTGAATTTTCTGGAACTATTTCCATTTCATCATCACTAATCAGGTCAACATGATCTATTAATTTAGACTGTGGAGCTTGTGATGATATGTAATCGTACGATGAATTTGATTTTTTATTCGATTGAGGTGTATTTGGGAGTTTTGTTTCATGTACGATTTGTTTAATCCCACATTTCCCTCCCTCAGCAGAATTAGGAATAGAACGTTTATTGGTATGATTGATCACATTTGAGTTATGCATTTCTGTTGAGCTGTTTGCAGACTGATATAAAGAACTTTGTTCATTAACTGAGCTCTTTTCTATTGTTTTTTCTTTATCTGAGGAATCCTTATTTTTATTACTCTTATCATCATCATCATTATCATCACCATTCTCATCATCATCATCATCATCATCATCAGTATACTCAACTAAAATAATACTTTTTCCCAATGGTTTATCGACAGAATTTTTTACATTATACTTTTGTGTTTTTGTATCCTTTGTTGTCTTATTATACTGCGACTCTTCATTGTTATCAGACAATACAGATGGTACCGATACAAAAGCACTGTAAGAATAATAAAACTGTTACAGTATTAGTTAAAGTAAAATATTTTTGAAACTTGCATAACTTACAGCTTGCATCGCGGATTGCCAAAAATAAGCGAGGACAACGGACAACCTTCATAACCATTTTTTTTCGAAATACTAAATTGAAAAAGGAAAAAATTACAAATCCACTTTAGTAACAATACGTCAATTACATTACACAGACCGCATATAATTATACTTACTTAAAATCCACAAGATTTAATATCCTATTTTGCTTTATACATTCCTCAATATAGCAAACATGGAACACTAATTTATTATTTTGGAAGCATCCTGGCATAGAAAAGTTAATCACAGGGTAGTCACCAGTTGGTGATACCTCTCCACCATTATCCTGTAAATAATTTAAAAAATATCAGCAAAGGAAAATAAAGCAATCAATTGTTATAATAATACATACAGTAATAAGTTTCTTGTACTTATCATATTCTGATTTTTTAAGACCAAGTAAATAAAACTTAAGAGGCCTACTATTCTGAACTACAAATAAAGCCATTCCTATTTCCAAATAATACTGTAATACAATAAGAAATGTTATTACAAAATATTTTTCGCATCACCGGCAATTCGTATTAACCGTTAAATCAAACTTCCGCAACACCATGCTGGAATTCCAACATAGAATACGATACAGTCAGATTAGCATGTCTGCAAGTAAATCTCATTCGCAATAGTACAGCGAGAAAGGAAAATGGCAGGAGTTGATGAAGGAAGTTCGCATAATACTTTCTCATCTATATATTTTTTCTGGCCGCCGGTTATCGTCTGCTGGAATTGGCTGGAATGGTTGTTTGTCATTTTATGATTCTCTGTTCGTCGGCGAACAATAGAAAATGTTGTTTTACGCGATAATTGGCAGCTATGTTATAACTTCAGTTATTCTGTTTAAATATCCGACATTAATACATAAGAAAAAGCGAATAAAATTCACATGTCATCATATCAGTCATAGAGGAGGTGAATATTACGGTTTAAATATCTTGTTACAATTTCGTACTATAATTATAAAAGTATACTCAACGTTATCTCTGACTCATTATCCTTTGTTTCAGGTGCTGGTGAAAACTATGAAAATACCATGTATGCATTTAAACAGTAAGTTAAATTATTATATACTACAGTACTAAATTATTGTATACCTTATATTAGCTTATTTTGAATTTTTTAGTTACCATTTCTCAAAAATATATTTGTATGCGTATAAAACATATCTTTGTGTATTTGTTGTAAAATATTGAGTCATCATTTGTCACAGAAATATTATTTATCTAAGTCAATACACATGAACTTATGTATATAGCTCTAAGTTTGTTTATATATTTATATATATATTAATTAAAAAATAACTAATTAGAGCAGTGGCTGTTGGAACAGAGATGTTGGAACTAGACTGTCACTTGACACGAGATGGAGAAGTTGTTGTCTCACATGATCAAAATCTACTCCGTAGTACTGGCACTAATAAAAATATTTCAGAATTAAATTACGAGGATTTACCCCTGTTAAAACAACGGCTGCCCATCGATTTTGACCCAGGTATTCTTCTCATCATACCTTACACTTAGATTAATCAAACACAAACATTTAATATCTGAAAACTTTGCAGAAAAAGAATTTGTTGGCTCTGATAATGCAGAAGAACGACGTTTCCCGCTATTGCGTCATGTATTTGAGGCCTTTCCTGATATGCCAATTAATATTGATATTAAAATAAATGATGATCTACTCATAGCTAAAGTTTCAGAGTTAATAAAGCAATATCATCGTGAAGATTATACAGTATGGGGTAATTTTAGTGATGAAATAACAAAAAAGTGTTATCGTACGGTTAGTAAGTCACATATTTACTATACACATTTTTAAGTATGATATTTTTTAACATCAATTTTCGCTTCAGAATCCCAACGTCAATTTGCTTTTCTCTATGCAACGAGTAGCTCTGTTAATTATTCTAATGTATACTGGCCTATTACCATTTATACCACTACGAGAAACTCACTTGGAAATATTCCTTCCGTCCATTTTTCTCCGGTAATATTTTCTATTACTAATATATCTTGCAGCAATATAAAAAGAAATTATTCCAAAAATTATCGTTGTAATTGTTTTTAACAGCCGCAAAGAAGGGCCAAGCCCAACATTCCTGCCACTGGAGAAACTACTAGTCCGGTCGATAAACATTTTATTAATGAGGCCGTGCCTGTTTAATCATCTACGAGCTCGGGGAATACACGTAAGAGAAAAAACATTTATTTTTCCAAATTTTCATGATTATTATAATTTATTGCTAATACAGGATGTGCCACAATACTTGGGATTATTAGGATCACTTTTTGCAATTACACTCTTTCAATAGACATTAATTATATGAATCATGTGGTACATCCTGTACAATTTATTATTTCAAAGTACCAATGAATCAGTTCATTAAATATAATTTATGTTTGCCGTCATACTAAGGAAATAATACCACTTACCACTTATATACACTGGGTAAATCTTTCTATTTTTTCACTATGCATCTATTCAAGTAATACAGTAATAATACTGCTAGTGCAATATAGATATGCATTTTACAGGTATATTTCTGGGTGTTAAATAAGGAAGAGGAATTCAAACGAGCCTTTGATCTTGGTGCCACTGGGGTGATGACAGATTATCCGACAAGATTGAAATTATTTTTACAAAACAACGTACACGAATAGATAATTTTGAGGAACTATTTATTCAGGCAATAATTAAACACTGTCACAATTTTGCATGAATATTTTAGTACGCGAGACTCCTAAAGGATAAGTTGCCTTTGACAAACTGCCACAAATTCTAGTTATAGCTCACTTGATGCATCTTTGATTAATTACTATGTACACAATGCCACGAGTATCTTCATTACTACATTATTTTCACTAATGAACTATCAACAGACTTTTGATCCATGAACTTTCTGATGGATTACGTATTTCAGTGATAATTTTCAAGTCAGTAATCATATTCAATTATTTATATACTATTGTTAACAAATAGCAGACAAAGATCTTTGCACGAGAATCATGCATATTTAAAAGCTTCGAACGATTTACAAATAAGTTTAGCAGTGAGCAGCTGGCCCTTTGTATGATTGTTCATTGCACTTCATAGCTAGTCAGTACAATAATTTTTAGTATACTTTCAAACGTACCTAGTTGAATGGATATATGCAAGCTTTTAATTTTCAAAGCAACTGAGTAACAAAGTAATGAATATTATTATTACTCAGCATGGAGTCTTTGGACACGACTAGAATTTTACTTGCAATACGAAATCTTTATTCAGTATAAAACTAGTATAAGGTACTGTTTGTAAAAATTGTGATTAATTATTCGATCGCCTTTATGCGTACAATGTGTTTATTTACGCAATAAATAACTGATAAGGATATTTGGGTACTGTTGATTTTACTGCCCAGTACAGGTATAATAAATATATAAGTTGGTAATTAGTTGCATCGTGGTAATGTGATATTACACTTCTAGAGATCTACTCAATTTTGAAAAATTAAAACTACAATCATCATTGAGATTCCAATATTTTTGTGGTAAAGAATTGATGTAATTTGAGGTTTTATCTTCAACAGAGATTCAAATTTATCTATTAAAAAGTCATTAATCTATATAACTAATGTCATGGTAATTGGTATTAATCAGATAAATCTACTAATTGTTCATAATCTAATTATGATCAACATATTGAATCAGTTCAGTCTCCTAATTACATTTTACAAACTAGGTCAATGACGACATCTATGGTAGACATATTCTCGAGCTTTGCCATTACCATCCTCATCATCAATTGTGTAATATAAATAAACCTTTTCCTTACAGTATCTACAAAACTTGTTGGATGGATGAGATGTCCCAAAATGTTTTTGTATTGCTTCATTGTTAGCAGGAAGTTGTACTTGACAGATCTTACAGTAAATCAATGATTGCCGAAACCTCTCATGGACTGAATCCGTGACAACACGACATTTCTCGCCTTTCTCCCTACTCGGTGAATGCCCAGAGGAAGACATAGTACTTCTGAAATATGAATAGGACAAAGAGAACAACAGTAAGCAGTTAGACAGATGGTTCTTTTATAGGTTAAAAAATGCAAGTATGCTTTATCTAACCTGTCTCCCATTGATCTCTTCCAATTTCATCTACACATTATTTAAACTTTATGGTGGATCACCAAATACTTCTTAATATCAAAAGAGATTCAGTAACGAATCAATAACGTTTATTATCACATGAGCTACTTATTGCTTAATTCATTCAGGCACTCCCACCATGCCACTCAAAGCCTGTCAATGACACATAAAGAACTCTAATGGATTAAAAAAAAAAAGCGTCTGATTCATTTAATTAGCCTAGAAGTTAAATTATAGGAAAAAAAACTTAACCTGAAGATAAGGAGATTCAAATTCTGCAACTAATGAACTATAACAAGTAGGACATTTAGAGTTATGATGGATTAATAAATAAAATTTCATGGTATAGTATGGAATTGATATTTTAATATCCCTGAATGTTACAAACATATATTAACGGCGCCGTTGAAAACAAGGTGTTACACATGTAGACTTTTTTGCATTCTGTTCAAGTAGAAGAGTTTATCATGACTGGTTAATCATATAAAATAAAGTATGAAACTATTTATATGGGTTTAATCTTGAAATGGAGTCCGATGAGAGAGAAAACAAGACATTTCAAGTCCTGGACAAGGTAGTAGAAACATCGCAGTCCTTCAGGATCTCGAGATTGATTGACATCCTGCAAGGATCCTGTTTTGGATGTGGTGAAGGAGATATGTTCATCCCCAATAACAATTTCCAGTTCTTGACGACCAACTCGGTCAGGTTGTGGCCACAGCGAGTCATCTTCTTGCATGATCTCGGAGTCTTGTATGATTCGCTTCAGCTCTTCCATTACACAGTTATGTACATAAGCTTCCTTACGGATCATTGTGTCGTTTTTGTAGTTTGAATTATTAGCATAACGGAGCTTGCCATCAGGTCGAAATTCGAATTCTAAAAATTCGTGGCCAAACTTTCCCTTGTGGCCTACGTAATAACGTATATAAAAGTCCGTCGACATTCTTCAGACAGTCCTCTCGACTATCTCAGCGTTTAATACTTTAATAGATTTAGTATAACTCTTTCCAGTAATAAAATGTCGTGCTTCAAACAAGGCGTCCACGCACCGCAAATATCTTTGAGGTTACAATTTCTTCCGTTATGATGGCTTCGCTTTGTATTTGGGCTAGTTTTCATGAAACGGCGTGAAAACAAAAATGAAGGGGCTCGATTGCGTATCTTTCACTATGGTGAAAATACGAAAAACGAATAGCTGTTAGGCATTCGTGTGTTGGGGTCAAAAGAAGACAACCACAACGATTGGCTAACAGCTATTCACTTTTCGTATTTTCACCCATAATGAAAGATACTCAATCAAGCCCCTGGACCGTTTTTTTGTATTTCCAACCAACTACATAGTAGTTAGAAACTAAGGTTACTATTGGGAGAAGTAAAAGTACCAGCTACGACCAACTGTACAGTGGCCAATCGTGTGCCGACTTTCTGCCAGCTGTCGCAAATTCCCTGAAATTGATTGAATTCTTGAATAATTTTGATTCATGGTTAAAAGTAATTGTGACAGTTCGGTAATTCGGAATTCGTCTGGTCTGAGAATGTCGTCAAAAGTCAAATGCACAAAAGCCCAGATGGAAATGGAAAATCTTTCAAAGGATAATATTACGTGTCATGAGGATCGACGACATTAATAAGTAACTCAAATGAATCAATTATAATATATATAATGGAAATACTGGGTGGAGTCTTGTACCGATGAACATAACCACCAGCCTTAAAACAATGATTTAACGCTAAGTCCTCATAGAAAGAATAGAAACTTTATAAATACGCACGTGTAGTTCAGAAGAAGATGAATAAAAATCAAGAGAAACGTGTCTCGCTGCCGAGATGGCTGTGGCCAAATTCACCAATGCTTCCACCTTTGTATCGCAGAGTCTGGGATCTCGTCAGAGAAGATCGTCCTGGACTTGGTGCACAACAGGGTGAATTACTCGTTGATACAAACAAAGTTTTTCCTCTATTACTTACAAGCCAATTACCAACGGAAGTACTCGGATATATTTGGAGCCTTGCAAATCAAAAATATGCTGGGCAGCTTACGGAGCAGGAATTGTACATAGTCCTTGCACTAGTTGCTGTTGCTCAGGCATCATGTACATTCACTAATTTGGATGTCTTGCACATGGTTCCATTTCCACCAACACCTAAGATTAATCTACCGATTGCTACTACTAAGCTACATCCTACAATAGAGAGCAATATCAATGCGAACAATTCAGAAGCAAATGTGGCAGCTCAAAAGACAGTTGTAAACTCAAAGCTACAATCAACAGTGCCAGGCGACATTATTTTCAATGTTACTACTCCTGATACGAAAACTATTATACAGCCTAAAACAATAACAGCGGCAAAAATGCACTCGTTACTGTCTGGAGAAAGCAATTTAAATAATTCTGGCCTAGACGGAAAACTTGGAGCATCGCAAAAGGCAACTACTTCAACAAAAATGCACTTCTCCGTCTCTGCAGAAAGTAATTTAGGAATCTCCAATTTGGATTTAAAGACAGTAGTTCAACCAAAAATAGTTACCGCATCGAAAGTGCACTCAACACATTCTTTGGATAGTAACATAAACATTCCTGGTTACGATGGAAATTCTATAGTTCAGCCAAAGGCAATTAATTTAACAAAATTTCACTCCTCACTCTCTGGAGAAAGTAATTTAAATGTTGCTAGTCTCGATGGAAAATCCGTAATGCAAACAAAGCCACGATTCAAGCCAGCCTCCGCTACGTCATCCGCATTTGTGGACCCTTCTTTTACCTTTGAATCTAAAATGGATAAGACCAGTGCACCAGTTCCAATAGATGCTCCGCCAATATTTCCATCATCAGTGCACATGATGCAAACAGTTCCAGTTACACCTTTGACGCAATTAGATCCTGGTGATGAATTCTCAGAATTTCAAAGTGCACCGATACCTAGTATTCCAAGTATTCCAATCCTGGATACCAGGCAAGGATCTGCGATAGGAAGTAGACTGGCTAATCACAATCTCGGAGTGAAAAAATCAACTGAGAAAACGAAAAAAACAGCTGCAACTAAAAATAATCATAGTAATCAAAGTCGTAGCAGTGGCAGCGGAAATTCTGTACATGGAAGTAAGGATCTGTTGTCTTCCGATCGACTTTCCGAATTATTTCCAAAATGTTCTGTAAAAAATCAACCAAAAACAGTTATCTTAAAGGATACTGCTATTCGGAGTAACGACCCTCCCAAGGAGAGTACTACTGCATTCAAGGATTTCAATGTTACTGAGAAAATCCCAGTGGTGGATATTGGAAATCCGATGACTCTCAGCAATGGGGGCAAGCAACCTGGAATTAAGGATTTTTCAGGTACTCAACAAGACCTTATGAATTTACAAACAGTAGAAGATAAGTATAGCGCACTGAGAGTTTTGGTTGAAGAACCAGTAACTCAACCTGCACCAATAATTCAACCAATTGCTGTAACACAACCAGTACCGATAGTCCAACCTATAGTGAAACCAGATTTAGCTGAAAGTCTGTCTGATGACTTTGGAGATTTTGTCTCAGCCGATCAACCAGAACCTGCACCGATGCTAGATTCATCAAATTCTGGCAAATCTTTAGATTTTCTTCACGACTTTGATTTTCCGCAAAGCACCATTGACAACAATGGTAGAGGAGAAATTTCATTGATGCAAGAAATATCTGAATCCTTCAGTAGATTCAAGATTGACACAGATCAGTCAGATGATAAGTTCGATATTATTGCTGAAGGAGGTAAACAAATTATTTTGGAGTGTATAAACCTGTTAGCCATGACGTTTGAATTAAATATTTCTCTTCTGATGTCACAGAGAAAGTTATGCAAAAAGAAGATACCATATCTGTAAATAGCATTGAATTAGGAAATGGAGCACAGAGTACTTTGAATAGATCTGGATCAGTGCCTAGTTTGGATCTGAAATCATTTTTACCTGCAAATCAGGAAGAAGAACAGCAAGTAGAAAATATGCATCAGGTGAGGCAGATACATAATTAATTACTCATTTTACAATAACGTATCTCATAAAATTAATCTTAAAAATTTTAACTGCACAGCTCATCTACTGGGAATGGAAACAGTATATGGAAAGCTGCGTACTGCTACTTCAGGTAGCAGCAAATATATTTACAAGTATTAGTTCCGACGTGGTACTTCGTGAAGTATTATCCTCAGCCACGGGTTACAATTTTCTTTGCAGTGAGTACCAATATTCACAGTACAATAGATACACTGTCACCTTAATTAATATTTTTGATTATAATATGAAATAATTATCTTCTAGATTTAGCGGAAGTAGCAGCTGTATGCAGGCGAGTGAACTTTTCTTATAAGGAAATGGATATCAACATAATGGGATTTGATGATCTATTGATGGATATTGATAGAATCTGGGCGGAAATGGAACCTTTTTATGCTAACATTCCAGTGAGTAATGTAACAGATTATGAAAAATTTTTCTGATTGAACAAAATTAACAAATTTACTTTTTAATGCCCAGATCATAACAGAATTACCAGCCTGGCCTTTACACCAAGGCGAAAGTACGACCTGTGCTCTTTGTCTCACCGTAGTCACCAGTGGAAAAGTAACATATAATGATAATAATTATCACATAACTTGTGCGAAACTATGGTTGCACTGTGTCAACAATAATTTACCAGCTTTGTGTTATCCATCAGCGTATTCGCACTCGACAATTTCTTTGAGCAGCAGTCACATTTGAAGCAATTTGTTCTTTGAATAATATATATAATTCAAAGTGACGCAAGGTAAAGGAAAAAATGTCCATAATGGTCTTATGTCATACAGAAAATTCATAGCTCTTTATTACAAGATAATTTACACTATTGAAACGATCGAATTAGTCTACGTTTCGTACATTGGACATAGTGTTAACGATAAAATATTTAAATAACTGGGAGTAAGGAATATCGAGTCAATTTTAGGTACGAATCGCGTCTTGTAGATTCGTGGTGTCTTTGTCAACTATCGTTGGCTTGTATCGCGTGGCCTGTATACGATTCCACGGCTTTTCATTTCGCGAATTACACCAGCTGGTAAACGACCTGACACTGATATCGCGTAAACGCCCTTGCAGAAACGATCTGAAACATCCGACAGTAATTACAGATAAGTGTAGAAACTGATATAAGTTAAAGACTTTAGATGAATCTTTAAATTTTCCCATAAAACACTAGACTACTTCGTTATAATAAAGAAATGGATAAGCTTAAAGCTCGAAGAGAATAAAGAATGTGTTCCATGGAACTTTGTGCAAGCTAAGAATCTTTTAGCTAAGGAACCAAATAGATGAATATTATGAAAACAGTATCAAGTTGTAACTTACTTATCCTTTGCCATTTGCAGACCCAGCTGTCCTCAGGACTCATCACAGCGATCATGCTAGAATGTAATAAATTGTTAAGTTAACAATTAAAGAGCAAAGAACAAGTGCCTTACCCATCAAAATTAGAACTTGTGCAATCAAAAACATTGTCCTTGTTATTCTTCATTCGTAGAAATTCATCGCAATTGTCACAGCCATCAACTTCAAATTGATCAAACGTCTGAAGCATGCAAAAGTGTTTAAATAGTTAGACATAATTTAAGAAAACTGAAAAACGAATTATATTATTTACAGTCCAGTGTAATTACCTTTATCAATGAGCAAACTAAACATGCTCTCAGGCCACGTAAATCCTTAGGAACGGTCTCCATAAGGATAACTTTGTGTAATTACTTTATTAATATACGCTTTATCAACAATATGTTGTACATTCAGTATTTATACTTTGGAATCAGGTTACTCCAAAACACAACCCTTCAACTCTTATGACAAACTGATGCGAACTCCCTAGAATTTCGACTCCAAAACCGTAACAACAGCAGCACCAACATCAACAAAATTTTCTTACTAGAATTTTAGGACAAAAGCATACGGTAATAAGAGAGTGGAATTTCTTTTATAGTTTCCCATCTAGTATACTTATAAATATAAAACCGCTAAAGTCAATTAAAGGAAGAAGAAGAAGAAGAAGAAGAATCAGTTACAAATTTTAAGAAGCATCGAAAATTATTTGCTTGCGTAAAATTACGTAGAGTGCAATACAGTATTTTTGGTGTAAGCCACGCTCGAGGCACGTTTCGTGTGAACAGCCACAACGAATCATGAAACCTGGAGGCGCGACTAAAGTCTCGGCCGCCAAAAGTTCTGTCCCCGAGGTTAGTGTGGATGACGCTATTACCAAAATTTCACATGAAGAATATTCATTAAAATATTTTTGTACAAGGCTTAGGATAGTAGAGAAATATCTGGTCTTTTCGAAAAAGTACTTTGTGTATTGTGTTGCATAATTTTGTCAAAAATATAACTGCCAAAAATTTTGGATTTTAACGGTCGTTCAATATTTAAGTAAATTTTTGTTGCCTATTAGAACAACGACCATTTTGGGCAATAGGGCATTTGAATATTTTTTTTCTACTGTTGATATTGTCAATTCTGAGGTTGAAGATATGTACTTGATTACTTTAGAAATTTGGAGCTTTCAATGTATTTGTTACTTGTTTGTTGCGTTGTTCATTTTAATTAATTTTAATTAATAATTTCAGGACATTAAAGCCAGGAAATCGTTGCATGTTCTTCAACAAGCTGCAACGGACAAGGAAAATCTGGTGGGGGCAGGGAGAATTTTAAGATCCACGGCATCTGGCAAAGAAGCACTTAAGGAGTAAAAATTATCATTAGCATTAAAACTAATGAAATATTTGTTTAATGTCAGTAATGTTTTTAGTGAGATGACAGACAAGATGAAGAACGAAATTACTAAACGTAAAAAGGTTACACATAAGGACAAGGCTGTGCAGACTGCTCGGGGTGAAAAAATAAAGATTGAAGTTGAAGATTTGACCTCTGAAGGTAAGCAATCCCATGAAATTGTTATATTACTACAACTGTTTTAAGTATCATTCAACATTTAAATGTGGAGTAATTCAATTTATTGTATTTTCTCTGCCTTTGCGCTGCCAAGGATTTTGAGAAAAAAAAAGTAACAAATAAATACATGAACGTTTGCTTACCTGAATAAGTAATAAAATTAATTCAAAATGTCATATCGCGTGAAGCTGGACCTAGTGAAAATTATTGGGAAGTTCTCGCCGAAAGACGACGAATAGCCCTAGATGATGCTTTAGAAGAAAACAAAGAGCTCACGGAACGAGTTCAGAAGCTCGAAGAAGAGAATCGCATTTGTAAGGAAATGCTTGACGAAACCCGAGCACTCGTTGAAGTCTTGCAGGTATATAAATTTCTTATTAATCTTATAATTACGCTCAATCCTCGACAGACAATTAAATAATAATTGTTCTTTGTATTTCAGGAAATGATTGGTGAAGATCGTAGTGACATCAACAACTCTCTTGACGACAGTGCACTGTAATATGATTTTTAACTCTTTCACTCCTTATTTTGCTCGCGACAAGAGATTATCAATCCTCAAACGATCATCAGTTAAGTTCCTGAGACAATTATTACGTGTATAAAATAATATAAACTTTACAGAAGTTCGGGGTGGACTCACAATATATAGAGTACGCTCAAAGAGCAAGATATTAAAACAAGATTAACATTACCATTAACGTTAACGATCGTGAGCGTAAGGGTGGTGAAATTAGTTATAATTTTTTTTACGGGTTCATTGCTGCCACCATTTCTTTTGTCATTAGAAACTTAATTTTCTAATGAATAGTTCATAATTGTATTCGTGCACATGTTCGTTTTAGCTAAGGAGGAAATCTGTAATCTTAAACTTCGTTATTCATCAAATTAATATAGTAAGAAAATGGCGTCCATCTCGAACGTAATGTGTACGAACGCATGTTCGATTAGAATAATATAAGAAAATTGTATTGATTTTTGAGTAATAAAAGAATTTCACTATAGCTTTATTGGTGTCGAGTCCTACGATTTCTCTAACCGTAAATTCAGGTATTCATTATAGTTCAATTATCTATACTTACCTAAGCTACCTCTGCAATGACTCGGCTGATGAATATACTTCTAACAATATACATATTCCATAATGGAGGCTATCTTATCGTTAGGACATCGGCTATTGTTAAGACATTACCATTAATCCCTCAGGAAGCATGAATTAGTCGAAGAAAGAGGGAATAAAACATATTTCCTTCTCTTTCTATTTTACAAGGCAGCAATTGGTTCTTGTAAGAATAAAGTACTTGGAGTACTTAGTACGCGACATACAATCTGCTTCATTGTAAATATATAAACGTATATATTATATCTTTGCAGTACAGTGACGCCCGGAATACAAAACTATAAAGAAAAAAGAAGTCCGTAACGGTTGCGGAGAGCAGCCAATGTTACACGTGAAAAAAAAATGAGGGATAAGTAAGATTACGCGCAGTAATAGGAAAACGTGGTAAAGAAACGAAGACAATATGATAACAATAACGTAGATAAACAATCTGTTCGACGCAAGAGCGTCAATCTTCGTCCTTAAAGCGGCGATAAATAGATTGGACGTAGGTAAAGACGCATTTCCAATCCGGGCGGCGCATTATCACCATATCCTCGACGTCGAGTAGTGGAGCGATACCTGCTACTTCGCTGAAAATAAAAATAGAATAAAAACTTTGTATAAACGTTCAATTCTATTTACAGATCATTGCGGCGTCCAATCTGGATCGTTCAATCAACTTGGACTCATGCATTACAGAGGCACCAATCCTCTATAAGTCAACAGGTAAATTACCTCCTAACAGTTCATTATAACTAATTGCAATTATTTAATTCATCTCTGATTATAATTTATAGAAAACACTCCTGGAGGATTTTATTCTATTTCAAGGACTATTTTGTACCACGAGGATTCGAGATGATTCTGTTATATCTTCAGGGTGGTAAGTAATTTTCTTTTTTTTTCTTGTATCTTTTAATAAATAATAAGAATGACTTACTCGGCTTTGGTGAAGGCCAATTCGAAGTTCTTCCTGCGATCTTCAGGGCGTAGACTGTGATAGTCGAAGGCATCGGGCCTGAAGTGATGGATCAAAGCGCAGAAAGCCAATCCATTGCTCCAGCTCGTCGAGAAATTATCCAACTGCACATTCTGTTGCGGCAAGAGAATACACGATGCGCTCGTTAAAGTAATGTCCTTAATCATCGTATAACAAATCATTTTAATTACCTCGTACTCCTTAGTTTTCGCTCGACACCACGCCAACAATCGTTCTTTGATATGAGCCGCATTATTCTGCACCACGGGATCAGTAAACTTAAACTGAAAGTCCTTCCCTGGTGATTTCGGAGTGCTATAATTTAATTACATACTTTAATATCGTCTTCGCAGACTTTAATGATAAGTCTGATTAATTACAGTGAAGCATTAATGGCTTAATACCTTGGTGAACGGGGAGCACTGTTCTGTCGATCGAGTTGGCGAAATTTAGCAAACGGCGACATGGGCTTCTTCGGCGCTGAAAAAATGACTTTGATGTTTACTTAAGAGCTTTTCAATATCCCAGATTCGATATAATGATTAATCATTGCGGTTTTATTAACGTAAGGCACGACGCATGCACTATAGTTATATCGAAATTATTAATACTTATACATTTAACGGTTACTATTTATTATTCGCGCCGCTATTATTGTTTGTCTCTCTGATTCACACCTGTTGTCACTTTGAAACACGTCATCTACATATATAAGAACTTTTTCATGTGTACGTTGCGTTGTGTGATTGTGGTTTCGTTTAATTCATTTTTTTTACTCTGTCGTAGAGCATCGTCTCTTGTCAGACTGATTTTTCTGAAATTTATTCTTGTCCGCTTTTCCTTGTTTTTCAACTTGTCTCTAGTCATTTATATTTGTTGCGTTTACACGTCCCTTTCGGGGAAACCGAGAACCGCCAAGAAAAATTTTGCCTTTCCGATTGGAATTTTAATGTTTTTTGCAGGGCAGGAATGTTGTTGTGTTGTTTTAATGGATTCCGACAGTCATTGTTCATTAACGATCATTACATTTAGTGACTGAATTTTAGTGTCGCGTGAGGTGCGTGTTCCCGAAGTTGGGTAATAAAAAAAAAACGAAAAATATATTACGGAATGTTCGAAAAACAAAATTTTGTGTCCGAGGTGGTTCCTACCACCGCCACCACTGTATCAAAAAAATTAACGAAGAATGGAGTGGTGGCGTGACGTAAAAAAAATGTGTTCCTTGGCGGCGGACGACCCAGATTTACGATACTAATTCTGTCGAGTCGCGCCTGGCACGATTTTCTATTTTTGTGTGGATAAAAAAATAACCGGATCGATCAATCTTCCAGGTTCCTCAAGGAATTATTTTCAAAAATCAAAACAATTACTGATCTTTGATTTTCTCAATTATAATATTGGCTGTACAGTTCCATCTGATTACTAATGATTTAGTAGTATATCGCATGAGGTACGGTTTTCTTTGATTTGTTTTGTTTTTCGTTAAAAAAAAATGTTCTAAATTAGAGTATTAAGGAATAATCTATTTAACAAACTCTATACTCTAAGAATTCCACACCAGGTTTCTTTTGACACAAGAAAGTAATGAGGAACAGGAGAAAAACAAAATATAATATTAAACTAGCCGAGAGTTAATGAAACTCACAATCTAAAATCTACGCAAACCTCGAGCTCGAAACTGCACACAAGAAAAATCCTGTTGTTGTTAATGTACCGCGGATGACGATCGTACATCAAATAATCCCGTACAAAATTGTCATGATGCTGATTCTTGAGGAGAGACATTCAGATGAAAAAGCAATTAAAAGAAAAACAAAAAGTAATAACAACAGAAATTGAACCCCTTGCGACGCGATATGTGAGTGAAGAGAAGAATAAAAGAAAAGGAACTCACTGCGTTCGGGGCTGCCAAAAGAAAACAAGAAGAAGAAGAGTAGGAAGAAGTAGAAGAAGTAGAAGGTCCGCCTCTCGCAATCCCAGGGCTTCGGAAACACACATCGGACACGACACAGAAGAGTTTCGTCGGAGTCACTGAATTAATTAAGTAATATGATTGTCTTTAACTAGGAACAATTAATATGGAGAATCGGCACCGGTTGCTTCCCTGAAGAGGCTGTCAAAGACCCTGTCAACGTCTCCATCGTCGAATTTTCCATCCTCGCCAATGTGAGGCATCGTTCTACTTCTGGCTAATCCGGAGTGGGTTTTCTTCGAGGAGAAGTGCCTCTTAGATTTCGATTCTCTCTTTGGTTCTTGATTCGTTGGACTTTCGAAATATCTCTGAATTCTCTCTTCCATTTTTTTTACAGTGTCCGACGAGCTAGAAGCTTCGTATTGCTTGTTCAATCTTAACGATGGCGACCTGGGTTTTGGCGGCTTTGTCGGTGATGTCGACGTCGAATGGACATTCGATCTTGCTACAGCCAACTGGTGCCAGGATTCTGATTTTGATAAAACTATTGATCGAGATGGTTTTGTCGAACAGGACATCAGGTATTCGTCACTGGTATCTATTGGACTTGAATTTCTTGTAATTTTTACTATTTTTGATGGCGTCACTACGTTTACTTTCGGCAGGGATTTTGGTACTGTTACTGGTTTGAAATGTTGCCTTGCTGTTGACCTCTCTTCGAAGAGACTAATCTTCTCCTGGGTGTTATTACTCTCAATCACTGGTTCCGGCTTACTTCTAACTGGACTTGGTGAATGGGAATTTGGAAACTCTGGTTCGTACTTCATCTTTCCTGGACTCGTTGAACCTTGACTAAATCTTCGAGGACTGTTGGAGTCTTGTCGAATTCTTCCTGCATTTTGATAGTCGAATTCTTGCTTAATCCTTCCAGTATTACTGGAGTCGATCTCTAATCTTATTCTTCCTGAACTGTTTGATTCTTGCCTGATTCTACCAGAAATTGGTTCAGGTTTAATGCTGTAATTTCTTTCATGATAATCTGACTTTGATAAATCATAAGGTCTGAAAGGATATTCTGATTTAGATACTTCATAAGATCTGATACCAGGATATTCTGGTTTTGGTATTTCAAAGGCTGTACTTGGATATTCCGATTTTGGTAAATCGGCTGGTTTGACAGGATACACTATTTTTGATGTCTTGGAGGGATTTAATTGGATTTGTTCAGACTCTTGAACTTTTTTAATTAATTCTTGCTGTAACAAATTATGTCTTTGGATTTCATCCAGCTTATTCTCTTTTGGTATCAAATAAGATTGTTCAGGTCCTTCGTTAGGACTTTCTGGCACTGAGGCTACTGTTGCTATGGCACATGTGTATCGAGTTACAACTCCTTCGGAGCTGATATCCTGGTTTTGTATGTTTTCATCATCTAAGAATTCTTGGGTAGTTTCTGGCAATATTGGTATAGATTGATAACTTTGTTCTTGAAGATCCTGTGGAACTATCGAAGCTTTGCGTTCATTTTCTACTAGTTTAGGATAATGTAGAGGTTCCTGAACTTGTACAGCTTTTTCACTGAAATGCAAATTTGGAGTTTGTTGTGCATAATTTGAATTTTGTTTCTCAGGATATTTCGGCGAGGGATAAGTTTGTGGTATATGAGTTTGATTTCCACTTTGAGAAATGGCGGGGACAGTGTAACTTTGATGTTGCTTTTCAGAAAGGCTTGAATCATTTTGATTTTGTTTTTCAACAAAGTTTTGTATTCCATTATTCTGCTGTTTGTCGAATGCTCTTCTGTCAGGTTGACTTTGTTTTTCTGCATAACTTGGGTGACCGTAGTACTGATTTGGTTTCTCTGAGTAGCTTTGTACACCGTAAGTTTGACTTTGTTTCTGTCTGTCAGGGAAACTTTGCGTTGCGTTATTATAATTCTGCTTTTCGGGGTAATTCGCAATTTCATTGTATTTTTGCCGCTCAGGAACACTTTGCTTTCCATAATAATTATGTTTTTCAGAACTAGTCTGTCTTGAATAACTCATACTATTATTTGGTACTTGTTGATAATTTTTTGCAGACTGATAATTGATACTCTGGTGGTCCTTCGCGGCTGTTGCATCGTCGTGCAAAATTTTGTTTCCATTGTAACTTTGTACACCGTTTAATATTTTCTTCTCTCCGCCGCGAGACTCCTGGCCATCTTGTGCATTTTGTATTTTCAAAAATATTGGTTGATGAGTCTTATTCGAATAACTACCCTTTGATTCGCTAATAATATTATGAACAGGTCCTATCCGTAGAGAATAATTCTCTCCAGAATCAGAATGAGGTACATGTTCCGTATCGATGGATTTTCTTCGTTGATCTTTGAGTGGATTTTGCTTTGGAGTATCCGGAGTAGTCACAGTAGGACATTTTGGTTTATTCTTATCAATATGCATTATTAGTTTCGTTGTAGCTGCACTAACTACAGATTGCGGGTATGCGTTATTTCCCAATTTTGATTCGTTTTTGTTTGGTACAAATTGCTTGCAAAATGAATTATAATTAAATGTTCCATTATCAGTGACTTTATCGGATTTACCGAGCTGATAAACATTTTCAGGAATCTTATTGGGTTTGGGTTTGAACTGCGGATAATTTGGTTGACTTTGTTTTTCTTGGTCGAACATTTTCACTTTCGCTTGCAGCAAACTTCCAGTTTTTGGTAAATAATTTGGCTTTGGAAACGAAGGAGGGTCGTTCCTGTTAGGTTTCTCGATTTTTTGAAAGGGCGACGTTGGAGCGTGTGTGAATCCAGTTGATTTTTGCTTCCCTGGATTATAAGGAAGTCGTAAAGAACCAACTACTACGCCTTCTTGATCCTCCGTATCATTTGGTTCCGAATTTTGATTTTCCACATGGTCATTAGGATTTCTTGAGTCTTGGTGAAATTTATTTTTGGATGCTGGATGGCTCTCTCGATTACTAGATCCCACCGTGAACTTATTTTTGATTCCTGAGTACGCTTCAGAATTCACAGACTTTGGTAGGTATTGATTTTTTGGTTCTTGAAGATTTTCAGATTGTTTGGCTATCGGTGGAAATTGAATCCTTGATCCTAGATGGTTTTCTGAATTTCCACAATTTGGTAAAAATTGTCTTTTGACGCCAAAGTGATTCTCTGGTTCTCTGTTGCCGGGCAAAAATTGATTTTTGGCTCCTGGATAACTTTGAGGTTCCTTAGTTTCATGTACAAATTTATTTTTTGCTACTACTTGATTCTGAGTTCCAGTAAATCCAATTTGGAATTTATTCTTGAATCCAGAATAATCTTCCGGATCCCTGGATCCGCTTTTCCTAAATCCGAAAGGATTTTCGTTGCTCTTAATTCCGGGGCTCCTCACATTCCCGTCGTCGTGCTTATCAAAAGCAGTTTTGATATTGGAAAACCTGCTATTCCAATTTCTATCAGCTGCTGAATTATTAAAGCTACGAAAAGGCAAACCTGTATTCACCGGAGCCGGATCGTTGTTCTTATTGAAAAGAGCTAAAAACTTTTTATCACTTTCAGTCCTGGCTTGAAAACTAGGCACAATATTTGCTCCACTAGGAACCTTATCACTGACATTGATTGGTCTCTTCAGAGCCATTCCATTCTCAGCTTGTAACTTCATATAATTTGGAATATCAATAGTGTTGGCACGTTTTATCTTTGTTTTCTTCGCCAGGAACTTGTTGTATCTGCTGCTAGGCGCAGGCTGTACGTAGAAATTAGGAACAGGAATCTCTTCTTGAGGACTTGGAGGCTTCACAATTTGATTATTCTTCAACGGTTCTATCACTGGTGCAATAACTGGCGGTGGCACTGATGTAATCATCACAGGTTCTACATTAACTTTTTTATTATCTTTATGAACTTCCTGCTGAAGAGTATTGGCATCGTCGACAAGTTCATTATTTTGAACCTTATTAATTATCGGTTCATTAAGATTCTTTTCCTCGAGCCACTTTCTAGCCCTGGCAAGTTCCTCGCTGGTTACGCCTATAGTATGTCTATCCGTTCTTCTTCTTCTAATAGGCGTAACTTTAGCAGGCGTCACTTGCTTCACTTCCTCAGGAATCTTTAATTTGCTCAGTAGATTGCTGATTAGTCGCAAAAGGTGTAACTTGTTGCCCGGATCCAATGTAGAACTGTATTTTATGAGCGTTGAAGCGTCGACTCTTTTGAGTGTATCCTGTAGACGACTAAGCGCCGTCTGGAGATCAGAGAGTAGAAGATCCTCAAGGAACTTCAAATCCAATTGACGAGGACTACGTTCTGGACTAAGACCGGACGCCCACATCCTGAGATCCTCCTCAGACTCCAGTCCGGAATCTTCTGGTGGAATTGGCTCTTCGCTGCTTTGACTCGAACACGATAGCTCCAAGGCCGAACGTAGTCTCTCTACTAATACGGGCAACAAATTGCACTCACCGGCCTTCCCTTGTTCAGGACATGACGACTGTGTTGGCTTCGTAGGACTTCCGTCAGGACATGACGACTGTGATGGCTTAGTAGGACCTCCGCTCTCTGCTGCTACGACGCTACTGGGCTCAGGATCCTCGCTCTTCGGCGTTGGAGTACTTTCTGTTGGCAGAAGTGAAAAGATTTCTTTCTTTTCTTATTATACAGCGACTTGGTGCAACTTAGGTTTTACTCGTGAATGATTTGTCAATCTTGTAATTTTCTTTTTGCTTCTATTTATGTACAAGGATTTTACTCAGCGATCTTTATTTGCTTCACGAGAGAGATCAGGACAAAGACTCTGAGGAAACTTTTGAATTGCAAGTACTGGAAAATCAAATTTGATCTCATGCCAATTCTTTTCCTGGATCAATCTGGTACGCCAATTTTCCACGTCTCTCTTAAAATAATACTAGACATTTGTCTCTTGGTCCTTGTCTGTTGGCCAGGATCAGCAACATCAATGCTACGAAAAGCTGAATTTAGATTTTTTTGATTTGTTGAAGGGGATTAACCTGGTAACGAACCTGGTTCTGGTGTGGCAACATCTGCTTTCTCTGTATCATCCTCGTCAGGTCGTGAGCTCTCAGCGTCACTGGTTTCACTATCAGCTACTGATTGAATTTCTGTAATTGCAAAAGAATTCCATATTTCATATTAGTTTGTCTATGCTACTTAATCTTTAAAATGATTCTTTTTCTCACCTTCCGTTTCCGACATTACGGCAGTTCACTGTTGATTCGCCTGAAACGAAGAATTTGGAATAATAATCATTAAGTCATTCAGTCAACTTGAGGACAAAGTTTAGAAAGCACTGGGGACACGTGCACACGAGGGATGTAGCAATAATGTTTTATTTTTCTGAACAAATCAAACGCCAGCAACCCTTGCTTTTATTAATATCTACGCCGTTTCAATCTGCGTTGCAAGAACTGAAAATGTTTCGGAAAGTTCCCGTGTGACGGAATTACAATTTGCGTCAAGGGCAGGACGGATTGAAAATAGAATGAATTTTCGCGACTATTTGAAATCCATGGAGACGGCTTTCGGGTTTGGAAAATTTATGGAAGAGAAGTAAAGGTCGTACTCAACATGACTTGCAATTGCATTCTTGAATATTGCATCAAATTGCATACGTACTATTCAACGTAATTGGTATCGTACTTTTTTTTTGTAATTCGCGGAAGCACGAATTATCATCCTTTTAAACGGTCATCATTTTTTTAGGAAAAGTTTGAGTAGCACACGTGGAGGAAACTGGTACGCCACGAAGCACGCGGATTGGCAGCGAATTATTTCGCGCGAAAATAACTTTGACCTGTTTTGAGTAAACAGAAAATTCTTGCTAATTTTGTGGCTTATAGCATGGGCTTACCACTGTACTTTACTAGACATGTTATACTTCCGTCTTATTGGATAATATTACTACACGGAAGTCACGAGATGACTTACGCATCCTCTCGTAATAAAGTTTGCACAAGTTATTTGTTGTATAATACAATTTTCTAAATTGCCAAGTGGTACCGGCGGACTGCGACTTTGGCAGCATCAACGTTGAACTATTTTACACGTGTAAAAGTAGGATGAATTCAGGTGACTAATGACTTCGGAACTCAATTAGTACAGAATTAGTGCGAACCTGAAGGTTCTACTTGTTACTCAGACGATACTTGTTTTAAATTATACAGAACTTTACCCTGCAACAACTTTTTACCAACAGTTTCCCTTTTACAGATTATGCAGCTACCCACTCCTTTGTGAATGTATCTCTGAACTTTAATGGAGCTCGAATGACGAATGATTTTGAAGCTTCACCATGCTACGTGGGAGTCATTCAAAAGTAGATCCGAGGAAAGACAAAACGATGAGATACGACGTGTGGTAAGTACAACGAACTTTTTAGGCTTTCGACGTCGCTTTGTCGGATGACATGAGGCATTAGGCGTGCGTTGAGAGAAGGGACAATAGAAGCAGAAGGAATACAAAGAAAGTACGAAAAAGACTAATGCCGAGTATGTTCACAATGGATATGGGTTGGTACAAACACAAAAACGAGTCGAGTCTTCGAGCACAATGAACTATGCCATTTTACTCTTTTTCTCTAAATCCGTCTAAATAGTTTTTTGACAAAATAAAAAAATCTAGTATCACTGACATGGATTAGGTAGTCTCATAGAATATTTGCACGCATATAGAATACTCTAGTAATATTCATTCACTGAATAAGACAGCACGATGTGTCTGGCCAAGTTGGAACAATGGAGACGAAGTGGCAAGAAAAAGAGAATGAGAAGACATTGCAGACATTCTTCGTAGGACACCGTTTGGCCAGTTAGACTTTCTATCGTTTTCATTAGTTAACGCAAGTAGTACTCTCATTGGGCATAAATATATAAATAATAATATAAAAAATGAATAATCATTCACCGTCACGGTATAGTTATTAGAAACTAATAAAATTCTCTCGTTTTCTTTATCTTACAGGTCCATACTGAGAAACATGGAAAGAGCAGAATAAGTGGAAGAAATGAAACTATAAGAAATAGAGAGGGAGAGAGAGAATGAAAGAGAGGAAAGAAGATGGTGGTCAGTGCACGCGGGACTACGGTAAACGGTAGTGAGTGTAGAACTTGGGGCCACGAGGCCGTCTTCTATAAATAATTTCATACATTATATACCAACCGGGCAAACTAACGTCGGCCTTCGACAGTTTTACCTAAATATTTTACGATCATCCACGTATTTTTAGGTAGAACGATCGATGATGCAGGTGAAGAGATTCATGGGAGCCATGTCAGTTCATCCTGTTTCATATAACTCATTATACTTCTCAATGGCAATATTAATAATTATTTTTCAAAATTCAACGCCAGTAGAAAATTCACGTATGGAATACATGATGACTTTGATCGTGAAAAGTTTCACGGTTCTTTTTTTTCTGGAGTTTCATCGAATTTTTATTTAATTTTGTTATTTGAGTGAAAATTTTATTTGAAATTATTGTACGACGTCGAATTATTGTATGTAGATGCAAGCGAAACGATTTGAAGTATTGATACCGATTGATATTTTTAGATCTTTAGCAGTTTTAGTCTGATTTTATAGTAGTTAATAGGCTTCTCGTTCGTGTCTGGTTGAATGCTTTTATATTATTCCATTAAATTATTCTTAGTATGACGCACTGTCCACAGTACATTCGAAACTCATGTCAATTGCAAAACTGCACTTTACGGAATGCACTGTTAGTCATCAGATTTATGTTCCTTTGTCAACAGGCAAATGGGACTTCCTAGTTTTCTGGAATTATCCCCAATTCTATTTTCACGGATTTTATTCTCTAGTGAAAACGCATACGTGTGCAAAGTATAATTGTTAGCACTATTCCCGTAATTGTCATGTAATTAAACAATTTTTTCTAAGCAAAGTTGTGATCTTATAAGGTCATTCGCCCTTGAAAATGAGGATAACATCTTTTAGACCTAACAGGAAGAAAGCGCGTCGTTAGCTCTTGCGTGTCAAAGAATTTTGCTTACCTCTAGATTCTCGCTAATTGTGCGTGCAAACATAAACGAAAATACGTTAGTATAAGTATTAGCGGCACTGTAAAAGAAATATCATATAGTCGCAGTACTAGAAAATAGGCATACAGAAATCCGAAATTTGTCGCAGGCCATTTGTTCGTATATTTTTTTTCTCTCAAAGGAGAACCATAATTCCAAATATTAAAAATCGTGCGTGAAGTCAAGACTTTTCAAAAACAAATTAACAGCGGTCAAAAATTAGCAATTAAAAGAATGAAGTTGAACGTCTCAAAAGTCTGACGAGGAAGAAAAATTCGAAAAATGTTCTTGATCTTTGGTCTCTCGCTGCTTGGTAATTTGAGAAGTCAATTAATCACGACGAATCATAGTAAAAAGAAAATTCACAGAACGAGGAATAAAAACAAAATCCATTAATCATCAATCTAGATCATAGGTAGCTTCGCAAAATTTCGCCACAAGAAAAATATCGATCCAGCCTTTTATGGCTGGGAACGTATCGCATCTAAATTTCTCTTCCCTCAACCAACACACACTATATTTTCTCGAAATGCAATTTTAATTAACGCTCTCTTGAATTTTACAGGCCATGAAATTTCGCGAAGAATCACTAAAGAACGCGCGCCGCCTTTTATGGCAAGGAAACCAGCAGCCCGCACGGTCAAATCTCGAGCAGGAAAAAACATAATGACCGCATAAGTAAGATACCAAAAAGAAAAAAGAATTCACAACACCGCAGCCATCACAAGAGAAATCAAGAGCATCCCCGCGGTTAATAAAATCAAAAAGAAATCAAATAAACCCAACACACTACCACACAAGAACTAAAAAAATCTGAAGGAAAAAAGAAGTACTTTTGGTACTCCAAGAATAATTGCAGTGCGAGGGTCCCCGATGTTCGGCCAAGCAGCTCGAGGTACAGAAACGTTATAACGAAATAGAATTTTCGTTGGATTCGAAGAGGAAAGAGAAAGAAGAATTTACCTTGGAGGGTTGGTAGGCAGCGGCGTCGACGTTGGATCCTATTATTTAGAAGTGTAAGGTGTTTGCGGTCTTTGTATGGATATTTAATATGTTGTTGGACGATTATGGTGTTTTGTGACGTTGATGGCGTAGTCGATGGTGGTGGTTGTTGTTGTGATGATGATGATGATGGTGGTGGTGGTGGTGGTGGTGGTGGCGGTGACGGCAGTGGTGGTGGGTTTTTGGCCGACGTGCTGCGTGGCGACTGCGCGGCAGACTAGAGCTTCTTCTCTCTTCTTGCCGGCGCTGAAGTATGGCATCACTCGGACCGAATTAGATCTCTCGAAATAGCGGAGTTATTGCTGTTACCTCAACCTCCTGGCTATACCTTAATTTCCCGTAAATGAACTCCCTCCCCGGTACTCATAATTCATCCATCTTTCTCATCCATAGATAGCCCGGTGTTCTTCGTGCCTCTTTCAATCTTTTCTGATTTCTTAAACTTTTATTTCTGTACCACTTTTCTGTGTTCCTCTTTATCTGTGTGGCTCCATACATTTTTCTTTATTCTCATTATACTTTTACACGCACAAGAATATCTCGGCTTCGCGGATGCTTTACTAGGCTATGACCATTTCCTTTGTACCGTTCACCTAATTCGGATCTATTAGGATAATTTCCTTGCGGTGATTATGAGTGGAGCTAGCGGTTAATAGGTAGTGACAGACTTGATAGTTACTAGGTGATAGGTTTTACTGTGTTAAAGAATCTTATGACTGGCTCTGATATATTATTACTGTTTAATATCCCTGGGATAGCTAATAATTTTCAAATGAAGTAACTAGAGCGGATGATTCGTGAATTGAGTTTATGATATATATATTAATTCTCTTTCTCCTTGCAGAGAATATACGCTTCAGGGATTTCTAATTACTATCTTTGCAATCGTTCAAGATTAATTTCTGCAGATTAGCTAATGTTTATTTAATTAATTTTAGTTTAGATCTGTGAGTCAGCTAGCTAATAATATTATATTATTACCGCTAGCAAGACTATCTACAGACTTTTACTATTTAAATAAGATCAATGTCGTTTGTAAATCTATCTTTGGTCCGAAGGATTTTCTTTATTCTTACTGCCAACTTGGCTGTTATCTGAATCAATGAGTAACACCAGTTTTACTATATGCATATCAGTACACAGAGATATTATAATTTATATAGGTCGACTGTAAGAAGAAATACTGTACCCTGTATCTTTACATATTTATAGAAATCCTTGGCATAGGACACTGTCTGAAGAACAATATACACAGAAGTAAGAATACTTTTACTTGTCGGTATATTTAGAGAAATGGAAAGTGGATTAAAGAAATGAATATTGTATATACTGAGCGTCGTGCAAGTAATAATTCAATGCGGTGCTGAGCTACGTGCGTGAAAATAAGTTTAGAATGAAAGTGAGTCTTGGCATTACTGTCACGGAGGTCACTTGCATACTTTTCAAAAGTGACACGACAATAAATACTCCTGTTAATTCCGCATTGAGCATCCGGTACTATTTTATATATTATCCCTTTATGTCTTAAGCCTCTTTACTATAAATAATCTAATAACGCATTGCGGTTCTTTGACATTAGTTCCTCTTATATCCATTCTTACTTGTACTTTCAATACCACAATGCCATGACGACCACAATTACGGTATACCAAAATCGTTCTATTGTCCTATTGCCTACAATACCGTGGGCGATGTTCTGAGGAAACTTAGGATTAATTTTTAATATCAAACTAGGTTAATTGTAACAGAGGAAGGATCGTGGGTGATTCATAAGATAATTTTATGCAGTGTCCCTATAGAGTGATACTAACAATCAGAACAATAGGAATAGTCTAGTAGATTTTTTTATTAATTAAATGAACAGTGACTAGTGGACCCTGAAAAGTAGTAATAAAGTAGACAATTGTTCTAAATAGTTGTATATATATAGTAATAGCTGTAAAATAAAGGAGTACTTGTAAAGTACTAATGACAATGGCTTTGAGAAGAGTGGAGCTGCAACTATTGGCCAGTATGCTCATAATTCGTGGCATTCACTAGCTGAGAAAGAGAAGTAGATGGAACACGAGTAAAAAATTGTATCCATCTGAGAGAGACAGAAGTCTCTCCCACCTTATGCCAACTTCGTTCTCCCACCAACCTTCGTTTAACTTCCACCTTCCACCTTCCAGGATCGCTTCACGACGGCGGAGGCCACTTTCAACTGGAAACCTGTTAACCTACTTGAGCCAGTCTTTGAGCTACTTCTCGAGGAGCCTCATTGTGCCCGTTCCAACATTGCAGGTGCATCCGTGCATGTGCGAGGATACAGCTAAAAGGACACGAACGACTTACGATTGCGAAGACAAAAAATCGACATGCACCTGCATCCGGATTCCTGGGACGTGTTTATAGCGAAGTACTGTTCGCTCTCTTTGTAATCACTTCAATGGACTCTGCTCCAATTTTATCACGTGGATTAATTGCTGTCAATCATCCTGTATGCATGTGATTGACGAGGAGTTTGACGTTTTTTCCAATTTTTATTTCCTTTTTTTTCCCCTGAAAAAAAAAGTGCAGTGAAGGACAATGCAAATTGTTGAATTTGAACTTTAAGTTTTTATATTTAAGTTTTATTGGGACGATCTATTATTATGTTCAAGTACCACTGGGTTTATTGTGTATTTTTTGTATTTACGTGTCTCCAGTTGATTAATTTTCTGCAATGTGATTTTTTTTGTATTGTACAATCGAGAGCGACTCTTCGCCGGTGCTTGTTTTCGTGGGAATATATTCCAGGAACTGTTTTCACTCTCGTTACTCAAATAGCATGTCTCATCGTGTTTAGTATTGTTGTACGTTAACAGTCGTAATTTCTGTACCGTAACGTTCGATTACAAAGAACTTGACTGCACTGCGTTCTACCTGGATATTGTATAGCTTCACCAATGTATTGAAAAACAATGCCGGATACGGATGCACCAGTAACATCAATCTAGAGAATATATTAAACAGGCGGATGTATTAATTATCCTGTACGTCATACTGTATATATTGTATGATTAACAAGATATTTTACTGTTTGATTCTGATTGTTTTTCAATTTCATTGTTTCATAAATATGTAGCTATCCGACCAGGTGGTACTATAAACTGAATTAAAAAGATATTCATATTCGCATTCATCAGCCTTGCCTCATGGATTAATTATTATATTTGCCATTATTTCAGATAAAAAATGAGGGGATGGTTTGATGCTTTTCGCAACGATGGCGGCCCGACCTTATACAGTTACAGCAACAGAACACCGGTTACTGGGGATGTACAGCTTATCACGATATTCGTGATATTCTGCACAATATATACAGCCTTCATAATAATATTCCCCGGTATACGTAAGCAGGTATGTTAAAAAAATTCCACAATAAATTATTACCAAAAAAAAAAGAAGGAAAATGATCCATGCAAATTGCGCTATTCTCATTAGGTTGGTCCGTTGTCAGTTAATTATACAAATCCCTAATATATATTCCTCGTTTTAATGACCTTTCTTTTTGCAGAAATTAACGACGTTCCTGACTGTTACACTGAGTATGTTCGTGGGTACGACGATTCAAGGTTCGTAAACCGCTGTCTCTTGCAGCAATGTAAATTACTGGATACATTGCATAATATCTACGATATGCCTCTGTAGTTGCACAATATGGCTCAACATGGCATACGGCCTCCACAACAGTTGTAAGTTCCTACAGTGCCTTTTCTAAGCAACGAATGACGGCCGAAATTGGCGGATTTATCGGTCTGATGCACATCAATATCACCTATAGAGGTAGAATCAAACAACGAAGCTGACTTATGCATCAGTGAGATGAAATCAGAATCCGTCTCGCATTGAGCAATCGTTCCTTTCAATATTGCCAGGATATGACGAGGTGAACGATGTTGAATTCAACGAGAGATTCTGGTGGAGAAGTCCCAACGAGATGTCCACTTCCTTCAAGGACGCACTGTACCGTGGAGCACCTTTTCCAATACTTTCCGTGGCCGAGTACTTCAGCCTTCATCAGGAAGGATTCTCTTGGGGTAGCAAATACCGTGAAGCTGGTTATTACGCTTCTATAATGCTTTGGTAAATCAATGGATATATTATATCATAGGATTTGTTACATTTTTGTTTTTTAACAATTCACTACCAATTTTGCTTTTCTGTTTAGGGCCTCTCTGGCTTCTTGGTTTATGATGAATCTTCTGCTTATGGTTGTACCTAGATATGGAGCATATAGTATGGTTTTTACCGGACTTTGTATGCTCCTTACTAATCTTACGTACTGGTCACTTCTACCATGCGATCCACTCGTTGCTCATGTCGATGGTTCCATTCTTATATTTAATTTTGGATGGAATTATTGGCTGGTACTTGCTGCTGGTAAGTTCCTTCACTGTGGTACGAGTATCGATCAATTATTTTAATTTAATTATGTACTGACGTAGTCAGAATGAAGAAAAAAGTTTCCAAGACTAGTCGAAACGAGGCTAATGGCTCCAATCGAAATTTCATAACTTATTTTGAATAATTCGGAGAATTATATGCTCATCGATAATGGGATCGTGCGATTCCCTAATATCAAAGCGCATTCTCCTTGTTGAGAATTGGATAATGGCAGTATGTAAATACGATTACGTAATAGAAGTCGCTCAACTAAAACTACCGGTTTGTTTAAAGAGTAGGCGGCGCGAGAATTCCAACCGTTACATTACGCGGTCTGGCTATTCACGGTTTCGTTATTAATTCTCTCATATGCTATTATCCAATTTCTAACCAGTAGGCTTCATGTTCTAAAACTTTTTATTCTTGCTGCTATTTAATTTTCTTTATTGCAGGCATTGGTTGCTTATTCACTGGAATGATCATCACGGCCATAGACCTAATCTTCCCACATCAGTTCTCAACCATCCTGGAGGTCGATTACGACACACCTTATGATAGACACGTCATCATCGAGGAAAGTTTTGATACGAGAAATACAAGGCGCAAGTTGCCTAAGATCGAGGATGCTTTTGGTGACCGGATTATAAGGTAGGTCACACATTAGAAAGATTGATTTAACATATATTTTTTAGATTCCTTTAGTTCTTTCTTATTTTTATACTCCGTCATTCTGATATCGATCAGCAATGTTTATTGGCAAACAATCGAATTCTTGCGTGTACAGGCAACTGTCATCGAAATTGGTTACTGAAAAGGAGGATCGTCAGGGTGTCATCAATCAAGGATACGTTTCGCAGGAGCCGTCGGAATTTCAGCACGAGATTACTGACGAATCAAATAAGAGTAATTGGTCTTATCCGTTCCCACCGACGCCACGAAGAACTATTAATTGAAATTCTCTATTATTGATTTAAGGTAGTAATTGAACATTCAACATCGTACGCAGAATTGAAAAATTGTCGCTACTCGTATTTAAAAATAACGTTCATGTATTTAATGCATTTCATCGATATCATGTGCATTGCACTGTGGCATTACATTCTCAATTATTCGGCACAATTTAACCTCACGAATTTAGTATTAGTATCATGAAACTTTTTTTAAGTAGCATTATTCCATGCATTAAGATTATATTTAATAAATCGTCTTTTAATAGTCATATCGATTCTGTAATATTCCTTACGCCACCAAGTGGTGGTTGAAATTAGCAGTAATTTCTGTAATTTGTAGTAAGTGCAAAAACGAATGACATTTTATAAGCTTTGATTTTATAAGCTTTGATAAATATCGTTATGTGGCGAGGCACAAGGTCACGTCAGGAATTATAACCGGAAGAGTCAAGTAAACGATCTTTTGATTCGCCCTTGAGCCTGTTTACTCTGCTTACACCATTGGTGAATAAACCATGAATAATTTGGTAATGAGGCACCAGATTTATTCCCGGTCATCGAACTCGTCAAGGTCAGTAAGTATTAATGGCGTCGGTACCTTCGCTCTCCTCCTCCGTTGCAGCAATTCTAACAGGACACGATTTTTTCTGTGGTAATTCCTCTGTGACGGATATAAAATAAAAAGTATCGGCAAGCATTAAAATCTGCACGTGGCTGGAATTAGAGTCTCGTATGAATTATTCAATAAATACCTGTATAGGAATTTTGGCTATGCTACTAATTTCGTTTCCGGTTGCGCTTCGAGGTAGAGGAAATGAAACGTGGTATCGATAAATAAGAATTTATTTAAAGTCTAATAAGTTACTAGTCTCTGACTCGCATTACAATCGTAATAGTCATCTCGCATTAAACGGAAATATACTCATAAATTAAAAATATACATCACACGCGTACGCTCGCATTCTTACAGTATAATATATGTACATTTATTGAATTTTCAAGAGAACGTAGAATCACTAGTATGCCCAACTGAGTTTAACCAAAATTCTCGAAATGATGAATGAAGTACGGAAGTCGTCGACCTTTGTTGACCTCGTCGCATGCCGACATCACGCTCTTAGTTAGGGGCCTCGGGCCACAGCTGAATACTCCTATTTTGCTAACCTGTTATAAATAATTAAAAACAATGTAAAAGAATTTCATTGAGTTCAATCAGTTGAGAAATATCGAAATTCTATTTATACTAACATAGCTGTGCTTCTTCTGCACAAACTTGAGGAATGAGGTCATGTCAGGTCGACCAAAGTGATTTATAGCTTTGAGTCCTGTGAAGATACTCTTCTTGGATAATCGTTGGAAATGATTCTCACAGATATACTGAAAAAGAAATGATCAAGAATGCAATAATCATTAAATATATATAAATATTTATATATTGCAGAATAATAATGATACTCACGAGCATGGTAGTGCGGAGATCAAATTTATGAAAGAATTGCGTAATGAAGATATGTATTTCTAGGACATCAGTAACGTCCTTTCTCTCCACGTCTCTCAGTACATCGATAAACCATTCGAAGTGTTTGTGAGATGGACATATCCATAAGAAATATACCTGTATATCAGGAATAACAAAAAAATACATAATTGATGGAGAGACAAAATACTTGACTTTTGCGTTCTGTGCTTCAGCAACGAGAGGTAAGAAAAATAATTTGGAAATTTTTATTTTACCTTCTTGCAAGCAACTCCAGAATATCTATTTGTCGATGTACCAAATACTAAATCATTGAGCATGGAAGCGTAGGGTGTAACGCCTATACCACCGCCAACCATAACGGCAACCTCGAATTTATACCAGTCCTGATTTCCACCACCAAATGGACCCTCTATCCGAATTTTTGGATGCTCGTCTTCGGGATTAAAGTTACATGGATCGAAGTAATTCCTCAGCTTCCACGTCCAGGGTCCTTGAGCTTTTATATGGCACGAGAGGAAATTCTCATGCGGTGCGGATGTTAAGGTAAACGAATGGAATTCATTTGAGCGAAAAGCTGTGCAGGATAATCGTACCCATTGGCCAGATAAATATTTTAAATTTGGCGGACGATAAAACTTGATCTTTATCACATCCGATGGTAAAAGTTCTGTCTCTATAATGTCAAGGGCCATGTATTTTGTTCTGAGACTTACGACCTGTGCAAGAAATGTTCATTGAGACAAAATTCTTCTACCGTATACAAGTATCTGCATATGACTGCTTTTGTTACCTTATCAAGAGCATAAATGGTAGCTGGACCAATAAAGAACATCCAGAATCTTGGCGCTCCGGTTAGTCGTGCCAATCCGTGGATCAGGGACAACGCATACAAAAGGACGTATAAACTGTGTGTCTTCCAGAAGAATTTGTATGCTTTTTGTCTTATTGTTGGATGAGCAAAGACGAATATTATTGTCATTACAACAAATAATAAAATTCCAGTGAGTCCTAAAGAAATAGTATAGCAAGTGTGATAAGGGCTGATTGAATTGGTTTTTTTTTGTATCATGAGCAAAGTATTGATTACCCGTAACGGTTTTGAACAGCCAAAAAGATATGGTTGGACGAGCATCGCTGGGAAAACTGACTTCGCTGGTTAAACATCGTAGATGAGTAATAGGCTGAGTCGAGACGTGATAAAAATTTACAATGTGTCCGACAGTATGTAAAACGCTGAAGAACAAGGCGGTGCATGCAGCAATTTTGTGAAACTGAATGTGAGAGTCGAGAGGAATGTATTGCTGAATAGAAAACTCTTTGAGTTTAGTCAATAAGTTTCTAGACATTGTGAGTAGTAACAGACTATAGCAAAATGAGAGAGCTGCTGCTGATCCTCTCGTTATTGCTATACCGACGCCCATTATGTGTCTTAAATCTGTATGCTCAGCCATGAAGGAATAATCTGAAATAGAATCAGACTTATTTACGGTCCATTGACTACTGTCCATGCAATGCTGAAAACGTATCAGCTTGATTATGAGGCAATTTTTAAAGTGATCCTTCTTACGTATAAATCTTTCAACGAAGAGAGCAATGGTGATGACGTAGAAAAGAAATAAGTAAAAGATATTCTGACGATTTTCTTCCAAAAACGTAGACATCCCATCCCATTGTTTCCGTGCCCAGCTCTTTGATGCTTCCGGCGGAAGTTGATCGATATGGAAACTTGTCATTCTTGCGACATTCGTTGAAGTGTCTAAGAAATTTTGTTTTGCTCCTTTACAGTCTAAGCCTATAGCTACAAAGTCTCCCTTGTACTCTTTCATCATTAATTTAAAATCATTATACGTCAGATAGTCCTTTCTCTCGAGTCCAGCATCCTGAAATATTGCTTAATGTGTTATTCTATAAGCTTTATCGTACGTTCTATATAATTACTAGTCGTTTATGTGATTTTAGAGGATTCTTAGAAGAAATCATTACAAACCTGGAACATGCCGTCGATTAATTCTGTAACGTGATCATCGGAAAGACTAGTAGTTCTGGCAATTTCTACAAGAGATCTCAGCATCTCGGATAATTCCTCTTTGTCTATGACGCCGTTACTGTCCTTGTCACACATGTCAAAGATAATGCGAAGTTTATCTTCAGTCTTGCCTCTGGAGAACAGCAGGACAGTATCCAGGAACTCCTAAAAAATAAACATTCATTATTTGAGAAACAGATAATCATCAAATAGAAAAGACAGAAGAAAGTGAAACTCCACGATTAATGGGAATTTGTAGAAACTGTCGACAGTACATTTTTTTTTTCAAGCTCTCAAGAGCGCATTATTATACACAGCAAGGTATAACCCTTTCAAATTACTCGCATACTAAAGGCATTCATTAAATGTACTTACAAAGCATATTTTTTTATAGATTTATTAAAAAGCTTCTTTGTTCAGAATCAATATAATACGAGCCTCATTAAACTCGATTACTCAGCACTGCTCATTGACGTATATTTACAAGCAGCTATTGAAATACATATAATAAATCAAACGAAATAATTTACCTGAAAGGATATACGACCATCCCCGTCCTTGTCCACGATATTGAACATCTTCTTCACGAACACAGCGTCAGGTCTCATACCCAGAGCGCTAGCAAATTCACTTTTTGAAAGTGAAGTCCTCATCACAGTGACAACTTCGCCGCTATCACTATCCTCTGATCGTCTTCTACGTTCTCCAGGTCTTAGGCCAAAGGTCAAAGCATATGCTTCCCGGAAGAACTTAAATAAAAAAAAAAGAAAACAAAGATTACTTCCAAGTTCCTCCAAAGTTCTACAATCTCCATTCTTTTACAAAGGACAACTTGAAAAAGACGCTGAACTGCGAGAAATTCCAGGTGAACAAATCTTGCCGATATATACAAGTACATCAGCTGTACATTGAAAGTTAAGAAAGTCGTATAGTTAATTGTGCGATTCCCATTCCAGGTGAGTAACTGGCCTTGAATCGTCTTCAAGTAACGAGAGGGACAGTGGCTCGTAAATTCTAACAATTAGAAAGTCGTTGAAACTCGCGTGCGACCCACATACGTAGGAATTACCATCTTCCATTCCACACAGCCTTACCACGTGGTGGTTAATTCGCTGTCATCGACAAAGTGAATAGAAGCTATTTTGTTATCTAGGTAAATACCAGAGGATGCGTTTGATTTTTGAAGAAACAGTAAGATGTTGAAATTAAAAAATTGTCCTACCTGCTCGAGCTTTTTTTGTCGACGTTCCTTCGTTTCCGCCTTGGCAAGCATAATGTCACGGTTCGTCTGTATGAGCGTGAAGTGCTTTTTATGCGAGGTTAAAAATGCCTCCAATTTCGCAATGAACTTTCTACGCGAGCCCAATGAATCCAGTTCAAGGACGAGATCGTAATCCCGTGGAATTCGCAGGAGGACGAGCGGTTTGCGATGACCACTCTCGCTTTCCTGAAATCATATTTGCGTCTTTGAGTCCTTGATCCTTGATCGAACATCCAAAACAAGCAGCCTAAGTTACTTTCAATAATCTTTTGATATTGATACAACAAGGGAGATAACCGAACTCCCTGACGGGGAGTTCCTTCTATTGATTCTGATCTTAGTCTGATTTAAACATTGAATCTTGACAAGTGACTTTTGCACAAGTCGAATAATATTAATCCTTGGAATATTAATAAGATGTTAAAACTTGGAGCATTAAGAAACTGCGTTCACCTGAGTGATACATAACGGGAATTTACCGTGAGTCCGTCTATTGTTCAAAAGGCAAAATTTCCTGATTACAATTTTCAATATAAAATAAGGAAACTTACCTGAGACTCTTCCATAGTAATGGAATTTACATTATTGAAATCAAAACTACGAAGTTTCTCTCCTTTACGATTAACTATGTGTAATGCTGCCTCAGGTCCGAACTTGACCTTAACGAGTCTCCTATAATTAGCATGGAGCCATTCTCTCACAATCATTTTATCAACGCAGATACGACCGTCGTTCCGCTTCTGTATTGCTTCCTGGAGAATTTTCAAGCGACGCCTACGTCGGTTTTGTAATTTGACCAGACCATATCCGACGCCTGCACAGAGTATTGGAATGAAGCCCAAGAAAATGCAAGCATAAATGTACACGAGTTCGCTACCCTGAAAAATAAAAACTTATTACTCAGAAAGTTACGCGTCCTTTTTTTTACATAAATTTTTTATACTAATTAGACATGTGAATGAGTTGATGAGACTGCAATCAACGTAACCAGTTAAGCAAGTAAGTACAGAGCGTTGCCAGAAAGTGGTTAAACGAGAGTGGGCCAAGTTGAGAAATTTTCCTGTGTTGCACACACGATAGGTGGTGCAATTACGTGTGTAACTTAGTCAAGGGGAATTAAAGTTAAAAAAAAATATAACTTTTCATCGCAGCAAATCACTTCGAAACGGTCTGGTTACTTGAGGGTTCCTGTTGGAATACTAATTAATTGAGTTAGTCTTTCGTAAGAGGATCTAATTAGTCTAAGGATATGACTCATGACTTTTACGAGTGACGTAAATTTTACCTATACAGCCGAAAGGAGTGCTAATTGAGTAACGTTAGCTTACCTCGAAGTAATCGTAACGATGCAATGGCATACACGATTCCAACATTGATGAATTCAATTGAAACGGTTGAGGGCAAGGATCATCCTCTGACCATACAAATACATGTTTCTGTATCGTGTGAGACGGAATATTTGTTGTGTTTGTTATAATATCCCATAGTGTGACCTTACGAATTTCTTCAATTTCAGTTTTCGTGAAGATTCTAGAGGTTAAACAAAAATAGTTTCAACACAAGAGATTCGTAGAAATAATCTTTTGCCGCATAACATAAAAAATATTCCCTTACCCGTTTCCTTCGTTTTCAAACCAAAATCTGTCGGAATCGCGTAATCTCAAAAACTGATCTTCTATCACAGCCGTAAAAAGTTCTCCAGGACCATCAGTAGATTCCAACATACCTCCGACATAAATATCAATGTTGTTGAGATCGTTCGAATATATTTCCATAAATGTTCTCAACAGTTCAGGATTCTTATTGAAAAGCGCAGGATTTATTTCATTCCAGGTTTTACGACGTGGTAATTTAAAGTGTGCTCTGGCTGTATTGTAATCAGGCAATCCATTGTCTCGACCTCTCATGATGTTCAGTGCTCCAAGATCACGTCGTGAAAATTCCATAGGACCAAATAAATTATTTCTGATATCAGAACACAAAAGATTATCTTCCTTCTCAGCAAGCTGGGACGTCATACCCATTAGTAATTCCTCGATAGTGCTATTAGCAAGTATTTCCTATAAGAAGAGGGCAGAAAGAGAAACGCCGTAACTACTTGATATAGCAAGAAAATGGTAGCATAAATATTTAAGCTACTCACGCTAGAATCCCACCAGGTAGCACAAAGTCGAATAGCCGGTTCGCCCATATTGGTTTTTCGAAAATTACAATTTTCATCACGTCGATAAATCCCTGGCGGTATTAAAGTGTGACCGAATCGAAAAGCAGCACTTTGAAATATATGACTAATTCCCGGATGAAGATCCGATTTGTATCCTGAGTATCCCGGAAGTTCTTTGCCAAGAAGCGTAGGGAGGTATTCGTACATAATGATATTCTAGAAAAGAATATACTTTCTTAAATTTCAACAACTTTTTTTTACCTAGAAATTAAATATCCAAGAATGTTCGTTTATTCACCTGAAGCGTTCCAACGACAATTCGACGAGCTCTCTGAAAGATTTCTTCATCGGACATGTCAGGATGTTGTCGCTGAACTCTAGCAGCAATAACATTGTGCCACTTGTAAAAGAGAATTCCAAAAGCCAGCAATGGCGGATGCTGATTAGATCTTGGATCACCGAGAACTGCCAAGAATTGCAGTGAATATTAATGCTTAATAATATTCTCATTGGGAGAATTCTCTTTGAACTTAAATTTTAAGAAAAGATCAATTTCGCAATCAGAAGCTTTTAACAGGACTATTGTTAAAAAGTAACCAGTAAATCGATACAACGTTATACCACATCAGTGTTAACTCTGAAGTGGCTAATAAGCATAATAAACTGCTAGAGAACAATAAGAAATCCAGAATGGCATTGAATATCTTGAAGGCCTTTAAAGTAGGTACATCAGATATTGCACCTGGCCCCAAATCGTTATAGCAGCCACCTGACAGATGCCAGACGACAGTACAATGGCATCCTGTCAGGTGTCCATTGTTAAAAAAATGGCACGTTCTACTTATTTTTACTTTTTTTTTATTCTCCTTATTATTTCACTGCCACCCTCTTACTTTTTCTCCATCATAAATTTCATTATAATTTATACTGCTTACGGTAGAGTCGCTCCGGATTCAGCATCCGCATAACATTTGGTACAGCATGATTGAAGAGAGGCGCGCGCATGGTATTTCTCACCGGAAACTTTCTGCTTGGTTCCGTCAGGAAGCTGCCATTTTTGAATGATCTCATGGTATTGGTCCAGGCTTCGCTACTTGAATAGATGAAACTTCCGTCTATCCAGCTTGTCACTTTATTTATCTGCAACCTCACGTGCTCACAGCTATTTTCCATATGTTTCCCAAGGTATTGGATATGTCAATGGATAAATTAATCTCCTATTGAGATAGCTCATCCATATCATGGCTAATAAAATTCTATGCAATCTCATATTCGCGTAGCAAGATAATTGAGACATGAAAAATCAATTGAATCTCTTATCAATAAACAGCGAACCATTGAGTTACCTGTTCGCGTGGACTGTTCGGACTGTGTCCTGTTTGCCTGTCGTAATCGGCTCTCAGGAATGGAATGTATTTATTCCCCTGGCAATTCTTGTCGAAAACAGGATCACATTTCTCAACTTCAATCCGATGTAATTCAATTGGACAGCCGCTCTCACTTGCCATTATTATTTCTGAAGTGACCATTTGACCTGATGGAAAGGAATTCTATTATGATGACTACTGACTAAGTAGCTGTATTATTTCTTTCTTATAAAGTGAGGTTTACCAAAGAATGCGAATAATGCTGTACGGTTTTTTGTCGACGGTAGTCCATCGTCCCCCTGCATGAAGAGATCACTGAGCTTTCTAGGGGACGGTCTGTCCTGACCTGCCATCATGTAAACTCCATCGGAGTAGGCAGCAGGAACTTTTCGTATCAGCCTGCTGTCTACAGATATACAAGTTATTAATTATACACTTTATTAAACGATGAATTGATTAAACGGACCGCAACGTCGTGTCATTGTCAGTAAAAAAAATAACTGTCCCGTTATTGAACTATTAATAAAACGTTCTATTCAAGAATTATTCGACACAAAAGATTGTCTTATAATTAACAAATGTATCACAGATAATAATCTGATGGAATTTGTATTGTTAAAAAATTAAGGTCGACGCGTTCGTCCATATTTAATAATACCAAACTGCTCTCTCGCTACCTTGATCCACTTAATGAAATTTGATGAAACTTTTTTCCAACAAGACACTTAATAACCGCTTAAAAACATCTTAATGCTGGTCCCTAATAAAAAAAATTAATAACACTACATAACAATAAAAAGTAAAATACTTGCCAACCGAACCCCAATCCGGATGCGCCAAGTTGTTATACCATCCATCGTATCTCTGTTTTTCCGTAAAATGGAATTGCTCTACGAATCACAGGAAAATGACGATTAATTTAAAAAAATAATAATAACAGAAACAATAAATTAAGTCCGTTATTTAATACATATGCGATATACCAGGATGCCATCCGGTAGTGATACAAGATTAATTATCTCAAACGGTAATTAATTATGATCTCAATCACGATCGTACGTCCATAGATGACTTATCTCGTCCTCCTATCCTATCAGTATGTAATTGAGCAGCCATATGTTTCTCCATTTATTTATCCAGCTAATCTAATTCCCAGTAATGTCTCTACATTCAATTATCTCCTGTCTGTTATAATCTTCGTTCATTCCGGGGTCGTACGTCACCATATATAACACCATACTATTTAACATGTACCCATTCATATATATATATACCTTCTCTATGCCACAGATTCCGTACGTGACTATACACGAAATAGAATCATGTTTGGTAACGTGGGTATGCTAAAACAATCAATCACGACACACATTGCGACAGGTGCGAATCAATTGCTCTTATTTCTTTTTCCTTTCTTTGCTTTCCCTGCACGCAATCTTTTTCCTTTCTTTGCTTTCCCTGCACGCAATCGTACTCATCGCAGTACAAAGACACGTCGAACTTTCACCATTTAAAACATCGCGTTTACCCGCGCTTGCCTAAATTTTGTATACTCTTGATACATGTGATACGCGATAATCACGCAACCAGACGTTATAATGACTATGACTATACAGTTAGTCCATGCGCTTACGAAGGAATGGGAGATTCCAGTTACGTTCAAGAAATTATTCAGTGACTAACTGTTCCTGGGAAAATATAATTTAATAGGATTTTAAAAATAAATAGCTACGTTTAGCATTCGTTTAAGTAATTAGATTAAACTGCCTTTATCAGATTATAATTTGGTAAGAATAATAATGGAAAATTTTTTTGTAAATTAAACAAATTTTTGTATCATTCCCATTGCTTGGTAATCCTTTGTCTGTACAGCACGCGGATACAATAAGTGATGTGATTGTATGCAACAAGCTGTATTCACACCGGGGATCTATTACCGTAACTACATTAACGAAGTCGCTTTTAAAGCCGTTAACGGCCATAAAAACAGCGCGAGTGGGAGCTCTGTTTAAAGCATTCTTAAACCCGCCTTTATACTTGATGTTTGTGTTGAAAATATGACAGTGTTGTATATGCAGAAGCGTTAATGATATTGTTGTTAATTGTTTAAAATGACAGTGCACTGTGTTTCGTAACCGAGCTCAATTTTTCTTTGAACGCGGCTTCAAAGTTGTTATACAGTTCCTGTTACGCTTCCTTATAGATATAATGTGCGGGCGATCATATATATATGTGCTACTTTTAAATTCTTAGTTGAATAAATGTCAACTTTTAGAATATTATCATTGTTGCTAATTGACACGCAGTTTTATTTGGCTAGACAAAAATGATCCTTGACATTTAACTACGCTCACATCGAAATATTATAAATTGCCGAGGTCGACTAGCACCGGATGCATCGACCACCAGAAGAAATCCAAAGCGATCGAATTATCCGTGGAGAAATTTCTGTTGTTCATTTTTTTTATTATGTTTTTCGTTCGCTACGCTACTGAGATAATGGTAAGTATCCCTACGTTGTACGTTGCACACTCTACTTTGGTATTATGCAAAGATGACAAAACGTCTGCCGCTTGCAATGGTTTGTGCAATCCGGAGTAATTTCAAATTTGTAATCAATTAACTAACAACTGCGCTTTTAAGAGCAATTTCTTGCCGCGTAGGAAGAAATCTGACACGGCGATTAACATGGCTGAAATACTTTTGGAGAAGTTTAAAGTAATCTTTAACACTTTTTTTCTGTGTTTTGAGCATTAAGAAACTAGGAAGCTCACTGGTCCGTCCTGTTCCGGACAGTAAACTCTTTGTGCCTTTACAGAATCAAGTACACTTTTTCTTCTTACAATTAGCGTTACGTGTAACAAGGCCATATGCTATTACCGAAGTACCAAAAACCTCATAGTGATTATAAGAAATGATTAACAGTAATTGAATATCAGTTTGTAAATAGAAAGATACTATAGGCATACAGAACCATGTTCCAAAGTTAAACTGAACTGATGCAATCAATAGGTTTTTACTGTATATCTCAAAGGAATATTTATCCACTTTAAGGAAAGAGTTTTTTTCCTGACATCAAGTAGGTACGAGGCTGTCTTCTTTCATGGGAAGCTCCCTCGAGGAATACAAATGGCATGAGATTACCAGAGAGTGGAGCAACGACCTTATTCCACGTCTATTACTTGGAGTACACGAACGTTGCTCGTTGTGTAGTTACCGCAAAAAAAAAACTTGCCGTTAAGCAGAAAAACACGAGAGGATCTTCAGGGATGAGTGAATGTAGCTAAAGGTATAAGTATCTGATTAGATGTCTTGGATTTAAATGTAAAGCTATGACTTACTTAAATGGCCCTTTGAACTATTCGTATCCTGTTCGTGTGTAGACTTTGGTACCATTAATCTAGTGAAGGATTTATGTACTTTTTGACCTGATGATTTTTAACTGTGGGGGGTTGACAGCTTGTTTGAAAATTTTATAAATGATTTGAATACATATATTTGTATTTCATTGGTCATTGCGACAGACTGACTATTAACGTTAGTGGAGTTTTAGATTGATTGCTGTAATATGACAATAATCCACTTAATATTTTCAGCGCCTTTCGAGAAAGACGCTTTTATAGTGAACGGAAATTTTTCGAAGATGGACAGCTCGAAGAATGTCACGAATTCGAAAGCTGGTATCACGGTTATTCCTTGCGCTTAATGTCTATGGTCGTTTCAAAACGGTACTGGTTCCTTCTTTTAATATTCTTTTTCTCTCCAGGGACCTTGAAAGAGTACGTAATGCATTACGAGTGTGTGTAATTTCAATGTAATTAAATTCTAGTAACTGCTCACATTTTTTTCTCTTAATTAAAATAAAGGAGAGTTTCGAAATGCTGGCTAACCGAAAACATGAGCTCTATGACTCTCTCCTCTTCACTGTCTGGCACCAGAATTTCTTGTGTCAAACTGTAGTGTTAATGTTTTGTTAGTCGGTTAGAGGATACATGAAAAACCGGAAAGTGACGTATGCTGACCAAGAATGAAGTAACGTCCTGAATGCAGTTATCAAAACTCGCATCTGAAGTTACTTATAAAATATGACAATACTTTAATAATATCTTAATCAATTAAAATAATAAACATACCGGCCGTGACGTCTCGAATAATCCAACCATGACAAAGTATGAGAAGAGTAATAAAAATGGTGCAATGTAGCACAGAGGAACACGTTGGCGGTAACATTGTCAGCACGACATATTTCGGACAAGTAATCACCACGACCCACAGTCCTTAGAAGAAGTGCCCCATATCCTTGATAATTAAGACTAGAACTCTCTCACACGAGTCACGTAGTTTCCGGTACACAGATTTCCACGGGAAGTTCTTCCAACCCCCCAAGAAGATGAAGTTTTTAAGAGAAGTTGCACGAACAATAAAACTCTCTTATTTCACACAGAGAACCAAGAAACAAAGTGGTGATCTTTTCGTCGCGAAATTTTATGAAATTAAATAGAAATTAGTTTGTCAAGTCTTTCGGTGTGAATGTGATTAAAAAAAGCACGTAGCACGAGACTGTCTAGCAAGTCCGGTGGAAGTAAGTCTGGCAGGTCTGCTGTTCGAAGTAAGGAGGCAGGAATCGCGCCTCTCGTTCTTCTCGGCATTCACGTCGTTCACAGCACTCTCCTCTCCCCATACCAGTAGTGGATTTTCAATCTCCATCTCGCTTCCACTACTTCGAGGATATCTACCCTGCTGTCCCCAACTCGCTCCCACTCCTGATAGCATGGAGAACACGCTGTGGTCTCCCACTCTGGAGACTCGTTGGGCCAAGAGCGTAGCAACGGTGAAAGTCGCCGGCCTATTTGTTTCATTCCTGCAAACGCGCTTCATAATCGGTCGACGTCACCTAGCCGGCAGGCCTAGTTTCCTTGGCCTATCCTACTCCATTCAACCCCATATATCACAATTTCCTGTAATAATTGTCATAATACAGTTCCATAATCGTATTGCATTCCTTTGAAGACTTACCGATCATTGATGAAGATGATCTTTAGACAAGATACAAGAACCTTGGTGATATTTGATTCCATGACTAAAAAATATTGAATACATATTGATATTATTGATACTGAATATTTTCTAAATCGTCGTGGATAATTTACAATCGTTTTTCTAGGCGTGCCCCACTTGGTGGTCCACAGAGAAAGTTCTGTCCATTTTTCTTCTTATCTCTCCTGCAATTTAATGGCTCGTTTAACAAGGCTCAGTAGAATAGATGAGCGAAGATCTTGATCATCACGGGTTTGATTATGTTTTGGAAGAAATCAATGAAGTCGGAATGCGAAGTCATTTCTATTGAGTTTCTATGGATGCCCTACTTGTTTCGGGTCAAGGAAAGTGTTCTCACTATGGTAAGTTTCAAGAGCAACTTGTTCGAAGCGCTGGACTTCATTCATGTCCGCGCGACACTCCGCGCTGGCAGACAGACCTAGTTTCTCACCGCACTCATAAATCGGCCAAGGGAATTGCAATTTGCGAATGAAGTCTCAAGGGAAACTTCTTCAGTTAATTTGATAATGGATATACATTATCTAATGCGTTATTGGTCGAAGTACTTTCTGCATGTCTTGCCCATTAAAAAAATAAGAGGAATTCGCATAGAGATCCGATTATAATACTTTCTTGGAAGGTCCATGCTATATTCATTGTTAGGATAGAGTTCCTGAACGATTAAGGAGATCGTAAATTACCCTATAAAATTGATATTTAATTATACTACTTGACCTTGCTGCGTCGTACTTGGCGGATCTTTGACTGGTGAATTAATCCTTAGAGTGAAGGCATCTGGAGCTTGAGAAAGGATTAGTCAGTGAGTTCGATCTGTGAGACAAAGAAGTTGCTACTCATCGTTGCTCGCCAGTGTCAAGATCAACGAACGAGTTAGAGCACAGAAGGATCATTGCCTAAATAATATAGAGAATCTTAAAGACGCCCACGTCTTGTATTCAATTTTATAGTATGCACACAAATGAATATGTAATATTGCACTGTCACCATATAGGGAGACTGGTGTAAAAAAAGTCTGAGAAGAAATTTTTAAAACTGCATTGAGTCACCCGAACGTGCGTAGGCTGACAATAAGAAATTTGATGCTCTTGACAATATATCCATTCAGTTTCCTGGATTTTATATAACGCAGGTACACGACCAGCTGAGACTTTTTGTCACCGAAATCTCTTAGTTTAAATTGGCAATGATTCAGATGTGAGCGAATTGATTTGTACGGCCTTCGCAAATTTCATTGGATTTCTACTACTTAGCTGAAGTTCACTTTCAATGGATTTCATCATTAAGTCAACTTGAACGGGACACCATTGAAGTGGACTCTGTCGCCATGAAAATCCCCTGTGAAGTCATAGGATCAGGACGAGTATTACAACTTGTCGTCCATCTTACATAACATGAGATTAGGTCAATACCGCTTACAAGTAGACACAGAAGTGGACTGTACGGTTGCATAACGAGGTGAATTAGCGAGGAAAGAGGTGCCTCTTGAAAAACCAGGAAGAAAAGAGGAAGGAGAAGAACTGATACATTTCTTTTGCCTTTTCTTTAGATTTGTCTCGTCGGGGTTCTCTATGAACAGTTAATAAAAAACAATGTATTTTATTAGATTGAGAAAGTCACGAAAAAAAACATATTTTCATAACACTAAAATTTTGTATTATACAGTTACTTTAATAAGTGACGAAATTAATTTATAGATGAATCAAAATGCGTTTATGAACCAATATAAAATTACCACGAATAATAGTCGATTAGCTTAATGACTGGAAATACCCAATACTAAATACACTATTACCAATTCCGCTGCGGATTTACAGCAACCCGGTAATTTTCTTGCTAATATATTTTCATTTTCTCACAAAGAAATTCTCAAATTCTGAGTGATATTATATGTTCCCGTTTATTTTTATCTAAATACATTCGTGAGTTTATCCTGTCCATTTTCATCTATTAACTTGGCTTATTTAATCGCAGACCGGTTAACAGCCTGAATCTTTTTGCACGTTGTGTTCTACACATATGTATACTATGCATTATATGTAATACCATGTATTCCTTTCTTTTTTGGTAAGAATGTTGGACGCGGATGCGGGATCCTGCCGGTCTTGTCAAGGGAACGCAGTCCAGACTTCCACGAGGCTAATGTGGCCGCCTTCAAGGGCGATAAAATGCGAGTGAACCATTGACGTGCGAAATTCCACTCCTCCAAGCCGGATCCATATATTTACTGACACGGAGTTGAGGGCACGTTGGAGGTCAGGACAGTGCACCAATTACTGATGGATGAGATTACAGGGAATTTGTGAATATTGAAGAATCATCGATGACATCAGTGCCATTAATAAAATGAATGGTACGAGAGCATCGGAATAGAAATAGATCCTAGAAATCCGCTTACGGTACCAGCTCTCCATGAATAATGTTCGAATTCCGTCTGGACAGGTTGTGTGCGGTGTTGTTTAAAAGATAAGAAGACCAAAAAAACAGGATATTATAGCGCTGCGGGATAGAAAAGATGGAGGAGGGAAAAAAAAATGGAGAAACGCGTGGATGGAAAAACAGAAAAGGAAGAGGGACTCTGTGTTTTTCCTTGAAGGTAGCATAATGAGCATCACGATTTCTTGTCGGTTGGCCTTGTAATGTTTCCCGAGTAATTAGCCTTCTTGTGATCATTTAATTAATCTTATTTCGAGCAAAAATGACACCACTAGTCCATCGATCTTTTCCAAAAGATTTAATCGGTGAATTCAAATGAACTACTAAACGGTACTACGTTAACCAGGAAAAGATTATGAGACGTCGTCCTTCTACATTTTTAATCGAGTATTCGTGTACTTCTTTTTTAATATCTTACCTTATTCTCACACTGTATAATATTAACATAAATCGACCGGTATATATTAAATAGTTTAAATTGTAATATCCGGTTTCGGGTTTTACCGACCGTTATTTCAAGTTGACGCTGCGCGCGCATAATGTTCGCGAATCACTGACTTCGCCAAAATCTGCTTCGAGCATGCAGCTTTCGAATGTTGCACAATTATTACGGCAACATTACATCGTTTTATCGATTATCCTTTAGTACATTGAATAATTTTACACGTGACCCTCTACCCGTTTATCTTCTGCAACTCCCAATCTGATAATTCGTGCAATCACCATATATCAAGAAAAATAATTTCTTCAAATAACTCTGTACGTTCTTTTAAGTCTGCGTTAATAATACCACAAGAATTATCAGTATAGCAATTCGATCAAGTTACATGCTATAATTATTCAATTCTTACTTCTTATCGTCAAAGAATCAATCTAAAATAGACACGTGCGTAACAATAACATGCGTCCAAACATGGAATTCCAGGGTTATACTCGTGGTCCGGAATAATATTAACATAATAAAATTTCGTACAAGTATCTCAGACGTGAGTGAAGGTTTCGGTCATCGCCCGCGGTCAAATAAACGTTTAATAGAAGCATATTAGGTTGTGTAAGATATCTTGTACGACAGTGATTGTATCCACAATATTGCTCGAGATTTCATATATACCGTACCGACGCTGTAGCAAGAAACAGAATAACCCGCGTGGCGTCATCTCACGTCAATCTCAATAACTAATAATCATTTATTAATCAAGCAATATTCATTATCGACAAATTACCGGCAATCTACGAGATCATTCAAACAACAAATTGAATTCCTTGATGAAAACTACAATACTTTATCTATACCTTTTCATCCAATGAATCGAAAAAAAATTGTTCTATATTAACACCAGCCGCCATATTGATTTTCATAAAAATTACAAAGAGCGTATGATCTTGTACGACCTATAAAAATTACAACTTCCATTATTATCACGATCGACACGTAGTAGAAATAATCATAAAATATTTATTGCCATATAGCAGATCCGAAAACCTGAATCGAATATACCTATGTATACCCAGCATACTTACTTTTACTATCGCTTTATGATTACATTTGCTACTTTTACCGTGATTCATCGATTGCTTTCAATTTACTTTCCAAAGATACCTGAACGGGCCGCACCTCCGGCTGACCTACGTTCCTGCTATCACTGACCGTCCTGGAAAGTATAGAATGCAGTATGCAACAGTATGCACAATGCACAACTGACCTTATAGTTGCAGCTGCTGCTGACCTTATACCTTCTGCCAAGTATATATCAAGCATCCTGTAAGCCTCCTCTTACGTACATACAGGTATAGTTAAGGTCGACGAGGGTAACGATCCGCACAATTTTCTCAGGAGTCATTAGAAAATTAATTGGCTGTGCATTAGTCAGCTGGTGGGCTTATTAAGAAAATGTCTAGGGCGTCTGAGCCTTGTGGATTTTTACACATGCTGACGCGTTCATCGGCCATGTAATTTAGTCTTGTGAAGAGGTGAGGTCGTTTATATGTCGTAACTTACACGCTTTCCGATACGTAACTTTGTAATACAACGTTTCTTTTGTAATCATTAAGACTGGTAACGATTACGTTCTAACGATTATAAAATTTTTTCATTACCCTAACTGCTGGTCTAATTAGTTTCGCAATTAGGATAACGAAAACTTCTATCGCGCTTAGATCTTTGCTTGAGGGAGAATAAAAAGACCAGACCTTTTTCTTATCGTATTTGGACTTTTTATTAGTTAAATAAATTTCTTTCTCTTTTTTTCTTCCTTATTATTATCTTTATTTTTCCTCCATTGTCTGTTTTCTCTCCAAGCTCTGTTCTGGTCAGTCTTGGATGCAGTACAGCTGCGTAGCTCCTCTGTGCGTTGAGATCGTTACTGTCTGATTGAGCAACGACATAATCATTTGTCAGGCCAGAGGAAAAAGAAAATGGCCTGACACTTTGACTAGTGTCTTATAAAAAAACATTATGCTGTCATCCTTCCTCATTCTCACTTTCTCTCGCTCTCTCTTTCACAGCCTTACTCTAAAACACGTCGAAGATTATAAAAGAACAATCGGTCACCCGACTTAACAATAAGCCTCGACGCTATTGTGTCATGCGAGTAATTAAGAATATTCATTATGTATTTATTTCTTGCTACTGTATTACTCCTGGTACTTAAGTTTCTACTTTCTTTGTCGGGACAATCAAGCACGTTATATCCGTACTTTGATAAACAACAACCTTTCGAGATGAATCTTGGTGTATTTGCTGGTTCGTGTTGTCGCACACGCACCGTATGGTTCATTACATACAAAAAATTGGATACATCCGTCATTTTTTTTGTCACTCTCCCAAATTCGTACATCCCCAACGTATTTTTATGCGTGTTCTCTCACGGAACTCTGAACTTTTAATACGGTTGGGCGGATCGTCGAATGTTACATGGTAACGCACATTTGCTAGTGGCGTATGCATAATTAGAAAAAAAAACAAATAAAGACGTAACTAAGTTATTTCTACGAAATGTATTATTAGTTCACTTTTTTTACTCGTGTTGCTCTTTCATTCTCTCATGCAGAATTCTCTTTCTCTCTCTCTCGCTCTCTCTTCATAACACTAACATTCCCGTACGCTACACACTTCAAAGTATTTTTTGTTTATGTACTTTTTTCCCTTTTTTTTTATTAGTTTGTTTGTATTACACGCTAGTCGTGTCCCTAAGCGACTGATTCGTAACCTTGTTTCTTTTGCAACGCTTCACTTTTACGAGTTCTTCTATTACTTAGCGGGTAAACGTCCATTGATAAAAACAAAATATTTTTGTCACGAGGATTTGTCCGTCCTGAAGGACGGAGACTCGCGAATTTGATTCTCCTACTAGGATTTCCTTTGTCCTCTTTATACTGTATCACACGATTTATTATATTGTAGGTGCTTTTTTAAGTAAGGATTCGCGGCTATTCGTATTTTCTTTTTTTATTACGTATATATATATTTTTTTTTGGTTTTTCTTCAAAAGTAAGGGAGTAAACGCGTCGCTTCTTTTCGTTTAAGTCGCTGTGAGGTCGTTACTTCACTTCTTTCACGTAAGCTTCCAGCTCGGCGTCCAATTCCTCTGCCGTGGGCGTCTTCGTCTGGGTACGATTACCGCCTCCGCGACCACCACCGCGTCGAGCCGTTCCACGACCTTTCATTAATTTCAATAACAATTAGTAAATCATAATCTTTATACGAAGTGAATAATCGAACTCTGCACTTAGTACAACAGTGCTACGACTTCAATAAAAAGGATTTAAAGCCTTACTCATATTATAGACAATAAAAGGTCAATCAAAAGTTCGCCTATTGGAATTACGCCAACCATTCTTACAGGTAATATCGTAACAGATCTATAAAAAATAAAGTTGACCCAAGGCTGGTCGTTGGGGTGTCTAAGACACCCTAACTCAATGCTTTCGATGGAGAAATAAAATCACGCGACCATTCATGGGTTAAAGGTCAGCCATTCATCTTCCTTAATCTACATACTGTGTATATTTCTTTATCTATATGATGGTACCATAAAGACTTTGAAGAACTCGAACAAATTTCGTGAATAGAATTCCAGAGAATTGTTCAAAGCTAAGACATTACCACCATTAAAGTGTGTCATAAGAAAATTTAGTGGCGATAATTACCTCTGGCAGAACCGGTACCACGTGTGCCCCGGAAGCGTGTCTGCGGTCGCTGTATGTAGGTGCTACCGCCGATCCTCGAACCACCTCGGATTGATGTTGGAACAGGAATTTCCGACGTTGCCACCTGGATATTCATTTCGCGGCCTACGCAAAAGACAAATACGGATTATAACGGTTATTGCACTTGGACTACATGCACTTTCAATGCATAATACTTCAATTACTTATGTCACTGAATAATTTCAACTTACCATCGAGAGGTACTCCATTGTATTGTTTCATTGCCTTAATTGCATCGGCTCTTCTTTCAAAAATTACATCTGCAGAGCCCAGAGAACGGCCCGATCTGTCGTAATGCACTGCGGCTGATTTTAGGGGACCAAACTCGCTAAACAGTTCCTGGAAATTAGGATATGCAAAATAAAATGTCACGCCTTGTTATGTATCATAAATTTCAAATTATCTCATAAACTTCTCTTACCTGAATGTCAGAGTCGGAGACACCAAAGTCTAGGTTTGAAACCAAAAGCTTGGTAACTCCAGTGCCACCAATGGCACCACGGCCAACTTTTTTGACTCCATCAAACATGTCATGTTTCCACGCACTGTTTACATCACCCTGAAAACATAAGAAAAAGAAAATATTAAACAATTATGTACACAGTACAGTACAGTCCAGTAAAGCACAGAACTGAATTAATTATCACACAGGAAATATGTTCATCATCCCTTCCTGCCCTTCATAAGAGTCACGTTCAAATAATACATTTTTTAAAAACAATTTTTAAGCACATTGTTGTGAGAAAACAAGTTACTGGCAGGGTAAGGTATAACGCATTACCAAGTATATTAAAATAACCAACGATAATGCGTGGAGCCCATTTTGAAATTTTTGTAAAGCGTGCTAAATATTCCACCAAGCATTTAGAACCTTGTCTTAGTCACAGAGGGACTAATGATATTAAATTTGTTCCCAAATATTAATAATATATGAAAAATCACTTACTCTGGTGTAAGGAGCGGAACTTCGAGTAATGCCGCCTCGATTGCGTCCTCGCATGACGCCGCCTCCAGCTCGCGTAGCGCCGCGAATTCCGCGACGTGGAGAAGTCCCGGCTCCGCGTCCTCGTCTTGGTCCGCCACGAGTTCTATTACCTTTATTCTGCTTGATTATGTCGTCGAGACTCATTTCAATTTTATCCACCATCTTCATTTGCAACGATTGCTTTTCTTTCTCTCAATATACCACAAAATGCAACGCGATGCTCGTCGGACCAACCTCACCCCGTCTTAATACCGTTGGCGAAAAGCCGAAGACGAACCACGCACGCGCACAACAATTTGAGAACTGGAAAGCGGTCAAAGGCGGGACGCGTTCATTCTCGTGATGTCAAAACTAATATATCCCTAGAGAAAGCTATGTGATTGGTCGACTAACCTGATGGTGGGGGGCAGATAGATGGCGCTCTAGTGCAGCCATAAACTAAGTACCTGCAAAGAGGGTCTGAAGTGATTTAAACAGGGATTAAACCATAAATACCGTCACTTGGTTAAATTTTAATAATAGAAAGCTGAGCCTACCTGATTGTATCTTCTTAAATTTTATTCTATTTATAACTTATTTTAATATGCTCAATATATGTTTTGTGTGTTGAACGCTGATTATAGTCGTAATACTGTTGCTGTCCTTTGCTCTTGGATTCATGAATTGTTTTTACAATCTATGTGTAAGTTTATGGATGGTATGGGTTTAGGGATTTATCCACGGGACGCTTGTTGGGAATGTTGTATTCCACTCGTTTGATTGCATTTGGCAGGGCGATATGCGGTTTCCAACAGTTTCTAAACAATGGCGGGAGTCCTAAAAAGCTTTGGTATCCGCGGTGATGATTCTCTGATTACATTTTTGGTGCGCCTACAACCATACAGACTTGGGAGTTTCATTCGTTCTTGATAAATGAAAAGATTTTGTAGATTGTGTCTACTGGAGAATTGTGCGAGCAAATCGCCGAGGCCCTTCATCGTACCGCCAGGAGTAGGAAATGTCGTGTTGCTGTACATAAATGTGAGGCTGTTGCTGAAGTTGTAAGAGCTTGGCCCGATTTAAGAGTGGATTTTCTTATTTTTGCCTTTGACTCAAGACTTCTGCAATTATTGACTGAAGTAAGAATTTGTTTTAATGTACAAAACTACTATGAAAATGTCAATTGATAACCTTACTTTTTCAAAGTAATTATTTTGAATAAGAGTTTTCGTTTTACTAGAGGTAATTCTTTAGTATGGTTTTAAATACCAAATACTAATTTTTGCCTTTTTGTAATTTGTATTGTAAATTCAAATATTGATTTTCTGTCAATGATTTATTTTTCATTTTACTTTTCCCTCCATTTTTTCCTGTACCTATAATTGCAGGATAACTCTTATTTTAGATTGAAGCCAATGTGAAGCAAATAGATGAGCACTTCTTTATATCAGGTTCTGCATGTTTGATATGCTGCGACGGTATTCCTAGTCCTACAGGATCAGCATTTTATAGAACACAGGATCTATCGACAAAGTATAACTTGCGTTTCCTATCAGCTCATATCTTGGTATGTATGTTATTCTTAAATTCGTATTAATTTTCAATAATAAACTTAGAACTTTTTACACCCCAGGATCCTGAAAGTCGAATGCTATTATCTGAAAGAATCCTAAACGTAGCAGAAGCAGTGCTTGGCGTGCGATCAGGAGCACCAGTACTGGACTTTTCTCGTCGTTACAACCATACTCAGAATTAGTACACTGGTATAGTAAATGCTAATTTCTGGTTGAAATCATGAAAAAGCTTACAGGCAAGTCACAGGCATATGCCTCAAGTCAGGAGGACAGCGAAAATGAAAGTGATGAAACAGAGTGCAGCATTGGCAGCAATTCAACTGCAGGAACACATCGCAGTGATACTCCAACGCGTAGCGCACGTTACAGAAGAAAAGGCAGACGGCGGAGCAAAACGGCAAAAAATAAGACTTGCACTGACAAGCCATTATATAAATACTGCTGCAGCGTAAAGGAAGATCATGGTCAGCCCTTGTTCGGTGTACAGTTCAATCATCATTTAAAGGAAGGGGAGCCAATGATTTTCGCATCAGTCGGCAGCAATCGAGTCAGCATTTACGAATGTCCTGAGGGCGGAAACATAAGACTCCGTCAATGCTACGCAGATCCTGACACAGAGGAAAACTTCTACACCTGCGTCTGGACTTATGAAGATTCCGGCAAACCCTTACTCGCAGTAGCAGGTTCACGAGGTGTTATCAGAGTGATTAGTCCTGTGACGATGACCTGCATAAAACACTATATCGGTCACGGTCATGCAATCAACGAGCTCAAGGTTCATCCAAAGGATCCCAACATTCTTCTCTCAGCGTCCAAGGATCACGCTCTGAGACTCTGGAACATCAAATCTGACGTATGCATCGCCATCTTCGGCGGCGTTGAAGGACACAGGGACGAGGTACTTAGTGCTGACTTTGACATGACCGGACAGCGAATAATATCCTGCGGTATGGATCACGCCCTGAAGTTATGGTCCCTGGAAAAACCTGACATGCAGGATGCCATAAAGCAATCATACTTTTGTAACCCAACAAGAAACGGTCGGCCATTCGATTCGATTTTACAACACTTCCCTGACTTCACCACCCGGGACGTTCACAGGAACTATGTGGACTGTGTAAAATGGTATGGCGACTTCATTCTTAGTAAATCCTGTGAGAACTGCATCGTCTGCTGGAAACCAGGTCGCCTGGAGGACACTAAATTGCGCAATGGCGAAACTAGTGCTACTGTTTTACATCGTTTTGAGTTCAAGGAATGCGACATATGGTTCATACGATTCTCTATGGATTTCTGGCAGCGCACCATAGCCCTGGGTAATCAAGTAGGTAGAACTTATGTATGGGACTTAGAGGTCGATGAACCTGGACAAGCTCGTTGCTGCTCCTTACAGCATCCACGATGCACAGCACCAATTAGACAGACTAGTTTAAGTCGCGACGGTTCGGTACTGTTGTGCGTTTGTGATGACGCTACTGTTTGGCGATGGAATCGTGATCATTGACGTGTGATCGGTAGTGGATTTAATTGAGTAATTGACTAACTTGAATCCAGGACTCCATTTTTTAAATCTCGTTTATCGACACTTAATTGTCGTGACAGATTTTATATTTGTCCAATTGTACGATACTTCCGTGATTTAATGATCGTTAAAATATCTGTTATCTTATTTTTTTGTTTGCGTATTTCTCTTGAACGTGCGAGTGAAAAACGCACGAACGAATTTTAAATATTCGTTGATACGCACGATTTTTAATGACTTATTCTATCAGAAAGCATACCTAGTATGATAAATGATAACTGTATCAATTCGCTCGCGGAAGATCTTTCGGATTCTTCAGAATCCATATACAAATATTTGTAACGTCTTTATATTTTTAAACACTTTTGAAATAATAAATAACAAGACAATTTCACATGCGATTCATAATATTTAATGGCTAGCATTAAAGTAGTTAGTTACTGGCAATGTCGATAAAATGGATTAAAGCCATTTAATTCTTGAATCTTATTCAGTATAAGATTAGGATAATTATACGGTCACTTACAATTGAATTATATCTAAAGCAATACGTTTACGAATTACATATAAATTAGTTACCCTGCTACGTTCGTTGCCATTATAACGGACAATTCGTTTATAGCCAATGGAGGAACGTGTAATTCTACCCTGTGTAAATTTAGTATAAAATCGTAAACATGTATGCGCCATATAATTTCATTACAAAGGCATTGCTGAACTACTTTAGTGAATGGTCGTAAAATGTTACTGTATCAATACTGACTCCTTTTTTCCGGTAGAAAATGGTAAAGGCTGGTAAGCCAGGCAAACATTAGTCACCGTAATTACTGTGAAATGGAATAATTGCTTTTAGTAATTAATTCGTACTAGATACCCTGAGAAATTTGATTAGAGAGAAACAGATTCGTATCATCAAATAAATTAAATTTGAATCGTGTACAAATGATTCAGAGAATCTTAGATTGACATAACGCTGCGTTCTCATGAATATATCGGAACTGCTTTGTTAATGTTTTACTGCAAGTGCTGCTCCAAGCGCAGCGTCACCGGATTGGCCAATTTCCAAAGGCAATTTGTACCAGCGCGAAACTTCTTTTTGCAAAACAGGATTTCGTACCAATCCTGAGCCGTTACCGACTATTCGCGTTATTCCAGCTTCCTTCAGGGTGTCCTGTGACATCATACTGCAACAAAAAGATATATTTATTTACACGTGTCTCGTGTACATCAAAACAATCAGTTTAATTCATCACAGTGCTTTTTACTTGTGAAGATTCTGTATGACTCCGGAGCATAAAGCACGAAAGATTTTCCCCAAATCCAAAGTGTCCAGGGTGATTCTTGTAACACTGGCAGTTTTGTCAGGATCATATCGCTCACCCAGCAACGTAGGTTCGATCTCCATATCGCTTATTGCTGAATCTTCACCGCCACGTGCTATAAGCCTTTCCCACACCTTTGCTATAAAGTGAAGAAACAAAATTTTTGCTTCTCATCTTCTCTGTTACATACAGATCTTATATATAAAGTATAATTTACATTGCGGTACTGAGAAACCCAGCTCCATTGTCCATTGCTGAAGAGACTTGACAAATGTGGCTAACGAATTTCCGCCATTTATGGAAGCAGCGACTGCTAAATATTTTCCATCAAAGTATGGAAAGTATTCGATCTTCGCTGCAATAAATAATTGAATGTTTAATTGAATTATTTTAAACATTGCGTTTATTTATGTTGGATCTGAATGGTTATTCTCACGAGATTCACTGGTTGATTTAACTTCGAAGGAAGACTGAACGTAAGCAAGTTGTGCTGATGTGGATATATTGAGAACGGCGTCGGTGGGATTCTTTAGTAAGGCGCATACGGAACATTGTAAATCTCCAAGTGCTGCTCCTGTGTAGGAAGACAGTGTAAACAGGAATGTATATGAAAAAGTAGAAACTTCTCAGTGTAATATTTACCTACTGGAATTCCAGCAGGAATTCCAAACCAAGTGTAAGCGAGATTGCCAGCGGATTCCCCAGGAGCTAAAATTTCTGCTGGTAACAAATTAATAGGGAAACCACCCTCGAGTAAGGTTTCCGTTTCCCAGCGACCTTCCTCCGTAAGAAAATATCCCCAGCTTGCAGCATTCTGCGTGCTCATTGCTACAGTCTTCCTGTCGCACAGCAAACTCACCAAGAGGTCTTGAACGGTTCCACAGCGATCGTATTTACTGAGTTTTTCAGGTCTGTTGAATTAAAAGGATTCATAACGTTGAATTAAAAGGAATCATAAGATTGTGTAATTTTAACCATTTTGTACTATGAAAATTACAGCATACTTGTTTTTGGCGAACCAAAACAGCGTAGCGCAACCGTAACCCGTATGAACGGGTAAATGGCTTTTGGATTTTGGTAATGACTTCAAAAATGCAGGATCACAACGACCATCCTGCCAAGTATACAAATTTGAAACTCGTTCTCTTTCTATTTCTAATTTAAAAACGCTGTCCTTCTGCTGAGACTCCGGTGAACTTTTCCACAACGTAACTCCGTGCATTTGACCGCAGACGCCAATACGGACGACCTGCGACAGATTGAAATCATTACAGTGAAATTAATTTTACGAGCTGAATTAATTGGGTATAATCAACGTAATGAATAACGTACGTGGCGCAGTAGATCCTTTGGAAGTCGCGAAATGCAACTGTGCAGTGCGGACAGAATTTTTGGAACATCCTGCTTGTTACCTTCTATACCCAAATCGCTTGGTACGTTTGACTGTGTATCTTTGGATTGTTTACCAACAATTTGATTATTTTCTGGCGAGTAAATCACTACTTTCACCGATGTTGTACCCAAATCTATGCCCAGGAGTAGTTTTTGTGGATGAGTCATAACTATATCTTTTGTTATCTGCAACAAAACTATAATAAGTGGATACAGGATAATTGTATTTCTAATTTAATCTACATATGAAAACCATTCGTAAATTTGGATAAGGTCGAATTAAAATTCTGATGCACTTTTTGATTTTATTAAAATATCCAGTTTCACACAGAATCAGTAGCGTTACAGATACCAATGATAGAGAGCCTTGTTACAAGTTGTTAGTTTCAATTTACTTGACTGATATGCTGCTCTATTTGAAGTGGCACATGAGAGTGGATTGCCCGGAAGTTCATAGGCATTAATGGTTATCAGTTTTATCAAAGTATTAATATTCAAAAAGCGTCATCGTCTTTATCAAGGTTTTTTATTAACGGCTCACCACTTGAAAATTCAATATTAACAGCGACCCATATTCATTCAAGGATTAAACAGAATGGCCATAAAAGGTTTGATAACATTCAAGTACATTTTTTATTATAACGTCCATAGATTTTCATTTCGGAGCATCCGCGAAAATGAATATTTAAAAAAGATCCGCGTAACAAAGAATTGAGAATCAAAATAGTAAATTAAATATTTTATCGATTTTCACTCCGTATATTCGCTACGGATTTTATTGACTTCCGTATAACGCAATGACAATTCGTTTGCCAGTTAAATATATGTATATGCTACTTTTCAAATATAGTAATTCTAAGGAATTCATAGATTTAATCTCGGCGAGAAAATTACGCAATCCAAGATTCATATCTCCACAGTACGGACGAGTTTTGCACGTTTCTTTTTTTAACGCTCAAGTGGAATTTACAAGTGTAATGTTAAACTGTGCCAATATTTACGCACGATTATCCACGCTGCGAAAACGGCGTCACGTCGTCTTTACCAATTTTCAGATTGATTAAACTGTTTGATTATTTAAGAGACGTTTGTACCGGATACGTCAAACTACCAAGTGGGGATAGTCTGTACTCTCTAGTTCTGTGTCTCTACTACACACTGGTAGTTGCTGGTACATATTACACTAACAGTGGTAGTGTCAAACACTGATAACAATTCCGCATCCCCACCTTTCATGAAATAAGATTGGACTAGATTGGAAACCCTAGATAAATTTGAGAACGAAAAGTCTTGAGGAAAATGTGGCGCCAAATCGAATGAATGGATGATCATTTGGTTTGGATATGATTTTATTTGCATTTTTAGAATTTAGAAATGCTAGCCTCTGCATACTCTGTTTTGACCCAATAACGAGAGGCTGTTGACCACGGCGTTAATTGCACGTTGACAAATTGGATTTTCACTCATATTTATTGGATTTCTTTCTAAGTTCGTTAATTTGCATTGAAATATTATGTTGCCGTATATGCAGATCTGCAGTCGATCCCAGAAAATTGTAGGAATCAATTTTACTGTGTGACCCATTTCTTCTAGAGCCTCTAAAGAAAATGGAGCTCAAGGATATTGTACAGCGACACAAATATTATTTGATTGTTAATAATAAATGTACTTTGAAGCTCCCGTATTCTTTGCGTCCTGTGTCTTATTATTCCCCAAGATAAATAAGGTCCGTAGAGAATTGTAATACAAGTTCTACCTCCAGGACAATCGTCTCCGCAAATACAGTTAGCATCGTGTTCTTTTTTTATGCCGCTATACATAATTTGAATTGGTAATAATTCTTTCTTAAAAATGTTTTATAACCCCTACGTTCTTGCGAACTTTCATCTTGGATATCTGGCGGCGTTTTTTCTTTTTGATAAAAGTTCGCGGCCGCGCACGTAGCAAAGAAATCCAGCATGGCCGCTGTCGTGTGACATTTCTTTCCCGTTATTGAAAAAAATCTTATTTATCGTCTCAAAATTACTCTACGAAGTTTTATAATCCGCGGAAAATATCGCGCTATCAATGATATGCCGGTGTAGTCTAATTTTATGGAGTTTTTTCAGTCTATTTTAGTCTTGAGGTTTGAATTCCTTATGGCCTTTGTGTTGTTATAGCTTGCGGGACTGACGTATGGACAAAAGTATTTTTTTTCTTGTGCCTTATTTCAGCTAAAGAAATATGGCAAAGCCAGAATCTTCTCCGAAATGGATATTGGAGCGAATGCTTGGCTCCGGTGGCTTTGGCGAAGTTCAACTTTGGAGAAATGTTTCAACAGATAAAAGGATTGGTATGTTCTTCTATTTTCTGTATGTTACTTTTCTTTTTTGTATTATTGATTACATTTTCAGGGATATTTTGTCTCTTTTAACTTTTCTATTCTTCGCGTTTCATTACAATGTGTTGTTCAAGAGCCTCATGCTTTTTGCTTCATTTTCTTTTGATATACAATTTATACAGTTGCGTAAAACATTCTATTACAGCGATTAAGAAATGCAAATGGGATATTATTCAAATGGGTGAGAGACAAAAGGAGAGGTGGGTAAATGAAGTTGAAATAATGAATCGTTTGAAACATCCAAATATCGTGGGTACAGAATGTATACCGATCGAGCTCAAAGTCACAGACGATTCTTTACCTATCCTTTGTATGGAGTACTGCAGCCAAGGAGATCTGAGAAAAGTAATACATACTTAGAATTTTAATAAAACTCACTTGCTCTGAATTCATGTATTTATCATACTGAATAATTTAATAGATGCTAAATAAAACTGAAAATTGTTGTGGAATAACTGAACCAGAGGCTTTGAGGATAATGGGAAGTGTTGCTGCTGCTGTTGAATATTTACATAATCAACGCATTACTCACCGTGATCTCAAACCAGAGAATATAGTTCTTCAAGAACATTTTGGCAAAGTAAACAGATTTTTCTTCAATAAATATATCTGTTATTATTGTATTCAAGTATATAGAAATTTTATCATATAGTACTTGCAATTGATTTATCTATGTTACATAGATTATTTATAAATTAATTGACCTTGGCTATGCAAAAGATCTTGGGGAGGCAAGTCTCCAGGCATCAAAAGTGGGAACTATGAATTATGTCGCTCCAGAGTTGTTGTGGCAAAAAAAGTACAGTTGTTCTGTTGATTATTGGAGTCTTGGGATATTATTCTATGAGATTCTAACAGGCAACAGACCATTCCTACCGAATATGAATCACACTCTAGAATGGTCAGTGTTCGATCAGCAAGTATCTACTTCTAGTCACTGTACACATTCTACTATCGAAGGACTTTATTCTTTCAGGGTGAAACATGTTAGACATAAAACGTACGATCAAATTCGTGCACGCAGAGTTAACGGAGAAGTCATTTTCGATACGGACATCGAGAATCCTACTGACCTATCAAAGTATAACGATTATAAATAATCATGAAATTTTGAATGACAATAGAAATGAGATTCTCAGATAAAAAAGGAATTTCCTATGTTTTTGAAAGGTACATCAAAGCACCAATGGTCGATTGGTTAAGGGTGGTTCTGCAGTGGGATCCAAAACGACGTGGAAGAATGCCAAATGATCAGCAACAGGTTGCTGTGTTCAAGATGTTGCGGTCAATTCTTTCAAAACCGGTACATCTTAAACATAAAAAATCAAATTGACTTAAAATTGATCAAAGCGTATCGATTAAATGATTTTTTTGTTTGATGTACAGGTATTATACGTATTCGTTGTATCCATATATCGGGTGGTACCTTATGTGGTGGATGTTAAAACGAGTACTCAGGATTTACTGATGTTTATTGAAAGAGACACAAAAATTCTACACAACAAACAAATCCTCACAGATTTCGCAGGAAATATGTTCAAAACTAATAACGATCCGATTTTGCAAAAATTAAAGGTATTAAGATATTGTTGAAATCAATTAATGTCACTGAAGATTGCCTAATACAGTAAACCACTTAATTTCATAGGATCCCTATTTGATACTGTTCGAAATGGATAGAATGTTTTTGGAAAAATTTCCGAATCCGGACATTCCAGAAGAAGTACGAAAAATCATTGAACAACCAAAGATACCCATAAGTCATCAATGCTTGCGACGCGCTTACGCCGCTGCAGTGTTCTTCGTAAAACAAGAATTCAAGTTGTTCCGTTCTTACATTATTGCATTTAGCATAAAAATGTACGTACAGAAATTATTCGTAATTCTTTTTTTTTTTATTATAATTAAACAATTTATTCGTTGTTAAATCTTTCTAGTGACCTCATAGATGAAAAATTGAATAAGCTATTTGATGTTGTGAAAAAGACAATGACAGACTCTAACATGCTGGTGACTGAAGTAACTCAGGTCTTGGAGTCTCTAAATGTGAGCGATACGTCATCGAACAAAACCAAAAAACTTGAAGGACTAGCTAAAAAAATAAACAGGGTTTCTGAAGCTGTTCGGCCTATGAAATCCTGGCTGGAGAAGCTTACGCAAACGAATAAAAGTATAAGAGAATTTCCAAATATTGATTGGACGACTGAATTTTCAAAACTGTAAGTTATCGACACAGCTAAGAAGGGTGATCCTATTGTTAAAACAATTCCTTACTAATTAACTTATTATAGGTACGACGAGGTCGTGAAACTTTATGAAAACTTGAAGAAATCCGCACGACCTGGTTTCCACGATGATTACGAGGATCCTACAGATTCTTCAATAGCCAATAAACGGGGTTGGGCCGCACCCACAGAAATGGCTAAACTTATACTGAAATTTATCCGAATTCGTCACACGCAATTGCATCATCCAACAATTTCAACAATCGCCAAGTACGTTATCTTGTTGCAATACTAAATAACATGTATAAAAAATATTGATCTTTTTAATTGCATCACAGGCAGATTTTACAATTGGATGAGGATCTAATTAAACTCGAGAAAACCTTAAATTCGGCCTCGACTCTGACTGATGTCTATAGACAAGAATTTCAAGAGTTACAAAAAAAGCAAGATAAAAATTTCATTCCCATTATACAAGTTGTTGACCATGATCATTCAGCTCGTGAATCAACAATAAATTCTATCAAGAATTCATCTGTGAATGGTTCCTCGTCCATGAGGTCCAGTATGGCCAATTCGACGGAGGCCAATGATAATGTGATATATGATAACATTGTGATACGTTATATGTAAGTAACAATTTATTAATAGTAGTTCTATTTATTATTTATCCGTCCAATAATCGGAATCGTGTTTCTCTAGGCTACATGATTTCATGACGGAGATGCATCAGAAGTATTTGGAGATAGTGAGTCTGAATCCATAGGATAATAAAATTTGCGTAGAGAATATCTATTTCGTGTGCATCCTAGGTTGCAAAACAAAAATTTCCCTACCGTCCAAAGTTTTTAAGAGTCAGTGCTATTCCTTCGGGCATTTCGTAATCCTTAACAATACACTTGATGAAGAGTGAAGAGAATTATCTTACGCGTCAAATATATATATTTTTGTCGTGCGAGTCAGATACGTTAAAAGCGAATATTTCAGTTGAAGTTCAATTTTCAACTTTACAGTTAGAAATCGGATCTAAATATGTCTTTATTGTTACTGTTTTTATACTGCTGTAAATTTTATCTTGTAAATAAAGATTTTCTAAACCAAATAAGTCCTTGCATACATACGTGTCGTTTATAAGCGTTTTAATACTTCTTTGTAGACGTTATCAATAACAAAATGCAGTAATTAATGTCTTCGCGGAACATAATGTCGAACTCCCCATTTAATATTAGCATTTTCGTCGGTTTTAACAAAAGTATAAACTGGTCCATCCAAAAAGGATTCTTCCTTCGATTTCTGGACCTTATTTGTAGGCGCACCTAATAAAAGTAATAAATCTATTATATCTGTATTTCATAATTGTTTAAAAAATAAACAAGAAAACGGATACTTACTCGCAACATTCATGAGAAGGATCAGACTGAATAATAGTCTTAGGAGTCCACGACTGTCCTACAGTGCATTTTTTAAAACCAAATGTATTAAAAAAATGTATTCATAAATCTTCTATGAGTTTACTTACCATATTTTATTGTTGTATCTATAACCAAATGTAAAATCTGAGAGGGCACTGCTCAAAATGATTCTCTGCACAGTTTTCACGTCTCGTAGCGACTGAACCTCAGTTTATTCATTCAAGTTAGTAAAAATCACAAGAAAAAAATTACACGCTTGAATAATTCAGAGCGCATTGTTTTTCCTTCGGTCTTTCACAATTTATGGTACTTTCTCGGACCGTTAGAAGGTAACAAAACAAAAAATTCTACCTTTCAAGTAAAGACTGCACAGTGCGAATCCCGTTACATCTTACGCTACTAGCAATACTAAAAATTATAATATAAATCGCTGTAAAGATATAAAAGTCACAAAAACATACGTGAGATTTCAGTCAACGCGACTTTTTATTACAGAAACAGTTTTGGAAAATGAACAGGAAAAAAGTAGTTGGAAATCCAAATCATTAATATAGGAATAACCAATTAATTCTTATTGCCCACACTTGTCTAAATTACTTACACTAAGAATTTTTCCTTTTTTTATGAAAATAAAGAATCGAACGCGTTTACCACGTCTAAATCCCAAAAATCAAATCAAAAACGTTTTGGCCCTGACAGGACATTACAATGAACACAGACGTGAACACGCGCCCCTTAAACATATAGACAATTTTATTTTTATTAAAAAGTTGTGCACACACGTACCTCCTACGATTCGACAATTTTAGCAACAATGATAAAATAAATATAGTGTCGTAAATTCATTCGCTAGAGAGCACTAGGAATTCCCATCCAGGATGCTCTCCGGGTTCTCGATGACTGCTAAAGACCATCCGCTAAGAGTCCACTTGGGTCTGTTCACGTCACAACGAAAAGAATCACGTTCAAATAAAGAACAATATTTCGTTTCCTCTCTTTTTCTCTTTACCTACTTAAGTACTTCCCAGGAGGAGGTCTTCGCTTTATAATCATCTCTTTACTCCACTGTTTATTAATTCTTTTATTCATTGTCGCTGATGTCCTCATCTGTAGTGAACTCGGAATGTTCATCGGCTGCGTCAACATCCTCTGCAGTTTCCTCGTCGGAAATGTCCCACTGAGGATGTTCCGTAGGAATTTCAGGAGCTTCCTTAACGTCCAGCTGCAGCAAGAAAGCGTATTAACCAATAATATGAATTACGTGGCTAAGATTTTAAAGATTAATTTTCTTTTCATATAAGCAGGATGACTGCAACAAACCTTAATATCCTGAGCTTGATCAAAACCAATATACGAGTCGCTGCGTAAGCAGACAGTAAACGTATAAAGACCTGGCCATCTTGGCGCAGTAAAGCGCAGTTGCACCTCCTCGAATCTCGCCAAGGAAGTGACGTGTGCAGGTGTAGTGAGGAGAGTGTGACTTTTACGATCACAAATATACACCCACCAGTACTCCTGTTTAACGTCAGGGAAGAGAGGACAGTGAACCTCGTGGGAGAGGTTGCTGCGACCCTCTAGTACCTTCTCTCTCTTGGAGATTCTTTGTTGGAATCTGTTATTTCAAGACGTAAGTGGAAAAGAAAATATATTATCATCCTTGATTGATTTTTATATTTATGAAATTGTACTAAAAATATTTTAATTACTAACTTCTCCCATTCAGTGTCATCGTCGTCGACAGCAGAATCCTTTTTATTGTGTGAGCTGTCCTCGTCATCGCTTCTGTCACTGTCAACTTCACTGTCACTGACATCGGACAACCTTTCCTTGGCAGAATCTCTAGCAGAATCCTTGTTAGAGGATTCCTTGCCATCTTCCTTTTTCCTGGAGTTTGGAGTGTTGCTCTGTTGTTGTTGTTGTTGTTGCTGTTGCTGTACTACGTTTCCGGGTTGTGACTGTTGTCCACTCTTTGCCGGTGCTGATTTTTTATTTGTGTTTTTCTTGTTAGATTTTTTAGGTCCTTTACGTTGTCGTAGCCATGCTGGTTTCTTCACCGTTTGGCTTTCCTCTTCCGCAGCTTCTTCGCTGGGATCACCAGCAGCTGCCTTCGAATCATCCAGGATGGTCTGCTCCTTGACGGTATTGTCGCCGAAGAGAGTACGCATGTCCTTTCTGGTTAAGGACACTGTCACTGTTACTATAGCACCAGCCGTGTATACGGTAGGATTTTCATCATCGATTACTGAAACAAAATTTTATATTGTGACCAAATCCAGTCCTCTTTCCCTTATACATTTTTTTTTAGTAATTAGTGAATTATTTATTGAATTTAATTACCCTCTGAACGAACTTTGAACTCGACATAAGGCATATTGCCAAGAACTTTCATAACATCATTGTATTGACTGTCCGACAAATTTCGAAGAATTTGTCGACGCTCTTCGCCTTTTAGTTGCGCGAATTGCTGGAGGCTCTTGATCTGACGCTATTAGAAGAAAAGATATCAACATTTGAAATAACTTTGTTTGTCAATGAAATTATCAGTACGTACGATCTATATATGTTACCTTCTTAGCTAGGAAGTACTTGAGATTATCTTCTGTAATGTGAGGCAACTGAAGAAGAGGATTCTTAAATTCCCACAATCCTTGAACTATCATTGGACTCAGCTTCATACAGTTTTCGATGGTTTCGATACTTGGCAATCGCTGAACTGTATAGAGATAATTCCAGATATTAGATAAATATTAAATCACGATGCTGTTTTTCTGTGATATTAACTATACGTACTTCTTCTTGCGTAAGCTAGCATGATCAGCTGGTTAACGCAAGTGACCATTTCTTGAATAAAGTATGGACATTTTTTAACAATGTATTGACGATCCTTTTCCAAGGTTTCCGGATTTAACGGGATACGTAAGAGATGAGCATGTAGGAGGGCTCTTGCCTTTATTGAATATAAATGGCACAATGGCCGTTCCTTGTTCTTTTCGCCCAGGTTACTTAATTGCTTTATTAACTAGAGAAGGGGAAACAGAAAAAGGATTGTTACTTATACTCAAGCGATACTATGGAACCTTAAAGTGAAAGTAAAAGAACTTACCGAAGGAACTTCTTCGTTATCGGAATGCCTTTCAACTATTTCTGGGTTATGCTTTTTGTAGAACTCAAATGAAGCCGCGAGGATCATTATGACTCTTCTGAGAGCCATGGAGGGTGTTTTGTGGAAGAAGTAATAATACATTTGAGTTGTGTCGAGTAAAACCTGATAAAGAACGATTAGGTAGTGATGGTTGCTAGGATAACTAAGCGAATTTCGAATATTCATGGAATAAATATTTACTTGATCTCCGGAATAACGAATGCTCTTGTACCACCACATGCCAACAACTGTAGGAAGGGCGACCATGAAAACTAAAGCATACAGGCCAAGAACCCATACGGAATTTTCTTTTTCGACTATCCAAGATGGTAGAGCTATACCAAAACTCATTGCACCTGGTCCATCAGGATTTCCGTATTTCTCCCAATTTTTCTTGGCCTCATCGTCAGTCAGTGCTTGGTAGGCTGTAACGATAATCAAAGATTACATAAAAATTCATAGATGTTTCATACAAATTAAAAAAAAACTAAAACATGTAATAAAGGTAACTCACCTTTGGTCAATTTCATAAATGCTTTCTCATTTCCAGTTTCCTTATCTGGATGAAGTATCAAAGATAGTTTGCGATAAGCTTTTTTTATTTCACTTGGTGGAGCACCCTAAAGTAAAAAAATGTCTTTTGTTCTAGTTATCGATGTATGAGTTTTATCTGTATTATCATTGTTACTATACTTACAGGTGGAACACCCAGAATCTCAAATGGATCAAAATTAGCCATTTCATAGTCAAATTGGTTAACTTTATATGCGAGTAATAAAAGTATCACCCAGCCAAGGATAATGAGAAATTTCCTAAAATTAATAAATAAAACATTCAATAAATTTTATTTATTTATATAAAAATATAAAATATATATAAAAATATCAAACATATGTAACATATGGTTCATTTATCAAGCAAGTCTGAATAAATATTTGTGTAATAATAAAGTTATAACTAAAAATCTCACGTGAACAAAGCCTTTGTTTCTTTCCATGGCTCGTTCATCTGCAATATAATTTTTTTCTTCTTGCATCCTTCGCACCCACATTCTTTAGACAGTTGCCCTGGATCTGAAAACAAAATATTAACTCAAATTACAATAATAAATAAAACATAATAATAAATTCTCCAGAAATACATACAGATTATTTACCACATAAGGTAAATAAAATAGATAAATACAATATAAACACAAGTGTTTTTAATCCGTAAGGTAAACCTTAACACTATTACCAATATAATTTATTCCTGTAAAAATTTAAAAATGGCGCAATGGAGCACCCATGGCGATAAAAAATAAATAGATTGCTACTGTCGTTAGAAAAATATAATAGACAAAAAACTATGAAAATAATCGAACCCCTTCTTTCTTTTCAATTGGGTTAACGGAATAACCACGTGCTTCCTCGTCCATAATGGACAGGTCATCGGCCTCCGGTAATTCATTACTATTACATACCATTATAAATTCCAATAGTACATTACAGTTATGATGACAAGTAACAAATTTCAGAATTAAACAAAATGTAATAAAAACATGGAAACGAGTATAAGAAACAGAGTATCTGAATGAAGCAAAAGCAAGATTGTTGTTAAACTGTAATTGAATAAATGGATTAATTATTCAACTAACCTTGCTTGGGGCGACGTGGCCAGAGGTAATACGTTCCAGGTATAAGCAGGAGGACAAGGAAGGAAAGTAAAAAGTAGAAAAATGTCCCGCCACTCTCATCGTACTGAAATTTTTGTCCACTCATTTCTCATTAAGTACAATACACTATTTCGGTGCACTTTATCTTCATTGATAGTTGTTACAACTTGCACTTAGATTCAGTTTCATTCGACCTAGGTTAGCTCGCGGAGACTGCCGACTTGTCACCGTCAGGACTGCCAACGCGACTTTGACGTAATAGCATCGTCTTCACCAATCGGAACGTCCAATAAGCGCTAGCATCTTCTTTCATTTTCATTACCGACTTTTGATGAAATCGCATTTTACTTGCCGGATCTGGAAATCCAAGTCTATAGAGATTTTTTATTCTATGATTCACGAGAGAACCGGTTGTATCTTAACCTAAAAGAATCCTGCTCCAATTTCAGAGCGAAAATTCAGCTGATGTAAGAGGTGGTTTAACCTCTAAAAGATAGGAGATATACAACATTGTTAATATAAAGTTTGAAATATTGAAAAAGTTTAATTAAATTTGTACGACATGGGTACTGATAATAATGAGACTCCACAAGAAAAAGATAATAGTGGTGAACAAACCTCAAAAATCCCAGTTGGTGAAGAACAACACTGGGGATACGATTTATATCCTGAAAGAAGAGGAGAAAAATATAAACGGAACTGGTTTAGAACTTTCATTGGTATAGAAGGTCGTGAAGAAATTAAAAAGATGAAGTGCGAAAGGAATGTTTATTATTGTATTAAAAACAGTAGGTGCACTCATAAATATATGTTGATTGTAACAATTCATTTATTTAACAGAATGAAGTAGGCATACTGCTTTTGCGAAGCAATTAATTCTTTTCATTCTATTTCTAGGTCCGCTGGTCAAACTGATGATGGCTGCTTTAAAGAGCTCTGGCTGGTAAACTGTAATTTAGATATACTATTATCGATCTAACTTGGTTCTCTAATTCATTTACTATTTCTTTATAGTGAGTTTGACATACGCCGTCATATATCCTGTGAAATGTGTGATTTGTCCGTTAGTGGTGGATATGATCCTGACTTAAATCAGGTATAAATTACTTAATTTAAAATTAAAATGTTACACCTCATTATATACCAATTTATTTTAGATCGTAATCTGCCAAAATACTGCTCAGAGTAGAGGAATGGTGCAGGGTGTGCTCACTCATGAAATGATTCACATGTTTGATTATTGTCGCAACGATCTTGATTTTAAAAATATTGACCATTTAGCCTGTACTGAAATAAGAGCAGCTAATCTAGCACACTGTAGTTTCCTGAGTGCATTCATGCAGGGTGACGCATCTCCCATAAACGTACGAGAAACACACAAGGTAAAGTTCACCATTTTCACCGTAAATACCGTTATGCATATAAGAATCACCCAAAATGTTCCATAACTGTACAAAAGCATGAACTCTTATCACAGAATTGCGTAAGGAGAAAAGCCATGATGTCTGTACTGGCAGTACGAAAAGTCTCTGAAGAAGAAGCACTGGCTGCTGTAGATCGTGTATTTTCTAAATGTTACAAAGACTTAGAACCCATTGGTCGGCGAATCCGAAGAAACTCTTTGGATATGCACAAAGCTTTTTTGGAAGGGCCATATTATGGCTATGATGTATAAGAGTGATTAGATTCTTGTATGATAGTAAAAAATTGTACAGTCATTATGTACTTTTTAATAACGTTAATATATAAATTATACAATGTATGATTACTATGCCTTTTGATGTTTCCCTGAATATTATAAAAATATAAAAACTATATTTAAACTCTTGAGATTCTTCGTTCGGAATTTTAGCAGTGCCATCTGTCGGTCTACCGGTAATGAGACTCTACAGCACTTGGGAATTCGATCAGGCAGTTGTAGAGAGTTTGATTGTCGAGTGGCACGGAATGGTTTTTGAAGGATATTTTTGTTGGAAGGCAGCTTAGAACGCATATTTTACTCTTGAAACCGCGTATGGTGTGGAATACAGCTATTTTGCTTTTCAACTTGTTTATAATTATTTTAAGGTAAATAATCTTAGACTTCAATTTCTTTAAGTCGGTGTAACCTTATCCTTGTCACATGTTGCTTGAACACGTTGAACATTTTCAAATCACTTCCCAATGAAATTAGGAAATTATATTTGGAATTGTTCATAATGGATATTCATAACATTGATTGAATTAATTATTTCTGGTCAATCAAGCATAGGATATGCTTTGGGCATGTCTTATCTGACATATGCTGCTACGCGAAATTCAGTGAGGTTAAAGTAGTATGAATAATCCTAGTTCTGTTCAGTTTTTTTTAGAAAGTTATTCGTGGATAATAGAGCGTTTTGATTTCTTTTTTTAAGTTACAATATTATTTTATAGGAATGGAATTAACTTTGCGAAATCATTTCGGCTTCATCTTCTATTAATCTTAGAGTTTTGTAACTTTATTTTATTATAAATGTAATTCATTAATCAAAGAATTATGGTTGAGTTATATGCTATCCTGTTAATATTTCAATTCCTGTTTTGTATATTTTGAAAAATGTGTATCAGCAATAATTAGCATGTCATCATATGGTATCATTGTTATATTATTATGTTATATATTTTATATTTAGATGTCAGTTGTGTCATCAAGAGTCAGTAGTGTGTCGTCGATACTGAAGAATCCAGGAGTAAGAGCAAAATTAGTTGAACGGCCAAACAAAGTACATTTCAAACTTCCAAAAAATCTAAAACATATTTTAACTAACTTTGAAAATGGCACTCAACGAAGAGTCTATGAAGATTTGATTTGTATTCTGCGTGATTCAACCATTAAGGTGTGTATATATATTTATTAAATATAAATATAATGGTAAAGTATCAACATTACCTTTTGTTTCTTAATTTTAGGACAATGAATTTATTGAGCTACTCAATGAAGTACGTCAGTGTATATCACTGCTGGGTCCCATGCACAGACTTTTTGTTGAGGCATTGCTCAACATTAATTGGACAAATCGTGGTGAAACAGCAACGAGTGCTTACAAGGCATTCCTAGAAGATTTAGTATGTGCACATGTTTATCATTCAAAATGTATCATAGATAAACTTGTCGAGCAGTTCAGACCAGGTAAATTACATAAAAATATTTTCATAAGTCACTAGCTTCCAAGTGCTATCTTCCTTTATCGCATTTAATATTGTTTGTACAGTGAATGATCAAGCCACGGAGTGGGAGGCTGGAAATCCAAGAGAAACTGATTTACAGAGATTAAATCATGTACACGATGTTCTGCAAAAATTATTAAAAACTATACCAATGTGAGAATTTAGTCTTAAAAATATTTAGCGTAATAAGTTATACAAACAATTAATCCATATTTTTCAACAGGTCATCCGATGTTTTACTGCAGTCTCTTACATCCATGTACCCATACATGAAACGCAGTACTCATGCACATGAAATATACGTACATTCACTATTACAAATTTTAGAATATGCTCCGCAGCTGCGTTCTGACATTTTATCCTTAATAATTAACAGGTAAATACGAGATACTCTATAATAAGAATTTCCTAGTAACAGCTTCTTACGTTTTTTTTACAGATTAGTAGTACTAGACGTGAATGCGCCACGTGCCGAAATAGAGGATCTTGAAGAAGAGGCAATGGAGGAAGACGATGATGGTGGAGGGGTATTTAAAATGGATGATGCAGTAAAACCCAATACACAACAAGCACTGAAACATCCTGTAGCATATACGCTAGACGTGTGCATGGAGCAAGTCCTCTCATATATCTACAGAACCTGCCATCCACAAGGAAACCTCGACTGGGATCCTTTGAAAAGTCTTTATCAGGATCTTGTGCAAATTTTTGATAAAATTATTCTACCCACCCACGCAAGTCACCACGTCCAGTTCATCCTGTTCTACATTTGTAGCTTTCGAACACTTGTCGCAGAGACTTTCATCAATTGGTTATGGCGTAAAGTCTCCAATCCAAATGTTGCACCTATCATGCGACAATCAGCAGTTTCTTACATCGCGAGTATTCTAGCAAGAGCCACCTTTATTCCAATGGGGTAAGTCAATTTCTGTGCCAGAATTTCTGGTACCTCATCTTTGGCTTCGATATGAGTCGAAGCACTGGAGGAATTTGTATTCAGTTTCCATAAGATCGTTTTGTTTATCTGCTTTCAGTATCCTGAAAACAATGTTATCTGAAATGTCATCCTGGATACACAGCTACATTTCTTCCCAGGATAGTCTTGAATGTGCGAACAGTGACGTCAGGGTACATACTGTATTTTATTCGGTGTGTCAGTCACTATTTTACTTGATAGCTTTCCGGCACAAGGATCTTGTGGAGACTAAACAAAGTAATTATTATGCAATATTCATACTCGCTTTTCTCGTTAGCTTTGTTTCATACTAATTATTGTTTCACAGATCTGATGTTCCTCCAAGGGCTGAACTTGACGAAGATTGTAACATGTCGGCTGAATCCCTTGCGAGTCTGTCAGCCAGCAGTTATACAAAACTTTGCTGCCATCACTAGGACTTATCAATTAGCTTATTGTTATGCAGTAATCGAGCATAATTCGCGTAGTAATCTGCCAGTTTTGCAAAACAGCAGTCGATTAATCACGTGGCTGGACACGTTCTTTCCGTTTGATCCTTATGTCCTAGTGCGCAGCGGCGCCAGGATCAATCCGTTCTATACTCACTATCAGCCGAGTTCCGAAGTGAATTCCTTCAAGGAAAATAATAAATCAGAAGAAAACGACGAGGATGATTTTATAGATGAATCCTTTCCGCAGCTATCGAGTTCGCATAGTCGCTCGAGCCTTGATAAATTCTCATACGGTACATCGCCCGGATTTATACATGCGTAGACAGATTATAGAAATAACATGATTATGTGAGTAGTCAAAAAATTCCTTTTTTTTCTCTATTCAAAATCGTCTTTTATTCGGTTCAAACAATACCTTTCCTTTTTTTTAAACGTTGCGCCATTCTTTCAACAGCGGTTTGGACGCGTTTTCACGTAATGAATTATTAAATTATTTCGATGATGCTTATAACACATCGGAATGTAATTCATAGGAAAATTAAAAACCAGCCAGAGATTTTTTTCACGTGGGTATTATGATAACGATTGATATGACCGAGTATTAACGTCTGTATACGTTAAATAACGTTTTGTATCGAGATGAGTGAACAAAAAAAGAATAGTTTTCATTTTAGCACTTCACTCTTGCATCGATCATGTACAATTCATATTATTTTTTTTTAATTGATGAACGTAGAGATATTTAACGAATCACTGTGCAATGTGCGAAGCGTTAATGATAAATTTTTTTAAATAATTCAACAAATTCCTTCGAGCGATCAAACGAATATGTTGTTCAGTGAATATACGGTGGATCAAGATATTCAATGATTTTATTTATTAAATATAATTTGCATTTCAATAAGAAATGCGATTATCGTTTCTCGTGCGACTCAGGAGTACGATTTTAAATCAGAAAGCGCATAATATGTGAAAGTAAATGAAAAACAGCCTAAATTATTTTAAGATTCATGCGAGTACATTTATATATTCATATTGTTTATTGAAAAATATAAATTAAGAGGAAATGTAATCGAGTTTTTATTCATTGCCTCCCGGTTAAATCGTGCCTTTTGAAAAGTTTCTTCAATTCTGTTTCGCCACATTTTCTATTTCAGATGTTCCGCTACAACGTGACGAAATGCAAAACTTGATAAATTGTGAGGCAAACGGATACTGTTATTATAATATAAAAGAATAAAACGATATGTGTATCAGACCACGTAACGCAAATACGAGCTGAATAAAATGGCGGGTTCGCGGAATAAGGTGTTCTTATTTCACAGTACCTTGCAAGCTTTGGCGTACGTGACGTACGTTACTGGAATATTTAAGAAAATTGAAGAGGAGGCCACATTTTCTCAGAAAACCAGAAGACGCGTTTCTTCGTGAAAGAAAAAAAATTTTTAAGAATTAATTCTCTCAGTCGAATGATATATCGCTCGTACACAAGTAAATTGAATTTCCATGATAAATATAAAAGATCCTTCATTTTATATTCACAAGTGACAATTTAAAAAAAATATATTTTTCAGTTTTCCTACATATACTAACGGATTCGGGCATAAGTAGAGGGTGTGACGATTACTTACAAGAAAAAAAAATAATAACAGTAAAATTTAATGCAAACACATTTTTTGACAGAGATACTTAAGCAATACTTCCTGAAGCGATACTTCCTGAGAAATCGCAAAGGAGAGGATACAACGAAATGTAAATCACTCTAAGGGCTGTGCTCAGTGCATTAATGGAATATCGAATGCAAAGAGGACACAGCTTTCTCGATCTTAATAAGATTCTCTAAATACGCTGCAGGAATACGAGAAACTCGTCAGGTATTAGAGAAACAAGCAATGGAAGTCACAGTAGTGCAGCATCCAAACGACATAATTTGCGTTACGTGCGCTACTGTTAACTTTCCGGTTTCATGATGGAAATTCAAAGTGGGTTTACGAGACTGTCACGAGTGGATAATCAGGACTATATAGCAGACTTCTGTACAGGCATGGAGGCCTAGTTCAGAAATGGATCTTGTGCAATTTGCTAATTGGCAATGGAATATATAGGAGGGAACACGCGGCCGAAGGTAGACATTATTTTTAATACGAGCACGGGAAAGTTAACCGTCCGCACGGGTGCGTAATGATGTAGAAATAAAAGGGCGGACAATAAATCATTAGGTGTATAGTGTAAGATTCGAATTATGGGAGAACGGTGCTCAGGAATTATCCTCAGAATCTTATACCTGTATCTCTTTCTCTCTCTCTCTCTCGCTGTATATATCTCCGTATACATATATAGGATGGTATGTGCTATACAGTATGGTATGCGCTCCTGCCAATCGTAAAGTCTCGAGGACTCCGCCTACTCTCATGCAATATCCTATTTGGCAGTGTACAATAAAAAATTCCCGTTTTACACGTTTCATATGCCGGGATTAAACGTATCACGTAGCTGAGATGCCTCAAATGTTAGGGAAACAGGAAAGCGGGATGATATGAGATTATTAAAGTGCGAATGTGGTATTAGAAGCCGCAGAGGAGACAATTACGATTATTAATTAGTCAGCCGAATCTGGCAGGGAATTTATTCTGTTTGTTAGGCTGAAATTGAACGAGCAGAAGTAAAGCCGATATATTTTTAATATAACTTCGTGTATATAGTTTGAACTATCAGTTATGGTAATTAAGGATGCATTCCTTAGGTTAATTGCAAACATCTCAGGCTATGCAAGGCTAAAGTTTTACGTGTCGTATCATCTTTTGATATTACTACCTGTTAGCAGATCGTGTCAGGGTCGCCATTACTAAACGCGCTTAAGAATGCATTACAAAGACGTTGCCATTTTATATCAGACATACCGTCTCATTAACATAGCATTGACGATATTATCGATAAGGTAAAAGAATCATCCTCACATCAGTCAATAAAATGACACGAGACTTCCAACGAGAATCTGCTATGCTCGCAGGATTGATTGATTTCCGAAATTATTGACTCATCCAAATAACGTAATACATTCCACGCAATCAATGATCTATTAATTAGTTAAAACAAGCTATAATTCACCCAAAACTGTCAAGATTGTCATAACCTCATATCATTAAACTCATATTGTGATCATCCATCATTCTACGTATCGCATTAGTGAACTGCATAATTATAGAACAAAATTCTCTAAAACGTCAAAGTGGACTCAAGTGATAGTCATTAATCAATCAATCATTGTATATTGGAAGAACAATAGTTGGAACAATAAACCTTTCGTGCATACTTGTAACTCAGGTATTTTCTGGTAAGATAAAAAGAGAAACGAGAGATGCGATGCTGTAGTAAAAGAAAATAGAAGAAGAAAAAAACAAAGGCAATCGTTTACTATCTGACTAACTATTTGACTATCTAACTAGGTGGTTAGAGCATCACTGAGCGGGAAGTGGATGGAAGTGGATGGAAGTGGATGGAAATGGATGGAAGTGGGGAGTGGGATATTCGAGCGTGGATTTTCGAGCACAAAACGGCGCGTGCTCCTCGACGTCGCGAATGTCGTATCGCTAGTAGACACGCCGTGAGTTCCTCCATATCCTCATTCACTCTTGACCAAGAGAGTTCAGTCGCTCTCGTACTTCCATTGGTGAGAAGTAGACAGAACAGACTACTGCAGTCAATAAAGGTTGAATTAGAAGAAACGGAGAAAGACGAGAAATAAAATCAGAAGAAAAATTTGAATAGAATTGATAATTAATATTTCGTTCTTCTTATCTTTATTCAGTATATGACAGATGATTTAACAAAAATTAAAAAAAAACATTTTTAACGGTTCGCGGTGTATTTTACAGTCATTTACCCTGTTTGGTTCTGTCAACGTTTTCGTGCCAATTAAATGACAGACCATTCTCATACTGCGATTTCGAGTCGCAAAGACTTTGAAGAAGGCCGCGGGAATACACGGAGAATATAAATTTTTTTAATTCTCTCTCAGCACACGATACACGCGGTCGCCGACCCCACGTGCAATTCTTGTCACCGTTAACACCTCTGACGTTTATTCTCTCTAGGGATAAGATTCCTGAGAGTATTTTTTCAGAGAGAGAGAGAGAGAGAGAGAGAGAGAGAGAGAGACAGTGAGACAGAGAGAGAGAGAGAAAGAGAGAGAGGGGGGACAGCGAGGGAGACTGTTCTATTGTGTTTACGCGTGTGCGTGACTTTTTTATTTGACAGCTGATCGGACTTTTTTCTCGGATTTTTGAACAACTGTGTTTTTGACTGATCAACAACGGTTCTTCCTGCTCGATCAAATTCGATTAGACAACTTTCTGACAGAATGTGAGTACTCTTTCGTTACATTTACATTCTTAAATGGTTTTATCGTGCTTTTATGAGTATCACGAACCACTTGTGCTTCCGTCAATGTGTTTTACTTTTTGTATATACTCGCATGACATTTTTTCTTTTACGATAAGCCATGTATATACATATATACGTATAAATATTATATAGATTATATTATATGTATATTGTGGAGAGATTGAATGTGTCTTATGCAAAATTTCCAGGAATCAGTAAGTAGGTTTCTATATGGTATATATTATCTTTATACGGGTCAATGGAAATACTAATGTTTGATCTTCGACGTTCTTTATTTTTCTATAAATATTTTGATTTGTCTTGGTGCGACGATTATCGTGCCACTTTGTGAAATTATGAAATGCTCCAAGATGGAAGAGGCCTTTGGGGTGAGACGCGTTTCATTTTGCACAGTTGAAACAGTTGGAAGGACTGAACGTCGTTTAACAGCTTTACCAGTTGCGGCCATTATGTCAAGTCTACTTTACCGAAAGGATAATTTACTTGGCGGGAAGTATTACCGTCTTATGCTTTTTTTTTCCCTCTTCTTCCTTACACTTTTTTCTCCTTCTTCCTGGAAAGCCACTCGTTTGTGGAAGTTTATGTAACAAATGTCGTTTCGCACAGCCGGTTAGCGTTATAATAATTGCCAGCCGTATATTTTAAAGCAAACTGCTAGCCGCGAGGTTGCGATTTACGCGTGTCGTTCGATTCATTTGAATTTAATATCCCACGGCGGTTTTGTCAAATTGCAGAATTTAGTAGACGCTGGAAAAAATGATTGAAAATTTGAAAATAACCGCCGGCAAAGACGTAGTTTTCATCGTTTATTTCGCTTGGCAAGATAATTGAATTTTTCAGCAATTCCCGCTCTTTTTCTGACAACATTTAGTTATTCTTTTTATACTTAATCGGTTAGCCCGCCAAGTCGGTTGAAACTTTTTCATCGACTTTCAATTAGGTGGACGAAATTCTTCCAGGATAATTGATACTCTGGACTGTGGAAAACTTTAATGACGGACGACGGTTAATAAAACTATTTTAATGTCTGATTCTTCGTGAGAATTCACCACGTTTTTATGCACAATGTGTGTACAGAATCGCTTGATTTTTCTATGGAAACTCAGCTTTATCCATTGGTACCTAGAAACGTATCTAGGCATGTACAATGAGTATTGTCATGTAATAAAGAACCGTGTAGAATCGCATGGACAATGCTACACGTACAAAACGGAAAAGTTTTCTACGCATTTGACAAAGGATCACTTTAATATCCGTATGAAAGATACGTCATACGAACGAGGACACGTGAAATTATTTTTTATATATAATTAAAGTGTTAAAATTTTAATAATTCTGAAAGCTCCTGACGCCCTCTCGTTTTTCTCAGTTCACGTCGTAATAAATTTTCTTTCGTTTGATTAATGCCAACCAATTATAAGGATTTTATACAAGATAACGTTTATCTGCTGGTTATGAATTGCAGGAACTTTATACGTGAAAGGCGCATTTTCATTCTGAATTTGAAAATAATGACGACGATTCGTTAATGAAAAATTATGAAAGTTTCTGTCGCTCTATGAATATTCGACACAGTCACTTTTTTTACAAAGAAATTTCATTGTCAGAATTAGTGGGCTTGAATGATTTTAGGAAATTCCAAGGAAATGACGACAGCCCTCCGTACGTGTCGTTCCAATAAATTGGCCGGATTCACAAGGAGCGACATTATTATTGCCACGGCTATTACAATGATACTATATAGACGATATTAGATATTCCGCTTAATAAATTTGTGTTGAATTTTTCAGTACGTAAATTCCGGCAGTTCACAAATTTCTTCGACTTGTCGTTCGCGGAAGCCTAAAGATTTTGTCGCTCGTGCGAAATTCACTTGTCGCTCCGCCTTCGTCGATTGCGGATTGTTGCGACGAGTCGCTTCGCTGGGTTGTACTATAAATTCTATGTGAATTCCATAAATCCTATGAATTCTCAAATTCTATAAATAACTACGTGCGGTCGTGTCGTTCCTGAGAAGCGAGCGAAAGGAAATTGACGTTGGAAAATAAAAATAGACGCGGAAGGTAGAAGAAGAGAAAGAAAACAGAGTAAATGATCTGAGCATCGTTTACATAAAGATCACCCGGATCTGTCCGACTTTACGTCTTTTGGCTGTGGCGAATTTTTCTTCTCGCTGCCATTAACGCGGTATAAATTATTCGTACATATTTGCAAAAACGGTACCGGATTGCCCTTGCAATAATAAACCTAAAGACGAACGACAGAAGATTTTCTCTGGAGTTAATTTATTCTACGAAAAAAAAACTTTTATCGAACATCGCTTTAAACGACTTTCAAATTCATATCTTTCATAGCAAATACGTACGGGCATGTCAAATCTGTCGAACAAAAAAACTTTGGAAGCTTTTTAATTACATTTTCAACATTTATTCCTTTTATCTCTCATCATTTTTTCGATTGTTAATTCATCGTATACGCATGGCTGTCTGTCGCAAATTTGCGTAATCTCAGTACGGATGTAAAAAAAATTTATTTACATTCCTCTCTGCCAAATTTCATTTTTCATTCTTTACCACTTTACTTCTTATAAGTACAACCTGTATTCACACTTCACTGGAGACACTTTCATCTTAGAAATGTCGAAACGTCAGATTACGTAGGTCCATACTCGGTCCTTCAAAGCAGTTTCCAAGGGAAAGATGAAAGAGAGAAAGAGAGAGAGAGAGAGAGAGGGTTTCTATAATCAAGGGATAAGAGTCCTTGCTCCGTTAAACATAAGGAGTATACATATATGGGTACACATTTTTTTTAAAAAATACCTGTAAATCCTATAGCACAAATTCTGAATGATAGATCCTGATGAGGAGACAAGTATTTATTTTTATATATCTTGGTTGTGTAACAACTTGCCACATGTACTTTAGCTGCATTCAGACGTTATATTGTATACTTTTAATTTGATGTTTATCGTCCAATTAATGGGGCGCGATTAATTGTAGCAGAAAGAATTACAGACACTGTTGTTACTTTTGGAAACGTATGGACGTTCGTTTAGGCATTTTTGGGCGTTGTTACAGTGGACAACAGAATTTTGAAAATTTATTTCATGGGATTAAAACTCTCTGTGCCTTTACGCTCACCTCAGGCTTGTAGAAAAAACTTCGGGATTGGTAAAAAATGACAAAAAACATATATTATGCGTTAATAAATAGTCCACAGGACGGTATGCTTTAGGCATTTCAGTTATTTATGAGAAACTTGAAAACTGGACAATTTATCGTATCAGGGATACTGAGGCTGACGTGTCTGGTATCATTGTTTTATTTTCACTCGAGATTCTTTAATCTGAATAAATTCTCATAAATTTCACATCGATCCATACCATGGACACATTAAATTTCATGCACGTCCCTTTCTTTGAAGTTTTCAGTAGCCTCGGGTGTCCGTCATTTTGAAGCAAATAATTGAGCGTTAAAATAAAACTTTAGATTTGTTCAAACAAATCCCACATACATTTCATTGGCGTGGTTTTCATAGTGCTACATAGTTTAACCGAAGGCTAATATATTCGAGGAAATTTACAGTGCGAAACAATATACCTGGTGTAACGTAAAAATAAGTTATTCCGACGATTTGAAATAAACAAAATACAAACTGTGATGCATAATAAAATAATCAGATGATTCTTATGGACTTCGCTGTTATACCAGGTGTTTCGTCTGGCAGCTTGTTTTCTTGAATGTTATCAGATAGAAGGATTCGTCACGGAAAACGGAAGTGGAGCCTCGATGCATCGCAGAGGAAATTGAACGGACGATTAGCCGAATAAGATTAAGCGTATAGGATGTGACGTAACAGTTGCAGAATGCAACGGTGCATTGGTGCATTCTCGTTACTGTGAAATTGTCGTCTATGGGAAATTCGAATTTAATGCTGGAACGCGTCTTTGTTCGGTCTCTGGAAGATTCGCGTGACGTCATACTCGTTAGACATTATTAATTTGAAATATTGGACAACACCATATTTATTTTATTTCAGTTTTGATTCACGATAACGGGTGGGATCATTGGTAGCCGGTAAAAAATCTTTATTCGCGTCTATTCCATGATATTACAATAATTACTGATAATTCGGTAGCGTCGATGAGTCGTTATTATTTTATTTTATTAATTCAAATTATTACGACCAATCAGGACGCAGGAAGGATTTTCAAATGGGATTTTTCGACGGGATGCTTTCTGGTTTAATGACGCTTTAATGAGGATAACGACTGTTTTATGGCGATTCGCACGCTGCGAATTATCCCTTGGATTGCGAAAAGATCGTTGAAAAATTGTGAGAAAAACAATGTCCCGCCAAAACGTGATTTGGGGAGTGATGGGATTTTTATTTGTTCAAAATTAGGAGGTCTAATTTAAATGCAATTCGAAGGCCGTTGCCTTATTGTTTTTCAAGGGTCGACTGCATCAGTCGGACGCCATGACAGTTGTCAAGTCTGATTAATTGAATTATTATATTTATGATTATGAAAGCGAATAACAGAGGCAAATGAATTTTTTTTTTAATATTCGCCCGTGTATCTATTACGTGGCTTAACTTATTGGCTAACATATTGCCTGCATCCTCTAACGAATTCAGGGCCGAAATTATGGGGTGCAAGGTTCGGAAAGGGTGGGGTACCTTAGCATTCCCCTGGGTCATACAAGGATCCTTGAAATTCCGAGACTGTGGCGTGCGACATTTGTTTATCAGCTCACAAGGATGATATAATCATACGGCGCTTTGTGGCTTCGTGTATGAACTATTTTTTTTTTCTAGGATTTCCCAAGCACTCTATTGACTGCGAAAAAGATTTTGAATAATTTTTCTCGTGATACCCCTGCCCGTTACGTTTCGACATTTTTTTTGGAATGTTGCTCGGTAGTCGTTAGGATTTATTTTACATACGATTTTGTTTGTTGAAAATTTTGTTTCTTTTTCTCCTTTAATTTTCTCATTATTTTTACACTTAACGCTTTTATTTTTTTTCTTGGAATTTCGATTTTCTTCCTTATTCACTACTATACCACAGGCTGTCAGCCGTATTTTAATATAAGGAACTCATTATGCTGGGCTTTGAAATTGCTTTTTCGGGCGTGAAGCGGGCGCGAAGGGCTGACTGGAATAAGTATTGCCGGAGTGAAAATTCGGACAAAGTCCCCATAGATCGAAGCAAATTTGATATCGGGTTTTTGATATGAGATCGTTGGGACTCCTGCATTCTGCAGGTCTTCACCCCGCTTTTCATCTCTAGAATTTTAAGGATGCTCTGGAGGGTTCTCAGGGATTCTGTCGTATCTTCTGCAAATTTCATATATCTTCGTGCAGTTTAGGGATCATTGGGTTTCGACGACGATAATTTTATTAAGACATCTCGTGCATCCCTCGTGGAATTAAGCGTCATCTTAATTCGAGTGATAAACTTAGTCGAGATAATAATAATGACGCAGGAAGATTTACAGAATTTTACTAGGGCATTGGTTCTTTCTTGGAATTAGATACCGTAAAAAATCTTATGCTATTTTTGGAAACAATCAACGAGTGATGCCTGTGGAAGGTAATGGTGCGTTTAGGGATATTTTTTGAGATGGGTATAAGCCTAAGCTATGGGTATAAAAAAAATTTTTTTTTACGAATACCTACACTGGGTATGATTATAACTGTCGAGAACTCTGAGTATGACAAGACTAACAGCTTCAACGTCCCTGTAGGGTTACGGAAATTTGATATGGGGTTGATATGGGGTTCCGGTCAGAGGGATGGTCTAGTCTGTGATTCTCTGCAACCCCAGTGATTGTGTATTTTCTTTCCCATCTCTGTATTTTAAGGGCTCCCATGAGTCGACGTAGGAGTTACAACAATAACGCGATAGTTTATAAAGAAAAGAAAGAAAAAGAAATTCTCATCTTCTTTTCTCACGTATCCATCTAAGAGAAGTCAAACAAAAAATTCTCTCAACATTCGTTCCTTTGGTGTTGACAATCTTTTTTTATCGTTTACGTATCGCTTAGATTAAAAATTATTTTGTCACAATAGATGCGGATCATAAGGAAATGACTGTATAATAAAACAGCAAGAGTGACGAAAAACCCGCTTTTTTTGAATGAATAAAAAAAAAGAATATTATCTTCAGTCAGGAATTATTTGCCGAATTTCCGTGACTTCCACGTCGCGGTGGTTCTGACGCGCTTTACTCTCCTGATAAGGAAAGAGTGCCCGAAGTAGATTGTGTCATCGGCAGCGAGAAAGAGACGGAAGAAAAAGTTTATTACAGGAAGCATCTTTCATTTCTGAAAGAATTGCCTTAGGTAATACCTATTCCTCATTCTTTAGTCTCAACGTGCCTTGATATTTGTCTTATAAAATGGAAAATTTTCAGAGGCGCGATTTTTCAGGGGGCACACTCAAAAGCGAGAAAGAGGGAAAAAGAAGTGAGGACTAATGCCAATCTCATTTGCATGTCCAATGAGCTGTCTAATTATTATAATTATATCAACAAAGTGCCTTTCAGCCTTCATAATTTTCTGCTATATTGTTTTTTTATTTCAAGTCCTCAAATTTTTTCAGTCACTCAGTCTTAATACATACTATAGACAATTATCCAGAGATATTTAACCTATGATTCTACACGAGATTTCGATTCCGAACGATACCGATTCTTTTTTTGGGACGTATTTCTTTTTTTTCTTTTTCAATTCCTACGGACAAACAGGGTCCTGTCGAATTTCCGTGTGGTTCTTTCTGACGATATATCTGTGTGTATATATATAGAGTACACAGCATTGAAAGAGAGAACATCACCTTCGACCGGTTATACCACAAAAGTCCTCTTCGCCATATTTGGCCGTATTGCCTTGCGGCAAGTACGCATTGCGTACCTGACGCGCGTAATGGAGAAACAGGATGAAGAGTGGAATGAAAGAGGAATGAAAAGAGTAAAAAAGAGAGGGAAGAGTGAAAACGATACAACGGTAGGATTTGACAAACACAGAGAGATCCGTGCTTGCAATTAGCAGAGGAATAATTAATGTTTGAAGAAAACCAAAAATCCTAGTAGCAATGACAACAGTTCTGTCAAGATTTACCGTCGCCATTGTAAGGCTTACTGGCTCGTTTTGTGAATTTTATTAGAGTTCTTGTTATTGCTACTAGAATTCGTTGTCGTCCAAATACCAAACACTGGTTTAATAATCAGAAGTATATATTTCTCTTGATGTACCAATTATAAGAATACAAGAAGTGGAAAAACACCGTGGAATGTGGTTGACAAGAAAAAGGTCTTTTAGGTCCTCTTTTTTTGAAAGAATACTGAAAACACGCGTGAAAAGCCTTTTTTTTCAAGCAAAAGGCGTTCCTTTGAAAGAAAAAACATTCAGGAGCATAATGCTGATTAAAAAAAAGGTTGGGAAGCTGGAAATGCTTTAAAGAAATTAGAAAATGAAATTTTATCTTCTTTTTTGATTTCGTTATTTTATATTTAGGCTAATACCCAACGACAAGAGGGTGACGAGGCTAGGCGTTTGATCAAAAGACTTCTGCTTCGAAATAGGCGGGCATTTAAATAAACTGCAGTGTCTGACTTCACGTTTACACGAGCACAGGGATTTTTTTGTTTGTTAGATACTTAAGTTATTTTCATTTGGACCTTGGAAAAATGTGGAAACAATACAAGGCGGTTTCTGACTTCAAGGTTTTACGTAAGGAAAATACAGCCGACGGCATCGTGCATGTAATTCACATTCGCATTAGTCTGTAGGATTTATCCTAGGTAATTATTGTTATAGGTTTATTCCCTTTTTTTTCGTTTTCCTTTTTGAAAGTCTTACAAACTGCACTTGCGTTCGCAGTTACGGCGTAACGTGTTTCGGCGAGTTTAATACGATTCACGTGTTAATAAATTTATGCCCGATACGTAGCACGTGCGCTCGATTAATTCTTCGATGGAATGCAGTAAGCGCGGGAGACTCGCGGTGTCTTGAGTGTTTGAAAAATTTATGGTGATATTAGGTATAATTTATGCCGCCGGTTATACGGTCGACGCAGACGTGAGATTATACACGTGCACGTTGGTTCGTGTATGTAAATGAGAGTGTAAAAGTTGCACGCAGCCATTGCATTACGTCGAAGAGGATATAGAACGGAAGACTTCTTTGTTGTGAAAAAGAATGTTGAGTGGGTTTTTTATATATTTTTTTTTTTCTTCAAAAAAAAAAACGGCGGGAAATCCTCACACCCCATTCGCAGAGACCAAAGCGAAGTTGACGACAATTTTTCAAAAAATCGCAACGCCGAATCTTCTTATCTCGCGACGCGTTCCCGTCGTACCTTCATAATTCAAATTTACATTTAAATCTGCATTTACATTTGTATTTACATTTTTTTTTCTCATCCGCCATTCAGACGCGTGCAAGCGTATCACAATTTTTTTGTTTCTCTGGTTTGCATTTTCCTTTCGTTCTCTTCGAATTTTTACATTTTTCAACGTTAACGGGTCGTGCCTTCCCCATCCCTTTTTTTCAAGTGTAAATTCAAGTCACGCCAAGCGCTTACGCGACGGACTTGCATTTTGTTCTTATTGGGTGAGAAAAGCTACGTCGTGTCTTCTGCCTAGCCGCAGCGGTTTCCATAATTTTCGAAAAATAATCTCAGTGACAGAAAAAGTTTTCCCATGAATCACAAGTTTCTCTGTGCTGACCATAAACCTTCCTTCCCCCCACCCCCACAACCACGAACGTCCGCTAGCAATATTGTCGCTCGACTTTCAGCTTTGACCAAAGGTCGATAATGGTGGATAAAAAAACGCCTAATGTACAATGCCAGTAAAATTTATGTACGGCCATCTATCACAAAAAGGTAAAAAAACGAATAAAAATCGAAATAAAATCCAAGAGAAATGACAAAAGAAGGGGAAAAAAATTAATTTAAATAATCGCGCGATTACATATCTCATAAATCAGCTGGAAATTTTCTATACTTTAAAAACGTACGTTTTCAACCTGTTCGATAATAAGAATAATAATAATAAAATAGTTTCCGGCTAACTGTCAATTAATTCACGTGCTTATCCTGACATCTTTTTTTTGCTACGCCTACTTCATTTTCTCCTATTCTCCTGTTCCTTCGTCGCGGCCATTTGCCCACATAATTTTCCAGCAATTTAGCCAGAAATCACCGGAAGTCAATGAGAACAAAGGAAACTTCTGGAAAAGTTTCTCTTCTCTTCTCCACCAAGCCCAGTACACACAAGCGTAACACGGAACCTGCATATGCACTATCCAATTTCAACTACCGCAAGCACAGTCGCTCACATAGAGACAGACCGCAGTTTTGCACAGAGCACAGGTACCGAGTGAAATATTTTTGTTAAAAGGAAATTTTTCATGGGCATACATACATATATCATAAAAAGGAATTTTACCACGTGTCTCAGGAGGTACAAGAAATATAATATTTCGCAGTATCTTTATGCAGTCGACTTTTGAGACCGCCTGTACTGCCTCTGGGGAATTTTTCAATTCAGCGACACCTTCGCAAACAGGCTTTCCGACTGTATCGAATAACGGTACATAAAATGCCGTGTACTTTAATGAAAACACGAGATTGACCATTAATTCTTCAGTCGTATCCCTTGCACTGCTTAATATAGTATAATTAAATATTAACCCACCATTCGGCAGTGTACAAAGGCGCGAATGAAATAATGAGCGTTTGCAGAGTACCGTGGGAAAATGACAAAAGGTTGAAATTTCGTAGAGAAAAATTCACGCAGTAACGTATATTACTGTAAAGTACAGTTTAGGCGAAGAAAATTTTTATGGGCAGGATATAATATAATGTAATAATTGATACGTGAAATTTTTGGATTTTAGGGAAATTTATCACCGTACACGCATTAAGGTATTTTCCGATGAATTTACATAACAAAGTGATACATCGTCCTCTATGATCTTTACCCACGCTTTGGTTACCTATATAATGTATGATTAAGTAATTAATGTATTTGGGCTGCCAAATTCGTGGGGACCAATTATGGGATAATTTCAAAAAGTTTCTTTGAACCCACGTTATACGTTATCAAAGAGAATTTCGCGCAAAGATTACACACACGCGTCCTTAACTCTCTGTATTCTGGATTAATTCAATTTAATTAAGAGCATTAACTTTGGCTGTAATTTAAATCTTAAACCATTTAAATCATTAGCCGCACTTTGAAAACTTACGAAATAGTATATATACTGATTCTTACAACGAGTCGAAAAGAAAATATGATCTTGAAAATTATTGATAAAATCGATGACATTGAATTTACCGTATAAATAGGCGGTGACGTTCATATAAAATTATAGGGTGCGAAAATCAATCTTTATTACGACTAAACTGAACGTAGGCGAAATTTAATCAGAGTGACTCGTTATACAATAAATTCTCATTGACGTCACCTGCCGCAGGATTTTTCCTTAAATACGAAATCCAAAAATAGAATTGAGAATTAATGAGGTAGCCATGCGATTAGCGAGTACACACTAATAGCTTGTGAGGGTTCAACGACAAGGAGGGTGATAAAATCACGTTAAGTATCTTATATAATTAATAATTAACTAAATCCCGGAATTATCCATACGGTTCTCGGCGACAAACAACCTATTCAAATACAGAAGGTGTTTATCTATGTACTTTATGATAACGTAACAGATAATAAGATATGATAGGTACAGGATTATAATATACAGGACGACTGAGTAATAAAAATTGTATATATTTATATCCATCAAATATATATATATTTATATACACCGAAAGAAACAAATCCGTTTTGTTGCCTTTTACAAGCCACTTACTTGCGCGAGATATGACTTGATTTACGCGTAGCGACGGAATTGAATTGGATTACGTATCGCCATGTTGGTTTTCGCGTGAAGGAACAATAAAGAAAGAAAAGAAAAAGAGGATTGAAGAAAAGAACGAAGAAGGTTTAAGTGGGGAGGTCTCAGAGTGAAAGAGACAGAGAGAGAGACAAGAGTAGTAGGAATGGAAGGGAAAGAAGAAAAAGAAAAAAGTAACCGCGAGAAAGGGCAGAATTTATTTCCCTCGTGTCTTTCTGACGTTGCCATGACGTTCCAGAGAAGTTCACTGGGTATATATTTATATAGATATATAAATAATGTTAATAGGACGGATGAGCGATGTTAATAAACAAACGTTCCATGGTAATGGAGAATTCTGTAGCATTGAACGATTTTTATTGCAACGCTTCTCGTCCTCAGTAGAGAACGGTAAAGAAATTTGTTGGTTGGGTAATGGAGAATAAATAATGATTCTTTCTGGGATTAAGCGTTGGAAGCGCTTCTGTAAGCTTTTCGTAAGAATGCTTTTTTTGCAAAAATTATCCATCGGTTTGAAAAATTCCGAAATACGGAGCTAAACTGTTTTTATGCCTAGGAGATTAATGGTGGACCATTATTTTTTTTGTAGAAAAAGTATTAAAAATGCTAAGCTTGTTTTATAACGAAAATGATATATGCGCTGTATGTATATGCGAAGAAAAAGGTAGTTTTCAATGTCGAACGGTTCGAAGAAAAGAGAAGCTTCTGTAGTAAGGGATGTTTTAATGCATAAGTAAAACGTGTTTCACCACCAACCGCCGTTGCTATATTGATAGAAAAAGGATAATTCAAAATGGCTGTCGATATTATTATACTATGACGTCAAACGATAATTGTGCGGGTTTCCTCCGTAGCTCGTTACGCTAGGTTAGAATATCGAGAATCGTGACTTTTCTAGAGGTTACTAATTATTACGAACAATTTCGCCCTCGGCTTCTATAATAACAGTTAAGCGTCCATGTATCTACCGAAGCTGCAGAAGACAAACCAACGTCTGTTAGAGTGGGTCTTTCCTCGCAGTGAATTCCGAGGAAATTTCTTCCATTGAAATTCCGTCAATGATATTTCCAAGCCAGTGACTATCATTCTACCCATACGCCACTGCGTCCCTGTTTCTTTTGAGCCGCCATCTTGACATATTTCGACCATGCGTTTACGTAGTCGTTTTTTTAAATGATCGACCAACGATACTTTTGCACTAGGCGTGTTAGAAAAGTTATGAAAATGCCAGTGAATAGTATCGATGATAAAATTCGACGTTAAAACGTCACATCAAAGAACTGCGTCGACGGCGTCTTTGATCGCGCGAGAAAACATTGAAAATTTCTTTATTTTCTTTATTTGCTGAAGTAAATGTAAGTGAAAATATCTCGATGCTATTTGTGAATGTATGTAAATTTACTGTTTTTTAAATTATGGAACAATTAGAAAAAATTATTTCCTTCTGGCTTCTCCTTGTCCGAGTGATAAAGATGTTTGATTTTTTTTAATTTATTCAGTTCGCGTAGAGCATTGGTTATTTCATTTTAGATACTTCGAAATATCAATGTTTAGTTACCCTTTGACCTTCGTTCTAAGAAATTCTCTTTCTTATTGCTATGGCAAACTAAGGAAATACTAGGGAGCTTCTTGTAGTTTCAATTCGTCGACGTCGCCAGGAAATACTCGTCCATGGAATTTTATTCCTCCAACGCTCCATTATTTTCGAACAATTTTCTACAGCACGATGGAAGAACGGGTGTCTGTTTTCCTTGTGCTTCGATAATCTTCTTTATAACAAGACACATTGTCGTTTTATAATGTTCTCAGCCAACTGAAAATCTGAGAGTCGACGTAGGTCTATTCCAATAATAATTTACTAAGAAATATATCATTTTGAATTTTTTATCTTCTCATCCTTTCCTTACATTTTTTTTCCATGAAAATCGATAAAACATGAAAACACGCACGACCAACGAAAACGTTACGTTTATTAAAGACGAGCAAATATTTGCACGGCGACGTCTTTCCCAGTGTAAACTAATCAGAACTAATTTAAGCCTGGTAAAAAGACTAAGAGCAAAATAGAACGAGAGAGAGAAAGAAGTATACAAGAAAACAGCGCCTCCATAGAAATCAGCCCACGTTCGCGAAATCCTTCTATCTCACGGTTCGCGGACCACTGACCGACGTTGGATTTATCTTGGGACGTCCATCGAACTTTCTTTAAATTGAACTGACAGAGAAAAAAGAGAAGCAAGGAAAAGAAAAAAAAAAGGAAAAGAAAAAACTTATCAAATCAGCATGATCGACGAGCACGAAGAAAAGAGCTAGGACAATTTTCTTCCTTTCTTATCTCTCTTGACGTTCAGTGTTTATTTATTCGATAAGCATCGATTATCACATTGTACCTATGTCGCAGTTTCAAAATATATGCTGAAAGATTACTTCGTCCTAGTATCTTGGCTGTATCTAGCATAGTCCCGATTCTTGTCAAGAATAAAGAAAGAAAGAGCCACGCGCTTGTTGAAAGAGCAACAAAGAGGGAAGCCGATATTAAAGATGATTCAGGATTAAGAGAGAAAATGAAAAAGGGGTAAAGGAGAAAGGGGTGGAAATGACGCAAAACGATAAATTGTCACCTGACTAACGACATCTAGTGATTCTTATCTATCCCTTGGTTACCTAACCTAACCTTGCCCTTGGCTATTGGCCTTTCTCTTGTCGGCCATGTGGGTAATGGCCATCGTTTTATATAAATAACGTATATCATTCTTCTATAACGCTTCGGTGAGCTTACAGATAGGGACACTGGGAATTGCCAACTGAACGAACCCAACGCGAAAAGCGACGCCGACACATTTACCTTCAATTTGCCTTCCACGGCCATCCGTTGAAATTGAAGTCAATAAGCGCGGATGGTCGAACGGATGAAAAATGTCAAGGATATTAATTCCATGAAAAGGCAACCAATGGGCTTACTTAATTAATCCCTCCGCAGCCATGATGGAGCGTCAAAACCAGGAAAATGTACTATCGCTCTCTGCAGAAACGACGCCGAGCGTCGTGCCAATAGCCTCGATTACGACATTCGCTATGAATTTCAAGAGAACGGTTATTACTTGAAAACTCTACGAGTTTCCTTATTCCATTGTACTAATTACGTTGATTTTCTGTTCCAGAATTTCCGTTTTGTTTTCCCTGTTGAAATACCTTTTCATCCCTTACCGTCAGATATATAAATAATCGCAGGAAATATCTCTCACTAGAGCGACGCCTTGTCTCTTAATCTCGAAAAAGCTTTTGGTCGATGAGGAGTTGTGTGAACAAAGGACGGGGTGGGGGGGGGGGGGGGGTTCGACTATTGTAAAAAGAAAGAAGTTATCGATCAAGGATAAAGACGTATCGCTGAATTTGTTTGCACTGACAGAATAATTAATCGTCATGATACCAACAAATTGTACGACTATCTCGCAATATCCCTCCTTAATAAATTACATAAAATCGTATGATTTATTCTATAAATAACTTATCCACGCATTCCATATCTCTGATTACCAAAACAATTTATTTCCTCGATTAAGAGCTTCATTAAGAAAATTTAAACTGATCGCCACTATACCTCTCTGCTGTAATTATAATATTTACTTCATTACTAATTAATAATTATAACGATGTTTTAATAACAGTAATAACCCTAAAAGCTTTTGACCATCCCTTTTCTTCTCCCACGCAGAATCTCATCCCAAAGGAGTACCCGAGAGCACAAAGTAGCAAGGTGGATGATAAAAGATAACAAGATACATAGAAGATAAAAAGACGGCTGGTATGTCCAAAGTGTAAGTTATTTAGAATAAAATGACTAGATCTTCTCAACTTGGTCGTTACTTCCGTGCGGGCTATTATTTCCGGCGGATATACCAGTGTCTATTCGTCCAGGGAGTAACTGGTTTTAATAATGACATGAGATGCCCGGGGGTTTCCTACCTTCAGGAACTCCTCGACGACCCTATCCAGGATATCCAGCACCTCGTGAGGCAGCTCATACAGACACAACCAGCGCAATGGCGCAGCCCGAGTTTATTCGGGCTGCCGAAAACTCCAGCAGCGACAGCAACTACCTCAGACGAAATTTAACCCTGGACGAGATCCTCGCCACTGCAGGGAACGAGACTACTGCCGAAGAGAGTATTAATTCGTTTTACTTCTACGAGGTCAGTCAAATTATCCAATATATTATTTTGGTATTCATTACTCACCCGTACGATCGACCTGACAATTTAAGACATTCTTTTTTTTTCATTTTCCTTATTTAAACCTTTTCATTTTTTTTCTTTCTTCCTGCTCAACCGCACTGGGTAATTTTACTTAGAGAATCACGTCTTCCATTCTACCTATATTATTCTTGGTGAGGTTAAGTCTCGAAGGATTTGTTAGGATTTGCTGGTCTTTCCTCTCAGTGGAAACTCCCTAGGATGTAGCTAGGTATACTCGATATAACGTATAGGCACTGGTGTATATACGTATATGGCAAGTATATCCTGGAATATCGTGAGGAAAAGGGCGTTGGATATATACAGGTGCAATGGATATGAAAGAGAAGGGAATATGGCTATAAGGTGTCTAGTACGTACGTGAGCTTTTTTTATTCACTTCCGTTAAAGCGGCTTTACTTGGTAAATCCAGAGACATAAGTAACCATAAATATATTGGTATGGTCGTCAGGTTGGTCGGAAACTTCGGTTACTATTTTTCTTTCCATTTAACTTTCTTTTTTCTCTCATCCCTTCCACACAGTCATTTCTCTCCTCTCTGCTTTCTAATCCAGGTTTTCGTCTCACTGTTTACTCTTCGTAATTGTTCACCTTACGAAACGATAAAGATGCTTTCCTTTTCAGAGGGAGCAATTTTTGGTGCTGGGTTTTCTATTTTTCGGCATAGTCATCGGCAATGGCGCCGTTCTCTCTGCTCTTCTGCTCGGAAGAAGTCGCAAGACCAGAATGAATTACTTTATCATGCAGTTGGCGATTGCCGGTGAGTATTTTTCTTTTTATTAAAACAAAATGGCGCTTACAATTCATTTCAAAAAATTACCTTCCAACCTACCAATCAAACTCTTCGGCGTAATCTTACAGGAAACAAACCGTTAACAACCCCGCAATTATTTAAAGTCAATTAGCCACGATAAAACTACATTAATGTTCTGTGCGAGAGTCTAGTTACTGGACAAGAGGTAATTAAACGCTCGTGCTAATAATAGCTTTACTTTTTCACTTGATAATACCAGAATATTATCCACCATATATTTACAAACCGTGCATACCCATATCTACAGGGAGACAGTGGATTAACCCTACGGTGTAATTTTCGTGATAATAGAAACCGTCATTATAATATATTGTTCATTTAACCACATACCGAGCATACCCAATTCGGTTTTCAAGACTAATTTCATCGGCCGACATTTACACGCAGGATATTCGAGATGCCTCACGTCCCGCAAACAAATAACCGTCTGAACAATGAATTCCTGTACCTATACCTATATATCTATACACTGTAAGCCGTTACATTGAAAAAAACAACAAATAACGTTTTCCTTGTTTTAGTTAAGTATATATTTAAATCTTTTTTTTTCCTTTCGAACGTGAACTCCATATTCCCAGCACCCCTCCTCCCTCTAGTACTTCCCCTACGTATGGACTAATCAATAAATTCCTTATATATGCCATTTCCTTCCTGTATATATACTGTAGATGTAAGTTATGATACTTGCCGACTACATCTATACATACATATATGCTTAGACTTTAGCAAACCGCCTGTTGATATACTTGTATGTTGAACCTTCTATCAAATTGATCCACTTTACTATGTACATATTGTACAGCGAGTGTTAGGTTAGGTATATTTTAGTTCTGTATATGGTGTTTCAAAGTTAATAATGTAGATGTATAATTGAAAAAAAAAAGATTAATTTTTTATCGAATTTAGTAACCGGAAGTGAAGACTGCGTTACGGTGGTATTGAGTATTTTATAGGGATAGGCTGTTATCATATTTGTTACTCGTGATAAGGGAACCGATATAAATGTTTGACTAAATGCTTTCGCTTATCAAGTATCCCGTTGGAGAATGCGAATCCTCTTAAGGTCGAGTACAGAAGGGTTTCCCGAGGACGATGTTCCTACGGTAATCAATATTGATGGCTGATGTCGCGAACAACGAAAGCACATTAAGCTCCTGGTAGAAAAGGTTTGCGTTGGTACCGCGTTACATTTTTTTGGAGAATACAGATTTACCGGAAGTAAAATTACAAAATATTGTTTCTTTTTTTCTTATCGAGTATTCGATTACAGGAAAGCTGCCATTCACGTGGATACAATTGTTTTGGTGAGATCAGTAGGTTTCGAGTGATACCAGTTAATAAGTTGTACAAGATACGGTGTTTCTTATCAGTAAAAATTGTATCAATAATTAAGGATGCTGTGTCTTGTAACTCTTGGTTGGATCAGCTAGTATTATCTATATATAGATTTCAGGCAAGAGAAAACTGTCCTCCAGAGAGTCCAGAGTCTCTCCAGGACTCTGAAAGGAATAAGAGGACCCGGAGTCTCGTCAACGAGGATTGCTGAGTCTCCTGGAGTCGCAGGAGACCATCCCCTAGCCATATTTGCCACAAGCCTATAGCTTCTCCTCAGTCTCGCCCTTTTGAATCCTTTGCCACGATTCGCAAGGATTACTAAAGCCAACTGCTTATCTAGCAGAGCATTAAACCGTGGAACCATCGTGTTCCCTATACCTGGGAGTCGTTATATTTTCCACGCTGGCAATTATCAGGCCCTTTTCTTTTTCCTGGCGATTATCCTTAAGGAATTCGAAATGATGTCGTCCGGCCTGGGAACCAGTGAATTTGTTAGTAAAATAAGGCTGAGGCATTTCCCTAAGCCTTCGTAAACTCTCAAGACTATTAATAATCCTGGACACTTGGCAGGTCCAAGAGAAATTTCTATACGGTTTATGCATATCTAGCCATTCTTTTGGATCCGTCGTTATCAATATGGCTTTATTTAATTAGACAATTACTTTCTCTTTCACAGATTTACTCGTTGGCTTAATATCCGTTGGCACTGACATCGCCTGGCGATTTACGGTCGAATGGCTCGCTGGGAATTTGGCGTGCAAGGTCATACGTTACCTTCAGGTAAATTTTCTCCATCGATTATCAACTGTTACGCGTATTATACGTCGTCAACTTTACCTTGTCAAAACTGTCAAGCTAACGCGTAACGAGGGAGCGTGACGAAGTTGCCCTTGGTATTCACCGCATGCCGGCTGAAATCTCTTGGTTATCGGGATACGCGTATGACACAACGTGTGAAAATATATACGTGCTATATAGTACAGTTTAGAAAAGTTTTCAAAGTTCGAAAGCTCGCGAGACAATTGCCATTGTGAAAAGTTTACCCACGCGAAAATTGCACAACCGCGTGGCTTCTGAGAATAATTGGCAAAATTATATGGAGTCAAAATTGCAGAATTTCGGTGGTTTCAGCCGCGTCGATGGATTTAATAAAAATGCGCGAATTCGAGGATGTCCAATTAAATTAATACGAATCCCTGTATCCTTATCGATCATTATTTCCTTCGGCTATTGAAATTCAATCCAGTTCTGTCATTCGTAATAAAACTGGAAACAATTGGAGCGCGGATAACTGTCTGTCGTTTTGAGTTAGTTTAACGACTTGATTTTTTTATAGCTTCCAAAGTTTTCCTCCTCGGAAGAATTCTTTTATTTTTCTTTGAGCTCTTGTCGATTCTTCCTTTATCTCTTAACGCGGTCGCTGGACCTTGCTGATCACCCACGGGAATCTTTTTCCAGTCATCACATATCCTTCCTCGTTGGTTGCCTCTCATACCAAATCTAATTAAGGGACTAGTTAGTGCCTGTTTTATTATATAATTGGGATTCCATTCAGGCGGAAGTTACAACCCTTTTAGTAACCTTAGATCAATGAGTATCCATTTTCAACAGTTAATCAGTCTTATCCTATACGTGAAATTTCAATTTCACGCATCCTGTTGCTGCTTCTGTCAAATCTTATCTATGGGCTTTCAGTTTGTTTCTATGAGACGTTGAGAAATTTGTTAAGGAAACCTCTATACATCCTGGGTACACGTGCTTCCCAGACAGACGGCCATTTCTGTGCAGACGTTAAATGAATTTGGGAGTTGATGCTTGAACGAAGGTTCACGATTCCTATTGATCCTGTCGTTAGAAATAGAAATTGCTTAGGAAGTAATTTTCCACAAGACTTCGAAAAAAGAGAAACAGAAACCCTTACCTTAGGATGTTAGTCCTACAGGAATAAAAGCTTTTCCTGACATCTTTTGTTGTTGTTTCTTTTTACCCAACATCACCCAAAAGTTTTCTTCTCTTTCTTGCGTCCATCGCGAAGCTTTGCCTCTCTTTTTTTCTCCTGACTGCCTATCCCAGGAAAACTTTTAATTGTACAAGCGGCTCCACAAATTTCTCGAAGTAGCTTGTACGTTGTCGCTGGAAGAAAGTTTATTAATTTTTTAAATTATTTCAAGCCCAATCTGCTTAATTACCAAATGCGATTCGGCATTCTTTCAGTATTGATTCCACGCTGAAAAAAGTTTATTATTAAATAACTTGACAACCACAAATCCGAGGAGAATGCATTGATTTCTTTTGTTCTCGTTTAATTTGTTATTGAATTTTAATTAAATACCATAGCAAGGCCCCTCGTTTGTTCAGAACTTTATATTTGTTTTTGTTTGTTTGTTGGAAGGCTGCCGTGACATATAGCTCAACGTACGTCCTCGTTGCGCTCAGTATAGACAGATACGACGCCATAACGCATCCTATGAATTTTTCTGGAAGCTGTGAGTAACCAAAGACCAAGCAATTGCCGTTGATACAAGCAAACACACACATTTGACGCGGAGAGGCTACGTGCATGGAGTTGGTGCGAAATGTTAATGGAAATGAATATTAAATTTTCCCCAGGGTTTCGTGCGAGATGCCTCGTCGCCGGGGCTTGGTGTTTATCTTTGCTCTTTGCCACGCCAAATGGACTTTTATTCAAAGAAAGAATCGTTCAGAGTGAGTAACTTCCTGCCAGTCTTCTGCTTTATTCGCTTGGAGTTTATTTTCCACTTGAGAGCTAAAAGGAATTGAAATGTATCAGAAAAAAAATTAATCCTATGTTTATCAGTGTAATATTCCACTGCGACTTGCGACTTTCTTCTTATATTATTAAAATTCTTGCCGAGACGAGTAAAGAGAAGAAATAGAAAGTGAAAAAGAGGGAAAGGGTCTCAGGAGAAAATCAATTTTCATTTAGGACGTCAAGTCAGCTTCAAGATTTCACGCTGTACGTGGCGTCACGTTGTGAAATTTAACTGTATTTTACATTCAAATTTTATTGGCGGGAAAATCAATGATATTCAAATATCAGCGAGAGAAAACAAAATCTAATATTTCATACTCTGCCTTTGCGAATATTAAAAATCATACGGCTGTCAGCGTTTTACAAATTAGAGTAAAAGAAAAAAGTCTACCACGACACTGCTCTAGTCAGTAAACAACTACAAGAGTTAAACTGCATATCGACGCACAAGGAGAATCATTCGCCGTTTGAAAGAGAAAAAAAATGCCGCGTGGAATGTAGCGTGCTTTATCTGTTGCCATGAGAAAATAATGTTTACCAAGAGCCATGGTTTTTCCATATGAGGAAATAGACACTGAATATTGAATTATTATGCTTATTTTATCACAAGAATTTCCGTGGTGTCTTCTCGCGTTTAAATATTATTTTCTTCGAATCACCATTGTCAATTTTCATCTCAATGCGGATACGAATTCTCCTCCCATGATGGCGCGCATGTAAATGATCCTATATTCACGGTGCCGAATGATTTGCAGACAAATTGCAATGCTGGTGCCACTTGAATCCTCAACAATGGCAGATATACATATCGTTGGTGAGCGTCGCCCTTTTCATCCTGCCGGCGCTCATTATTTCTGCCTGTTACGCATCGATTGTCTTCACAATATGGAACAAAAGCAAGTTACTCGCACCCAGTGTGTCGCGACCAAAAATCAATGGTAACCAATCCGAAACGAGAGGAAAAAGAAAGGAAGAACTTAGATACATGGGATAAATTAAATAATTTTTTAAGTACCCACCTTTGTTTTTTAGAATTCTTTCGGAATTCGGTAAAGCCAACACTTTAATATTGTTAATGGAAGAAAAATTTTGTACTTTCCTGAAAATTCCTTCGAATCGGTGTACATAGATGTATTCTCGAGTTTGCTGTGTATTGCTGGGAAATTTTCTAATTAGGATAATTAAAGGGGGGGCACAACGAATTTCTATTGTTTTATATACTTCAGGACACTTGGACGAAGATGAAGATACCAGAAGAGCCAGTAGTCGCGGACTGATACCACGTGCTAAGATAAAAACTGTCAAAATGACTTTTGTCATAGTGTTTGGTAAGTTTAACGTTTTTTTTTGTATTTTGGATATTGATAAGACGTAATACAGAATTTAGCAAAATTTCAGTAATCGCATTAATATCCTTTTCAATCTATTTTCACCTGCTAGGTAGCATCCGAATATTTCGAGAAACCCAAGTGTCTGTAATTTTTGTTTCCCTACTGTCTGGCAATTTTTTTAACAGAACTTTTATTCAACCCTTTTATCCCTTAGTTTTTTTTTAAATAATCTTAGCTAACTCGACTGAATGTGCTTTTACATAATCTCGGAAAGTTTAAAAGACATTTGCACGCTTTCATCCCTCTCCAGCCTCCATTCACCCTCTCCTGGCTTAAGAGTGATTTGCCCAAAGAGCATAAAGTATAGTACGCTATAGTATCTCCTTAGAAATGAAAAAACACCTTGGGGGTGGTTTTTAACCTCTTAACTCGAATATCGACTTTCAATACATATTAAATTTCCAATACCGTTTGAATGCTTCGTGAAAGAAAGATTTTCTCCAGAAAATTGATCGTACAATATAATGCACGTTATATATTTTTCATGATCTTATTTTATTTTCAATTTTTCTTTCTTTTCTCTCTTTATAGTATTTATACTGTGCTGGAGTCCATACATCGTATTCGACCTGCTCCAAGTATTCGGTCACGTACCAAACACCCAGACGAATATCGCCATCGCTACGTTCATTCAGAGTCTGGCTCCTTTGAATTCCGCAGCTAATCCCATTATCTACTGCGCGTTCTCATCGCACATCTGCGGAAATCTCAGGTATCATCCGTTTCCGATAGCGAAATTGTTTAATTAAATTTTACAAAAAAGAAGTTCCGAGACTGACTCTTCCCTGATAAACGTCATATTGTTATATCGAATCGAGTATTCCTGCTTTGTTGCACAATTGACAATCAAAGATAAATAATTCTTAAGATTCCAAACTAATCCTCACTGTATAAGGATAACGAATTAGATATATTCGTTGGACCATTTTATTGTATTAAAATTAAGTGTTTGGAGTAATTATAGGTTATTAATGAGTTGATGGTATTTGGTCAGTGTCTTATTTGGGCAGGAATTAAAAATTTGGAAAATTTAATATAGGGTGGGAAATTGTGTAGGACTTTTGTGAATTTGTTCAGGAAAGTACCGCCGTTCAGGTGGATCATTGGAGGACCACGTGGGGGCCGTTATGGCCATTCAAGAACCGACACCACAAGTCTGACGGAAGGTATAAGTTCGCGTATTCGTTCGCTCCATGTGAACACTCGATCCCACAGTCTTCATACGATGAGCAACCATAAACTATAAACTGTCGAGATTCTGGACTGCGACTGAGAATTATGAGGACTTATACGTACAGAAGCTCCTGAGAATTTTTGAGAATCCTTGAGAAGGAAGGATGGGTGGGTCGAAGATGTCTGACGATTGGCAATCAGGATTAATAACCAAAGATAAAGAACTTAGAAAAAAAATTCCTCCGGTGCGGAATGCTAACCAAAGAGACAAAAAAAGGAAGATAAGTGGATACGAAGGCGCACGGGTTTATCGATATATTAATTAAGAAAACCTCGTAGCTCCTAATCGAGTGAAGTTTTCGGATAATTTGTATATTTTTATTGTGAAGTGAAATCGAATGACTTTCGATGGTGTATGTGAAATTTTCTCGATTTTTATTAATAGAGAATCGATAATTGTATATCTGTGTCGTTCCAATCACAATTCTCCATGTTACTGTCGATTTGTATTCTTCTATACGTAGGCTTGTGTTATGTTTTAAGATAAGGATTTCTTTTTGTCTGACATAAAAAGGCAAAATATACAAAAATCTTAAGATCCAGCAAATTTTATACGAATGCGAATAGAATTTTTACCGAACGTCGTATATTCGCGCGAATTGGACAGTACAGATTCTTTCAAAAGACACAATGTAACTTGTGTACTAATACGCCACGTGTGCAATGTGCCTCTCCTATAGTCCGTCCACGAGTAAAATGTATTCTTTTTTTTTTTTGACAAATGACAAACAATACAATCCTTAGCGAATCGTACGTGGCTTTTCATGAAATCCCTGAAATCATGCTGAAATAAAAAAATATATTTCACTACAAAACCACGCACGTGCATACTTCGTGAAAAAACAAACTGTATGCAAAGCCACGTGCGGCTCGCCAGAGACTTCATTGTTTTCCATCTGTCAAAACAAAAATATTTTACACGTGGCCCGACTATACAATTGGGAATAGACCTAATCAAACAGTAATAGAGTTTCACTGAATTGCACCTTGGGCACTCGTTGAAAATTCGATTGCGCGGCTGAGGAATTCTCAATGATATTGTTTGTTCAATATTTTCCGCGTGAAAATTTTAAAGCTACGAGGATAATCGTGGAGATCGTCGAGTTTGATGACGTAACCGATATTTAACTTCTATTGTTTTCCCTTCATCACCTTACGAGGTGTATTCGAAATTCCGTAAATGAATGTGAGTGTAATTCACTGTGAACCTCTACTGTATTACCGGTCAGAATATAAAATGGAAAGAGTCGTTATAGAATTTCTCGTAGGAGACATTGACGATTTTTTTAAGGAAAGAAAGGAAAAGAAAAAAAAGGAAAAAAAATGTCAAATATACTCGTCTATCATATATCCGTGTATTACTTTTGATTTCACTAAGTAGAGACAGAGGAAGTGGAAGCAGTATTACTACGAAATATTACGTAATTATTAAAAAAAAAATGACAAATACACGTAAGTGATAGGTCACCGTGCAAATTATACATAGCTCATGAATTAAGATATTTATTGAAACTCTGTATATACACTGTATAACAATAAAAGCATATATATATACACACACACACAAATATATATATATATGTATACAGATAAAAAAATATCGACGCGTAAGAATTCTCCCATGACATATGTTACAATCTATTTTTTACCCAGCATTCTTTTCTGGCGCCACATTCCTAATGCTATTTTCATAAGCACACAAAGTTATGCGACGCATGATCGATGGATCATCCCTACCATATATCATATGAGTCCATTGAGCGATCCTACCGATTCATGACGTAAGTAACGATGACTAATTAGTATTTCGCGACAGTTTGCCAGGCATTTATATACTCGATACGTGTGCCAATGCATGACTTTGGTAGATTTTGCATGCGCACTGAAACACCCGTTAGATACTTTACGATCGATTAATGCCGCATATTAATAACACTTTTTGCGAAGAACGTTCTGTGAATTTATTTTTATCCACCATCCAGCTTAGGGAAAGGTAAGCTTCTATTCCTGTGATTATGTGATAATAATGAAAATGGCATCAAAGGTTTTTCATACTATTTGTAGAAACGTCATGAAACTTGAAATCAATTTGATAGGTTATCTCAGTATTGACTTTGAATGCAGACGTTAAATTAACTAAGGAAATTTGATTGGAAGTTAAAAACAGAACTTACGACTATGTTTTCCTAAATTTATATTTATCATCATTCGTGCATAGTTTATAATAATCATTGTGCTCCTATTCAGAGTAATTAGTTAAAACCTTAGTTAAAAAATTAGTTATAACGTATAACGAATACTATACGAGGCGATTGTATCGCTGAGAGAATAGTATACGGTATAATGAGATAATATCACGTAAAAAGGTAATATAGTAAAAGAGTAAAATCATTGAAATATCTCGTATAAAGTATTGCAAAATGTGTTTACGTTTAGTAGTAGGAAAATATTGATAAATATTTTATCAGATTATACGTAAAATTCGGATTTTGATGATAAATCGTATTCGACCGATTCGTTTTTGTACATTTCTATGGCCTGTAACAGAAATCAAAAGAATCTCTATGAATTGAGCCTCATTAATTAATATATAGGGTTATTCACGAAAAACGCACTACCTGAAGTTAGCCTGTCCATTTTGTTTCTATGGTAGAACCACTTTCAGGTGGTGCGCTTGTCGTGAATAACCCTGTATATAATTATGACTAACAATGGCAGTATACTTACCGTCAATATTGTCTGAGCTATTGATAACGTCGCGGAAGAATGCTGATAAGAATTTATAAATGATATCCGAAAATCATTGAAAATGCTATAGCCGATTGGCAAGGGCCACGTGACGGAGGTTAGAGTGACGAGAATAAAATTAGAAAATATTTCTGAAAGACTCACCGCATCGATATCTTTATCCAAATCGACAACCTGCTTCTCGTGAGTGACTTTGAGCTTTTCCTTTTCGCGACCCTGTTTAATTTGCACGGTTTTTCGTTCCTCCATGAATTTCTTCGTGTTATTCTGTTTCTTTTCGCGCAGACGACGATCCTTGTCGCCCTTAGTTTTCAAAGCCTTGTCGTTCATAACCTCTTTCATGGTCTCGACGGAAATCTTAGCCTGATTTGCATTCATTTCCTTAATATCCCTAGTGCGCGAGAGAATAAAATATTGTAAATAAACAAAGAATTATTCAAGATCACTTGAGATTAACTTAGTGAAATAAATATGGAATGTCTATCTTTGAAAACGTTTGATTTGCGAAAAAATAATATTCAACCGAAAGCTGCTTACTTATCCTGCTTTGCCTGTAATTGCTTGTTTTGCGTTGCTTGCACTACTTCAATAAGCTTCTTCATCTCTTCTCGAGAATTTTGTGTATGAGTCTTTAGCAATTCCCATTCCTCCTTTCTTTGACGTTCCATCATGGCCGACCATTGGGACGTCTGCTCATTTATCACCTTTTTCACATTGGCGTCTTGGGCTAGAGCTCCTTTGCTAAAAAGTCGTAAAACAAGGAATGAAAAAAAGATTAAGGTAGTCCGAGGGGTACGGTCCCATCACGTGAGAGTAAAAATGAAAAAAAGTTTGAAATAAGTCTGAAGCACAAAACCGACATTAAGAAAGCTACATTCGAGAAGAAGCAGAAGTGCCTCTGATATAAAAAAATAATAGTTGTAAAATTATTTACAGTAAAGCAAGAAAGACGTAATTGCCCGGAGGTCGTATTTTGTGCCATTTTTTCTAAAGAAAAAAAACACATCGCTTGTCCGAGTTCAATATACTATAGCTTATTTAGATATAGCTATGCTTTACACTTGTTTCAAAAAATTTTGGCATTTTTACTCTCACGTGATGGGACTGGTCCGCTCTGACTACTTTAAGACTTCTCAAATTTCCGTGTGGATTTATAGTACATTCTCAGCAGACAAGCAAATTCCATAAGAACAAAGTCGACTGATAATTCTTTATGGAAAAGGTAAAGAACTTTTTTTTCTGTACATAATTCCAAAATTCCAGCGTAAGCAGACTGATATTAAACGATAAAATGAATATATTTATACCGTTCTTATCTTTTGGTCACTTACTCTTTCCCTTTGACCAACTTATCAATGGCCGTACAGTGATTTTTCTGCATGGTTTGTCTTTCTTTCAAATGTTTTTTCCTCATGGTGTCCAGTTCCTTTTGCTGTTTTTTGCCAGTTTTCGAGAAACCTTTGTCCTTCCTCAAAAAATCCATTGTCACTGGTTCCAGCTTGAATTCCTCTATTAAAGAGAAATATCAATAATCCTATGGCGTCACTATTTCGTTTACATTTTATTCGGGCGCCAGAAGCTTTTCCGGCGGGAAAAATTTGTATCTACAAAACTACGCGAACCAGCGTTGTACGAAACACCACGTTATTGACATATTCGCATAGGCAAATATTTAATTCACAACTGATACTTGCCAGCTATATTTACGCGTTCAATTTATTGATTAGCACTTATGAGAAAGTAATCGTTCAAATATTAAAGAAGACCAAATGAAGTTTATTAAATAACAGTTAAAATAGATTGAACATTTATCAAATTCAGATTCGCGTACCTTTCTTTGCTTCCTCTTCCTTTTTCTTCTTTGCTTCAGCCTTTGTGTCCGTTTGCTCAATTCCCAGACCCTTCATCGCCTCATCCCTCTTCTCAGCTCCTTTACTAAAGGCACCCGGATCCGAAAGCATCGCCATGAAATCTAATTGCAGTATTAATCAGCATCGTTTGTTAATGCGGAATAGGTGAACAAGATTCAATCATTGCCCGAATTATCAAGACTATTATACTGATAGACACGCAAGTATTAACCTTCAAATCCATCAGGTACATAAATCTTGAGTTCAATATTACAGAAAAGCATGGGCAGTGCCATAGGAAAATTTGCTTCTGTTTTCAAGGAGATATGTCTGTATCCAGCCTGAAGACCATCCAGAGGTAAAATACGTTGGCCAAGAAGCTTTCCACTTTCTTCATAAACGCCTGAATAACGGAATAGATGATTAATCTCAATTATTGACATCCATGTGAATAATTGTTCAACTGGTGGATGGTCAATGTACTTTTTCTCCATTTAATTATGTCCAGTCAGCTTGTTATTTTCTAACGGATTATCAAAGGATTTTACTATAAAGGAATGTAGTGCCTAAAGTCAATCCCATAAGCAGACAGGAACAGGATCCCTTTTGTTCTCAAATTATGTCTGGTTGGAAAATTGGCTGGTGAGCATTACCGATTCTGAGGACGGCCAAATCGGGAAGGACGACCTTTCGGAAAAGGAAGGGTTCCTCGTTGTAAACGGGATTGAGTCCATTCGCAGGAACCATTCTCGTCCTGAACTCCTTCTTTATGGTGTCTGCCGGAAGACCGTACATATCCACTTCCACGAACGTTCCGACCTTCTTGTCCGACAGAAATTGCCCGGCAATTACCTTAGACAGGAATAACAAGAGAAACTCAGATTCTGGACTGTGAATTGTGGTAAACTTTTTAAAACAATCCAATCCAATGATTCGACTTAATTAATCTTTGATAACCTTAAGTAACCTAAGAATAAATGGTTTTATTATTGTCATTATGTTGGATGTAGTTGTTATTTATCAGAATTAAATTCACCTGTACTGAACACTGTGCTGTGATTACGCCGTCCACTCCTTCGGCAAATGGATCAAAACTTCGATCAGGTCGTCTCATAAAGTCTGGCTTAAGCAAGTATCCGGTTGTTCCATTGTATTCGAATTTTCCTTGATTTAATTGCATTGGCAAATCCGGTGTTTGAAAGTTTAAGGCAACCATTTGGCAACCCGCGTTCCAGAATACCTTTAATTATACGTACAGATTGGATAATTGATAAAGCTGTGCAATAAAATTCTTAATAATTTTAGCCCATCGGAAACTTCGCCCACGAAACAAATTGCGGATTATTTAACCAAACTTATAATAAATGTTACTTTGATACTTGACGTTTTCGGAAAGAGCAATTTACGATAAGAAGCTTCTTGCCTCTTATCGTTATTAACCAGATTTTAAAGCATGCCTAAAATACAATTGCACAAAGTGATCTTTCGTTGTTTCATTATAATCTGGCAACACAACTGTAACGTGAAAATCCTTACGAAAATCTTCATGGGATCCCGTACAGTGTCTAGGTATGTATTACGGTAACTTTATGAATTCCCCTAAACCCCCCTGGAGGGTTCAATAAGATGTCTGGGTTACCTAGGGAATTTAGAGTAGGCTTCCTAAACTTTGCAAACATGTAAATATTTTCGGGCATTTCCTTACGTCATTGTGGATAACAAATCCTCAACGGGCTACTATAGAGAGACTAGTAGCTGCCCATTTTCTTTTTTTTTCTTTCTTTATCCCTCTCTATTCTTTCTTTGAGAATTCAATATTGCGGAAACGCCAACCCGTCCCTATGTATCACTATTACCTATGACATCAGCACACACTTTCTCTAACGAATATATACGATTTTCCTTTTTTTTTTCCTTTCCCACAATACCTGTGGCATGTAATTCGAGGAATCGGCTCTGGTACCCTTTGGATATATACGACTCATCTGTCGCTTATTATAATTCACAAATTCCACCGACGACGTCTTCAGATAATTCAACGCAGCAGTTTCCGAAAAGGAGGACATATTGTGATGGATATTTTTTTCTAAAAATATTAAAAAAAAAAGAAAGTCAATCTGTCAAAATCCGAGGAAGGAATATGAATTTGTAAATTTCTCACGTACTCTCAGCCGTCTCGAAACTTTGAAATTTAATTGGCTGAGCGTAATTGATCATCGATGACAGCCAAGGATGACAGGCCATAGTACTTCCGGTATACTGAATTGGCGGAGCTTCCCCTTCGGCACCCCCTTCAGCGCCAGCAGCAGGAGCTCCTTCCGCCGGAACTTCCTCCTAGAAGAAAATGAGCGAAAAAACGTTGACTCATCAAAAGCATGCAGGAAGATATCCGGAGTGAATTTTTTTTCTAAAAAGTAGAAGAATAAATTTGGACGATGGAACAAAGATTTAGAGCGTTAAATACTTTAGGTGGTTCCGGTGGAGGTGGTGCTGCTGGTGCACTTGGATCCTCGACGACCTCATCCTTAGCTTCGAATTGACCCGAACGGAAAAGTTCCAGTTCGACTTTCTCAACTTCCGGTTTGAGTCTCTTGTTCTTTATGAGGATTTTACGTTTCAATGCGCTCGGCGGCGGCAAAGGATTTCCTGGCTCCAACTGAAATGCATTTTATAATAAAGTGCATAATGATTACTATAAAAATATCTAATAAAAAATTTAATTGATATATATATATATATAAGCATTGGAGGCAACGCATGCGCGAAGACACATGAGTGTTTCCCAAAAGGGCCCTTTCTCCCCACTCTTAAGAACAACTGATAAGGATACGATCTTGGTGCCAGAGTATTAGTAGTTTTTCGAACAGCAATTGAACGAGCTCTATCATATATATAATTACAGGATAATCCTTGAGTGGTTCTTTGAGCAACAAGTCTCCAAGAATTTCGTCGCAGTATTTTGCCAGTTTGTATTGCTGCTTGAGACAACAGTGATTTTCAAAGCTGAGTATTATTGGATAATCGGACGTGACGAAGGCGGTATCACGTAGTGCATAAATAACATCCTTAAAGAGGATATCGGTGCACATGGCTTTTCCGTGAGTAATTATAGGTTCTTCATCTTCTCCTTTACCATCCCAACAATCCAATTCCACGCATCTAATTGGGATGAAATATTTGATAATCTTTTTACAGTAAAAACTCAATTGAAAATATTTATTTTTCAGGCAAACTAACCTACAACCAGCCAGTAAGACTTGGCGATACATTTCCACTGTACTTTTTCCACCAATCTGTCGGCCACTGAGGTAAGTATTGTGACTTGAATTAATATAGTAATGAGCTAGTGGCTGGTCCATGTCCATCCACTCTTCAAGCTTATCCAAAAATACTGGCGCATTCTCGTCGGACATTAAATAACGAATGAAGCCATCCTTGGTTAATCTCTCTGTGAATTTTTAATTGTAATTAAAATGATTCCTTTGATGGAATTCATGATGCAGTCGTTTGGTGCGCCAATTTGTGCAACGCTGCAGAGTATTATACTTTAGTTATATGATAGTAAAGTATCTTTAATATGCTTAGTTGCAGCTTGTCGTATTTTTTATGGGTTAACATTACTACGGCGTTTCGCTAATAATCGTGGTAACAAATGTGACTGTGCATAATTCTATGGTAATTGGTATTCCTGGACAGAGCTGACGATTAATGGCTGTCATGATTTGAATATTAAGATGAGAAACCGTGCTGAATATATTTTTGATGGATATTTGAATTTTTCATTAAATCTAATGATTCCCAGTTGATTGAATTGAAATTAACGGGAAGGATGTAAATGAAGTTTTTATCTTGATTAGACTCACTTTCGCTCTTTGCCTTTTCATCCGGCTCGTAATCGTTAATTATCTCGACGCATCTCTTATCGTCGTAAAGCGGATATAAAATTTCATTGAGTCTTGGATCCCTTTGCTTTTCGTTCATAAATTGTACCAGTTGCTCCAGATTGATCGAGTCTGACTTCCCTTTGGTTCTGCGAAACAAATTATGTTATGAAAATAATTAGATTCGTGTATTATTATTCTCGGTGAAAACTTCGAAATTTCGTTCGTTCAAATTTGACCAAAAAATTTACATCGATTGAAACAGTTCCTCTATGTCGTTTCTGGGACAGATTTTATGGTAAAGCGTATAAAATTTTTCAAAAGTAAAAGCCTCCGGTTCGATTTTGTCACCCTGAAAATGATATACGTTTTAACAAAAATTTTTTATCTTTTCTTTTTAATTAAACGATCTCTCACCTTTCCACTGGGCAATCCTAAATCGGCCAAACCCTGGTATACCAATTTTTCTGTTTTACCCGATGCAAAAGTTTTCGATATCACTTTCACCGGCACTTTTCCTTTCGGATCCACCGAAAAGCTCAATCTCATCCAACTATAAAAAAAATCGTACGATAACGCGTAATTGCTCTACTGATACGAGCAGATAAAATTATCGTACAGTAAAACTAAAACTTACTGCTTCATCAACTGAATGGTGGGGCAGACATTACTGGCTTTAGTATTGTGAGTAATCAACCGTAATCCAGCTTGCCAATCCTAAGAACATATACAAATTTGCGAAATCTTTTAATCAAAAACATTGTTCAAGTTACCTTGGCAGTCTGTGTGTCGGCACAAACGACATGTTGATAATGAATATTCGTATAATCAACACCCGAGCAGATAGTCAAACTTTTCTCATCCAATTGTTCAGTGGTGCCATGTTTGCTTAATTTGTTACACAATTTTGGATCCTGTACGAAACGTGAAAAAAAAAGAACTTAATTCTATGACGATGTACGAAAGACAATGTAAATGGTAAATACAGTAAAATGCTGGGATGCTGTTCTACGCGAGGGATGAAGATTGCAGGAGATGAAAATTCTGATAAAATTCATTACAAGTACCTTTGGTGTTCCGCCATAGCGTATGTCGCTTACTTGAGCTAGCTCTATCACGTCTCCATCCTGAGAAAACGTAATTTTCTTCATAGCATCACACAATGAAAATTTTCATAAAATAGTTCCCCTTCCTAGTCCAATATTGATACACACACAATATAGAGGCGTACATATAAAATCTATTGTCAAGGAAAGTGCACAGCAAAGTGCATCCTGAGTGCATAAAAAAGATTAATTTCCTCTTTCGGCATCTGTGAGTAGATATTATTCATACACTCGTAGACGTCTTTTTCACGAATATATGTAAATAACGTTGTCAATAGACATTTATTACGGAACCGTTAAATTTTGCAAAAATGAAAAGTATAATGAGTAGGGAAACCTCGAAAATTTTTTAGCAAAATATGCAAAAACACGGAATTGATATTTTCTATTGCCTGTAGCTGCATTATTCCTGTACGGAGTAACCCATTTCTGCAGATTAAATGTCAAGCCTTTTCACTGCGATTGGCGGATTTATTTGTTGCGATTTTTTTTTGCCTTTCAATATTCAACATTTTATTATCCAGTATGGTAAGATACCCACTAGGAGGATTCCTACGGCGTTGCGAATAGCAAAATTAACGACACGACAAAAGGGATCGCAGAATTTGCGAATGTCATGTCAAGCTCTCTCATTGTTTGTCACGCCATTGTCTTATAAATGCGCATTGAATACCCAGGGATTATAAGTTTTCTACATCTTCGCAAAATTTTACCCATTCCATTTTGTATTCTTAATCACTCGACCCCTGACCCTTCGCTTCTTCCATTCGCATTGGTATTTTTTATCGAGTGCCCTCCAAATCCGCCATGATTATTGTGAAACCGCCGCCATTCCAATTCTAGAGGGCCCTTCAGCTTAACGTTATCTTATCATTACTCGACGTTTTAATTCTATGCATTTTACATGAAAGTCCTGAATTGCTTTTGACTGAGTACACTCATTGATAATATATATGTATATGTCTATGTATATGTGTATGTATATTTATATCTCCACAGTGGAAAATACTGACTTTGTTTGGTTTTCCCAATCGTATGTAAATTAGACAAATCCCCATCCGTGAGGACTTCTTAAGTCAGGTAACACGTGCCATTGGATTTTGTTTTCATTCTCTAAGCTTGATACTGAATTTTTCATGACTTACCGCCTACGTTTCTTACGTATACAACTTTTGTTATATTGAAATCTAGATAAATAAAGATATCACCTTTCCCTCGCTTTTCCAATATATGAAAAATCCATACTCGTCGACTTTGAATAGACAACTCGGCTCGAACTCGGAGCTTTCTTTGTCCTCGAACCAGCGATCAAATGTCGACCCATTTCGCAGAAGTTCAGGAACTTCGATTCGCCAATTAAATTCGAACTTTTTAGTCATTTTGTATTATTCGCAATTTCAATATTTCAAATTCTATCAAACTGTACAATGTCGTGCACCAAATATTGAGTACTTTGACAATCATCTACTTCTTCTGGCAATTTTCTGTTTCCTTTTTTTGTAATTTCTATCTAGTACTTCTAATATTCTTACAAATTGCACGATTGTCAGTAAGAACGTTCACGTGAGAACTGACCCTTAGACCGACAGACTTTGGCCTAGTTAGTCGTCTAATTCGGTTAGCGTAATCGAATTTTCCAGCATTAGCCCCAAGCACAATCGGATATTGCCGTTACACAAGCGCCTTTATTGTCTTCATCGGTTCATTTAGTAGATTTCCACTAGAATCTTCCAACAGGAATATAATAATATAACCTCCTTAAAGTATATTAGTTAAAACTATCCTTCCTTATTAATAACAATTGATATAGAATCAAATTACACGAATCACTGACAATTTCACAATTCCATTAGACCCAGCAATCAACAATTACAAAGCACAGAATCAATTTACAATCAATAACAGACGAAGACAGTTTATTATTATCATTAATTTGTACAGAACTATTGATAAGATTTATTTGTGCGCTCCAATATCTCAGAATAATTGATATCTAATTATACTCGTATAGAAATATATATATAAATATAACTATTTACAGAAAAAAAATATAATTGACCTTTCTTTTCTTCTTTTTCAGGAAATTTTGTTAATCTAACATTTCTTTCTGATTCAAACAACCTTCTCCTTTTGTTGTTGAATGAAATTTTGCACAAAACTCATCTTGTAAACGCTTATGGATGCAATTGAGCCTGCACATGCACCGACCCAATACACTATAACGTGTTCCATGAAACTGGTACCCAAACAGCCATACTTCAATGCAGTCGCCAGGGCGGGATTGAAGTAACCACCGGAGTAATTAAAGGCTGAAATTGACAAGTGAAGCAATATCAATAAATCAGTAAAATCGCAGCTCGAATGCGTAGTAAAATGATTCTCGATAAAAACGCACCAGCAACAACGAGGGATGTACCAACGAAGGAATCGATAGCAGTTGCAAATCTTGGATTAAGGTCACTCAAGATTCTTGACACGACCCTGCACATGCAAGTGGCTACACACTCGATGAAAGCTCCATAAATGACAGGTACCTGTAAAGAAAAAAAAAAGAATCATATAGATAAAAATATATGAATATTTTCATAGTGCATGTATATAATAATTATAATTGACCTGAAGATCCGTAGTGCAATCCTCAAAAGCTCGATCCTTATGTGTCGGCACGATTTCCAGAGCCCAGAGTAGCTGAATGTAACGAAAAACAACGAGGCCGCCAACGAGTTCGGCCCAGATAAGTAAAAATGCATTCCTTGCACTTTTTTTACCCTCGACAAGTTCCTCGAGATGCGTATAAGGACATGCGGTCGCGTCACCCCAGTTGAGCGACCACCAAATCGTCAGGACGAAGAGATAGATCGCGTACATGGAAACGCCCCAATTATCCGCGACTGAAATCCATTTAAAGCGACAGAATGAAAGTTCCAGAAACTGTGCTACACCGCGAGGGATCTGACGTCTGTAGGAAAGAAGTAGACGAAGAAGAAGAAGAAGAAGAAGAAGGAACAAAAAAATAAGTGAAAGAGAAAAATTCAAGAGAAAAGATTGCGCGACTTGACTGGCCGTGTAATTCCAGCAATTACTGTTTCACTGAAACCCGGCACAATTGTCATTTAAACGTCGCCCGTAAATCAACTTATGCGTACACGCATATGGCTGTTTAATCGAAAGTTTCGAATTTGCCGAATAAAATTCAACGAGACGCGCGGTAAAATCGAATGACAAAAAGTCATTTAGTTAAAGAACTATTTGTTGCTTCAATTTGCACTAAACAGTCATCCCTCATGACTCGTTGCAGTTGCGATGAAAAATTAAAATGGCTTAATTACTCTTGAAAGAATGACGGCGATATTGGAACGAAAAAAAAATTATTCCTCGGACTGTACGCTTAGTCGAATTACCCTGTAATTAAGATTGCAGACTGATTTTAATTAGCGCCACTGTACGGTGCACAATTATACGACTACCTTCTGTCTTTTATACCTTGCGCAATGCCACAATATCGAACTTACTTATGATCAATTCAAAACACGCCCCGCAAAGTTCGGCCGTTGCTATACCCTCGAGGAAAAGCGATTTCAGAAAAGAGTCTCGTACATAATATTCAGTATACTTTCTGCTCCAGTAAGCTGTCAGGCTTGTAAGTATAATGTAAAGTGTTGAAACTGCCAAAGCCAGTAGGGTAGCTGTCATCTTATCGTAGGGAGATTGCAAAGGAATGATTTACGACGCAAGTACGATAGTGACTTGACACTTGAATAGTCGAGAGAAAGCGAAATACCCTGAAAACCTGAAATAAATAGAATCATTTTTTTTTCAGTTTGGAATTTATTGGCATTATTAGTAGGTAAGTTTGTCACGATAATGCTCTGTTATATCTTTGTAAAACCGCCAGATTGTGTGGGCTGATATAATTATATTTAATGATTGCCTGCAAGGTGTGGAATATTAATGAGCGGTGTGAATTTTTGTTTTCTCAATGATTAACGTTACGTTTGCTGTGAAAATAATTCGAGCATGAATTATTAAAGAGTTTGAAATTCCGAACGGCTGGTGGCCTATAACTGGATAAAAATTAAATCACCATTGCGAACGTGGTTTCACTGTAATTCTCGTGTAAATTGTTTAAATGCAATTTTGTATGCGAACTGGTTATATAGCGTGCTTATGAATCGAAATTTATTCGCGTACCTGCGGCACATTCGCATTACGTCTAAATATTAATTGAACAAAAAATAGTATTTGAAAAAATTATCATGTATGAATATCTTACCAATTTTGGCAAATTCGTAAAATTTCATATTGAACGAATTTGTCTGTTTTCAGGTAAAAAAACTTACGTAATTACTGTTAATAACGTAATTTTAATGCACGCTATTCGGTTAATGCCAACGCGATATCAAATTTGGGTCTCACTGTGAAAGCAAAAGAGCACTCGAGCAGAAAAAGCTGATTTAATAGGACAGAAAGGAGAAAGGGAAGTCAGAGATATAAAAAAGAAAAACAGATAAAAAATATGTTCTCGATAAGAACGAAACACTGCTATTACGTACGTGTGCGGAATATTACTTGATATTTTCGAGCTTTTCTCTGCTTCCGTCTGTTTGGCCACGTTGCTTGGCCACACTATTCGAAACTGGCAAGTGCCAAATATACATGTAGACGCGTGTGCCTTGTCGCTCTAAATAGACCCAGGACCAAATTACACGACCAAGGGACAAGTACAGACAAATATATATTACACGTATAATTGGAGCAATCGGGGTTGATTAGAAACGGTTGCCATTCAAATGATTGAAGGCCGAATTCAATTGAATAGTTGTTAACTGACCGCGCAATTCCATAAATCAATCAGAGAACCGCAATTTCGAGGGATGGAATATTCAAAAATTAATTACGATATTCCGATTGGAATGAAAATCCTGGATTTTCTTCTGTTTTATAATACTAGATCGTTACTGTAAACTTACTTGACTCTGGCAGTGATATTCTCGACTGTCGCCGTTGGTGAATAAGTAGGCGAGCTAGAAGGTACGAAATAATGTAATATTACAACATCTCGTCTGTTACCCAATAACTAAGGCATAGGCACACGTTGCAAAGGCTCATTAATATTCAGTGTCGTATCTTTCTATCTTGCATTATCCATGATATTTTTCTGTTCGAGAATTTCCATTCGGTAACGATTTTGAGAACAGTTCGAAACTCTTTACCCACATTCAACATGGATGCAACGAGATTGAATGAAGTCAAGCAACTCGACGTTCCTTGCTGAGTGAATATGTAATATTTATGCTTGACTACCCTTTATGTGTACTGGAAGTTAAATATTTTTTTCTTCGTTCGTAAACAAATAATCGAATCGTTATGGATTTTGCATTAGTCATACGTGGATGCTCAACACAACGATGTTCTTTTTCTAAGAAATTTCTTCGACTCTGTTCGAAGTTTCTTTTATTACCATTATGGAAAGAGAGTTACAGATAGCATTAAGAAAAGGCACAGTTGTAAAAGTCTCGATGTGACCAGCATGGAGAATTGGCCAAAGTCATTTCGATGCACCGGGATAATAATATATTACTGCCGGTGCCGGAAGTTGCCAATGCGCCGCATGCAATTCTATTAATTGCAGCAACGTTCTCTTCACTGCCGGTGGCGTTGTCTGTTCGGCAAGAAAGGCATCTCTAACGCTACCCAGGAGTTGCTGGAGTTGAGCTGGCAATTCCGTGTCCAGATCCTTACCAATGCAGGTAAGGATGAAAAAGAGACAATCCGTCTGGTGATTAATCAAATAGAATGAATTAGACATTGGAATCGTATATGATTGAAAGTATCCACATTTCCATGTGATAACAAGATTTTATCTTACCTCAGCAAGAGAATTTATCATGGGTGGCTGCAAACAATCCTGACAGCACTTCCACAGTAGAGTAAGTAAAACTCGTCCTGGAGGAACTCCCTCTTGTTGTGTCTTTAACTGTAGCTGTCTGCGTTTTAGCTAAAATAAAAATGACATTCTGTTAAAAATTCATATAAAATTTTTTTGAAACATTTAATATGTTTTTCAATGTAAATATTGAAATAAATTCCATGAATTCTGTTCTTTACGAGTAACATTATTGGGTTGTTATATTTGGCTATGAAGAACGGGCGCGGTGATAGTCATAAAGCAATGTTATTAAAACCACACGTTTTTAATGAGTAATTAATTAGTCAAATTATCTGACATACCTGACAGTACATTTCATTGAGAAAGCTCATAAAAGCTGAATAATGGTGGCAGGCTGAGATGTCCTGCAGTATTCTACTCCTTTCCTGGTACCATTGCTGACAAGTATTCAGCAAGGATTCCAAAAAGGTCTCTTTGACTTCTTTCTGAGCGAAAAACACGCACCAATGTAGATAGATGGTAGCAATCAAGACAATGGGTTAAAAATAGAAAGAAAAATATTATTTCCATACGGTTACCTCGATTATGGTAATGCAAATCTTGGCTGCCGGTTCGGCATGTCTTCGATTTTCTACAACTCGTTCCAAAATGTGTCGTACAAGTTCCATTAGTGTTCGAGAGTTCAGCAAATTCGGATCTTATAAATAAAAATCATTGTGCAATAATCAGTATTTCATGGTAATTCAAAAATCAAAAAATAGTATGAATTTACCATCTATCGCTTTGATCAACGTATCCTGCACGTTTGCTGGAAATTTGCCTAGTTCGGAAGCATCTGAAATGTTCATAGCCTTCGCAGCCAAAACATCTGCACTATTTAAGCTCTTAGACCTTTTCAAACCATAAGTAGATACAAATGATAAGGATTTAGTGAGCTTTCCAGGTTTCGGTGAATTCATAGCTTTGGTTTCGGCTTGATCGACATTAAAGTGTACTCTACCTGATCCCTGAGATAGGCATTAGAAATATATTAGATATAACGATAATAAAATAAGATAAATTCCAAAAATAAATTCCTCGAATAAAATAAGTTTTCATCTCATTCAAGATACGAACGTGCAGAATATTTCCACTGGATGCCGACGTGTTCAGGGCGTGTAAATGCCTCATGGCGGATCCCGTTAAGGGATGATAAGACGCAGTTTGATGTGGATGATGTACATTCTGATGCAACGGATGCAGCGGATGCTGCAATTGCTGTTGCTGATGTTGTTGTTGAGCGTACAGGTAACGATGTACATTTCCACTGGATTTACTGTGCTGAAGGTAGTAGGAGGACCGGTCCGACGAGTTCATCTGGGATCTTTATCAGTGAAATTATTAAGTAATAAAATAATACAATATTACCCCATATACATTCAATTGATCTATAAAATCTCTCATTCTCATTGCAGAACCACAGCTATCACTTTTATTCGCACTCGGCCTACACGATCATCGAATCTTTTATAAGAAATCCAATGAGAATATTTACTTGGAAGGATGCAAGTCATTCTGTTTCATAGTGAACTCCTTAGCATGCACGTTCAATTGTGGATTAGTAGCGTTGGCCGTGGTTCCGTCCGTTCTTACACCTGCAATGCAATATTTTCCAATAATCAAAAATCATCTCTCAGTCATTGGAATTGCATTACAAAATGTAATCCTCGATACTCGAATCGTCGTTAGAGAGTAACACGATCTTAGAATCAATAGAACAAAAAATACAAACCTGGAGGCCGATAAATTTGAAGGGTTGGTTTAGATTTGGGACTGGCTACGTTATTATTTCGTTTTTGTAGAACCGCATCCCTCATCTGCAATATATAATACATCATTTTCATCCCTTCAAGTATCATAAAACAAAAAGTCGCAGTAGAAAGCTCAAAGAGTATAAAATTCCCCAACAAACCACCCTCATCTCAATAACAATAGCTTAAAACGATCATTGTATCATTTAACCAAAATCGATCGTCCCTATAGGACGGCAAATAAGTATACGGAAACGTACGACGGGTTGCCAGCGTACAGGCGCCCCTTAAAAACAGAAATCTTCTATTACCACGCGAATGGTTAAGAAGCGTCTAACCGAGTCTCTCGTTTCCTACAGATATTTCGTTGTGCGAATATTAATCATTAAGTCTAGTTTATGAGTCTTTCATTATATAAGATGAAATTCGTCAGTCTTCCTGTATAACCGATGCGTAATACAACATTGCAGTCTTTATGCACAGCAGTAGCACATACGTAATACTGTGCATATAGTCCGTAACTCAGCTCAACATATGATCGCAATATTATTATAGCATGTGCACGAACTATACCAAACTCTACGTACAGACACTGTAGAGCTTTTCAAGTGGAAGGTCGTTACGCGATGGAATAATTGTCGCGTTGTTCCTCAGACCAAATTTGTACTGACAGGGTATAACGAATGCTCTTACAACCAGTCAGTAAGTAACAGAAGTACACGCGACAAACACAAAAATGTCGCTCGTTGTAAATACTCAGTATTTTTTACTAGACTTTTTTCGTGTGACGAAGAGGGAGAGAGATTATATGATTTGATACGAGAAGTAGACGCGCAAGAGTGCCGTCGGAAGAGGCTGGGATCGATCTTATTTTGGTAGTATGACACACCGAGGGACTACGGAAAACAAATGATTCCCGGAAAGAAGATGGTTTCGCGACGCACAAGATTACACCCTGACGGTTCACCAGGAGGCATCCGGATGGCTTCTAATGCTTTGAGACTAAAGAATCTTAAGAACGCGTTTGTTCAGGCCACATTGTAATTTCATTAAACAATCGGATTATAACTATTGATCCTTTTCGTCAGCGTGGATATGCGAGTAGTGTCTGAAAAGCTTTCGGGAACGGATGCTTTTTGAAAATGGTATATATGGCTTTAAAAGAAATGTTAGGATTATAATTTTTCGAATTTTCGTTTAATTGAAATGATTTTTGTTTAATTCTTTTGTTTATGATTTTTACGATTTATTTGTATTTCCTGCTATCCCGATGGCGGAACTCACAGTGAGAAGATAGCGAGAACCATGCTTGTTAAGGCAGCAACACGAGACACGACACCATCACCAATCGCTACAGGTCCTTTCAACTTCGACGGACGGTATCACTACTATTTCTCTTGTGCACTTTCCTCTACGCCCTGAGCGACGTACGTTACTTCTTGCTGTACACAGAAGCTGTACGATCCGATGACTAGGAACTAATAATAGGCCGGCGCAGCCGTGAGTAACAATATATATCCACCATTTAAACCAGAGACTGAAATACCCGCGTTCCACGCCAGCTACGCTCCCTTGCGTCTTCGTTTCCGTCGAATCGCTACTTATTCCTCTTCCGCGACGCATTCTGATCGTTTCGATTCAATATTTATTCCTTCGATTCATTTAAAGTACCGACAAGATACGCACCCATTACGTAGTTAAGAATATCATCGTTAATCTACTGCGTTTCTTATTACGATTACCATCTGTGAAAATTTCCAACTAATTTTTTTCACAAATAAGATTTACTTGATTACATTTTTTTTTATGTGCGATATGTCATACGTTTCATTTCCTTTTATTTTTACTTTATTTTATGAGAATTGAGGATTTTTTAATATGACTGTAGATTAATCTATCTTAGGTTGATTGACTCCATGCTATGAACATCCGACACTCCTCGTTCTGTCTCGCATGGATTGGTCTGCTTGTGCTCCAATAATTTATTTAAATGTAGTCCCACTTTTTAATATGGCGATACGTGACTCATAAGAGTTGCTCATAAGGATCGACCTACGAATTAAATTTCTCGGGGAAAAAAAAACGTATCTGCGATTGACCAGAATATTATTCGTATACAGATTATATTAATATAATAAAAACTGTGTGTTAAATTACTTTCATTTCCCAATTATAAATATAATTCGTCAGTAACAAATCCTTTGTACCATAACAAATCGATCGATTGGAATACAAGATTATTATGTTATTTAATATAAAAATGTTAGTACAATTAAAAAATATGTATAATATTAAACCAACTACTGTGCTACCTTGCTCGTAGTACGAGAATTCCTTTTGCTAAGCTCGTGAACCATTTTTTCGTCTCGTTTTTCGTATAAAATTCGTGTAATTGCGATTCAATTATCAATATACCGGTGATATGGACAAATATAATACTCGCAAAATTATTCGATCGGATAATTGCGCGCCACGCATCCTCAAAAGCTTTCACAAATTCCAGATGTTTTAGAATTTTTTTTTGAATGATATTGGGACGCGTTCTCAGCGCGCGAACACGCGAATACTCGCCGCAATGGCAGCCACCATTGACTGGACTAAGAAAACATTAATACTGCGTTATACAGATCCCCTACCATCGTGCAAAATATACATGATGACATAACGCTGAGAAAACGAGGTGTGCCTGATTCCTTGTGGATTGACACCTACGCTCATTCGAAATGTCATAAACTCCTTTACTCGCCAGCTATACTTACATTCTATAACTGTTCCTGTCCATGCAGGACTTTTTGAATCTGAAGCGTTTCTCTTTGAACTCTTCTCCATGGAGTATAAAGAAGTAGAGAAGGTGTTTTTAAATTTAAAACTTTGAATGTTCGCGGTTATTCACGCGGTGTGAAGATTTTACGCATGGTGGCAGTAGCGGCGGTAGCGAAAGAAAAGACTCCATTGGCCGTTGAAAAGGAATCATTAGTCAACAACCAATAGAATGCTTGTTTCTAGTAATTAATGTTCTTCGGGAGAGATGGTGCTTTGTTATTGGTTGTTTATTCATAATTGCTTGAACCTCATTGGTTGTTTTCGCTTGTGGTACCATAAATGTACCTTCATGATTCTTGTTTCTAGACAGTTCTTCTGGCATGGTATAATGGCGTGCTTGTTGATATAACCTGAATATATGCATAAACACATGGTTTTTATATTAGGCTTTAAATAAACTGGGATTTTGTTAAGTGAAATGGATGAGGGTAGTAAAACGGAAATTGTTAAGGAGAAGGACGACGAAGAAGTGTCATGGAAAGATTTGGTACTGCCTTATTTTGTTGAACTTTATTGCACATTGATTCTAACCTCTAAATTGTATTTGCTTTGGTAATATTACACAGTAGTGCTAATAACTTTTTTTTTTTCCATCGTTACGTATGATTTCTCCTTTTATAGGGTATAGTGGATTCTCTCTGCCAAGCATGTGAAGAGCTTAAATGGAAAACACCCTCGAAGATTCAGAAAGAAGCGATCCCCTTAGCTCTGCAAGGTAAAGAAATATGAAATTACTTATAGCTTTATTGTGTAAAACGTTGTTTAAAACTTGCAATTAATTTGTAGGGAAGGACGTGATAGGATTGGCTGAAACTGGATCTGGCAAAACTGCAGCGTTTGCTCTTCCAATATTACAGTCGCTATTGGAAAATCCACAGAGATATTTTGCACTGATCTTGACGCCTACTCGAGAATTAGCCTTTCAAATTTCTGAACAATTTGAAGCACTAGGTAATAATCAAATTATGTATGAATCAACAATGACAACTATCATCTCACATACATCTTGTTTTCAGGTGCAATTATAGGTGTAAAATGTGCTGTAATTGTCGGAGGAATGGATATGATGTCCCAGGCCCTTTTATTGGCCAAAAAACCTCACATTTTAATAGCAACACCTGGAAGACTTGTAGATCATCTAGAAAACACAAAGGGATTCAATCTACGCTCCCTTAAATATTTGGTATTATTAATCACATAGATTGCTTTGTTTTGCACATGCAAAATAGATTAACTATGAATATTTTATGGAATTCTAGGTAATGGACGAAGCCGATAGAATATTGAACATGGATTTTGAAGTAGAAGTAGATAAAATATTACGCGTAATTCCACGCGAGAGAAGGACTTTATTATTTTCGGCGACAATGACAAAAAAAGTGCAGAAACTTCAAAGGGCTTCGTTACAAAATCCGGTAAAAGTGGAGGTATCCACGAAATATCAAACTGTAGAAAAATTGCAACAATACTACATCTTCATTCCTGTGAAATTCAAGGTATTCAGCCTTAATATGCTCCAACAAAAGTTAATCATATATTTTAAATTCTTTAAAACTGACAATATTTTCCTGTCGCAGGACGTTTACCTTGTACATATATTAAATGAATTAGCCGGAAACAGCTTTATGGTTTTCTGCGGTACTTGCAACAATACGATGCGAACAGCATTACTCTTGCGAAATTTGGGATTCATGGCGGTACCGTTGCACGGACAAATGTCGCAGAATAAAAGAATAGCTGCCTTGACAAAGTTCAAAGCAAAAAATCGTTCTATATTAATTTCCACGGATGTAGCAAGCAGGTAAATAAACGACTAGGTAGAATGTTTTCCTGGTTATATACAGGATGACATCTTTATTCTTTTCTTACCTGCAGAGGTCTGGATATTCCGCATGTGGACGTCGTTATAAATTTCGACATCCCGACTCACAGTAAAGACTACATTCATCGTGTAGGCAGAACAGCTCGTGCTGGTCGCTCAGGACGTTCCATTACATTCGTAACACAGTATGACGTTGAGCTGTACCAGCGAATTGAGCAACTGATTTCAAAGCAGCTTCCGCTTTATCCTACCGAAGAAGAGGAAGTAATGTTACTGCAGGAACGTGTGGCTGAAGCACAGCGTATGGTTAAGATGGTAAGCATCTCTTAATTTCCAAGCGTTTTAATTACACTTTCTTCTTATCTTTTGCATTTTAATTATTATTTATACACGCACGCACGCGCACAGTCGATCATTCACTGACAATCCGTATCATCCATTCGCACAATCAAAAATACTATACACAAGTAAAGGATATTTGTACAGATCTATTCGGCCGAAAGGTACCAGTGTATTTTTTGACAGCTGCCAATGCGATTGCTTTGTTTCTACACCAGTCATTGTAAAAATTTTCGGAGCCAAAATTGAGCAAGCTTTCCAGCAGTACAATCTAACTTGTCCATTTCAACTGAAGAGATCTGTACACTACATTATTCAGGATTCCAGAAAGTTGATAAGTGTTGATATTCATTTTATCGTAAGAACTTTAATAGTCATTTCTTTTCACTTATAATCGTATCGCCTAGTCACAGCTGCGTTTTTATAAGATTAAAGTAATTATCATTCAAACGATCAATCGTGCTCCTTGTGTTTCGCTAGGAAATGAAGGACATCGAGGAGAGCAAGAAATCGGGAAAAGGCAAGAAGAGGAAAGGTGGGACTGGTGATAATGATGATGACGACACCGAGCAGTCGTTCGGCGTCAGGAAGAGAATAAAGGGTAAAGGGAAGGGGAAGAAGGGCTGATTGGCCCCAATTTTCTTCTTCTGCTTTCTCTTTTTTTCTTTTATATTATTTATAAAAATCGAATCGCACTACTTGTCCTCTTTATATTCCTCAAATTTACATCCGTCAATAATGTATATTCAGCCAAGCAATGAGTGTACTCAATCTTCCTTTTCCCGTTAACGTTACTGCGTTGCCCGCCTTGACCGAAGGAATAAGAAACATGATGCTGCGGATGGCAAGGCTGCCAATAACAATAAAAAAAAAAAAAAAGAAACGTTAGATCGATCGAACACAATGGAAATAAGGAAACGCGTCTAAATCGAGTCGCGCGCGCGATTAAATTGAAATAATTAGCGAGATACAAAAAATAATCATGAAAATCATGAAATGCGCGGTGGTCCTATACCTGACATAGGTACATATCGCAATGATTACTTAATTCTTAAATGTAGGAGACCACGAAGAAGTCGATAGGACGCGATCGGTTACACCGATCTTGAATAAAAATAAAAAAAAAAAGAGAAGAATCGGGACAGAGAAAAGAATCTCCAAAATACAAGCATCTCGGACGTATGTACAAAAATAGAAAACATTGTTGGAAAACCGAAGTCCTGTACTCTGCACGCGGAAGAGTATAACAATTCAGAACACAAACAGGAAAGAGAGAATGAAAGGAGAAAAAAAAAAGAACGAGTGCAAGTAAGATCTAAGGTGGTACAGGCGGATGCAAAGTGAAAAAAAATTTCGCGAGGAGACGATGTAAAAAAATAAAGTAAAAAGAGAGGGAGAGAGTGAAAGAGAAACACATAAAAGCAAAAAGTGCATCGCGGAGCGCAAACGAAGAATTACAATAAGAGGGGGATGGCTATATTCCATAATATTATTATTTCACTATTTCTACACATTCTGTACAGTAAATTCAATTTAAGGGTCTTTTTCATACCTCAATATAACTTTATACAAAAAGGCTACTTATAATCTAACATTAAGACATACCATATAGCATGAGCGCCCGCCACCACGCCAGCTGAGGGCTGGTGGGCCGCACGCATGTTTGTACTGGTATTACAGAGTCAGTCGCCAGCGAGTATAAACTTCGTCCTCCTCATTCTCGGCCTATCACACACCGCGTTACGATCGTTTTCTCAATGCTCGATCATCGACGATCAGCGAGTCCCGTTAACTTCGGTCACATTCGGACACCCTCGTGTACGTCTTCGCGTCTGTTTTTCATCTGAGCTCCAGTGAGCCTCGTGTTCATATTTCATCCCTCAGTGCTATGATTGGGTGATTGAGTGATCTAAGGGTTGCATGAGGGTTTAGGTATTTTTTTTTCGTGAGTTCACATGGACTTGTAAGTTCTTTAGGGGGGCAATCAGTGTCAAGTGGTGAGGGAAAGGGGTGGAGACAGGGGGGGGGAGGGGGAGGGCTTTCGTGTAGACGGATTTTTATCGCCATTTCGTATCGGCATTTTGGTATCTTTTCTCTCCCCTTTATTTGTCCGAGTTTCTTTTTTTTCTTTCTTGCTGTCGTTTAGACAATTCCGAGATATAGATTTCTTTTTATTTTCTTTCTTCATTTCCCCTCCTCATCCACTAATTTATACCGATAAATGAAGAGTTATATTTTGCGAAAATATATATGAATCGTAAAAAATAAAATCTGTCTTTTCATTCTTTTTTCTTTTTTTTTTTTCGATAATACCGGTACAGAAATAGTGTACTTCTTTTTTAGGGGGGAGGAGACGGGGCAGGGAAGGATTTTTTTTGTTTAGGAATTTTGCCTGACGGTGCATTACTTTTTTTGCCGAGCCGCTCTCTCTCACTCTTTCTCTAGCGTTCTCTCTCACACGTTCTCTTCTTTCTTACTTTTGCTCTCACTCTCCCTCCCTCATTTTCACTCTCACTCTCACTCACTCTTTCTCTCTCACTCTTTCGTATTGTTTTTTTGTTTCTTTCTCTGTGTGTGTTCGTCGTGCTTAGTTGAGGTCTCGGTCCTCTAAGTACTTGTACTCGAAGGTAAAGCCTTCCTTTTTACGCTGGCCCCACTTCTCGTAGTCGAAGTAAATGTACGTCCCCTGGAAATAGATTAAACGAATTCCAGCAAGTGCACGAAGACTCCCCGAAGAAGGTCCATTCGTCATGCGGGCATTGGATTGTCCACTTAATTTTCAACGTTATCTAAAGTATGTAACGCATTTCCGGAAAGACCTATGTCGAATGGAATTTTGAATTTGACGTAAAAAATAGAGTGATAGTTACCTGCTCGTATTCCTCGTTGATGACTTTGGGCTCCTCGTGCCTCTGGAACCACATCATGTACTTGGTGTGGAACCTCCAGCTCTGCTTTTTCAAGGCCTTCGCGGCAAGATACTGACCCTTCGAGCCTTCCATGTAATAGAAGATGAAAAAAAGGGTCTCCGTAGAGAGACGCTGGAAGAACTCGACCGTGTCCGAGTGGGGAAGTTGTACCTGGACAAAGAATAAAAAGTAGTCACGCGTGACGCATCATTAATCGAAACTTAAAGAACTGAATTGGATATTCTTAACAATAAAATTTAGAAAAAGAATGCTGAATATTGATATGCGGATTGTGTCTGTATATACCTGCTGGTAGTAAGACGGCGTGGGACAAAGATTCCTGGGCAGATAAGATCTAAGCCGTTCTGAGTCCGAAGGATGAGGCATATGATAATAAGCAGCCTCCATCATCTGGAACTGAAGCTGGTGCTCCTTTTGCAAGGGCACCGGGCCTAAGGGCGCGACGCCCAATAACGGCGGAATGTGTGCCTCGGAGGTGGCGCTGGTAGGCTTTACAGAGCCGTCGAAGATGTTTCTGGATGGCTCGGAGGCTGGTATTTCAAGACCTGCTCGGACAATGACTTGTTGGGCAATGGATTTAAGCGAGGACATGCCGTCAGGAAGCTTAGGGATGAGACCGTTGGCAGTGGACGGCACTGGTGAGCATGAATTGTTGCTGCCATTGTTCGTGCTGCTGGTATTGTTGTTGTTGTTGGTATTGCTGTTACTGTTACTGGTGGTGTTGTTGTTGCTGCTGCTCGTATTAATCGTAATTGGCTGTAGGGGCGAGCTGCGACTACTCGTGGTGGATTGTGGCGACGTCGAGAGCGGCACCGGGGTGACGAGTTCCGCTTCGCTACTCGTGTGGTTTTGACTGGGCAGACTGTGCTGGCCGTGTTGAGATTGAGACTGAGACTGCGATACCTGCTGGGACACCTGCTGCACAGGCTGCTGCAACGGGACTACGGGTTGCGATATGGGTGCGATCTGTTGCACCGGCTGCGCTACGCTTGACGTTACGCTCGACGACGACGATGACGAGAGCAGACCGTTTTCACTGCTATGAGCTGCAATATCCATTGCAAAATTCAAACTTAAGACGTTGTTCTACCTGGTGCATAACCACGATACAGTCTGGTCGTCAAATATGAATACTTACAGGATGTTTTACTGGAGGTAGAATGGATGGCTTGGGAGTTGCTGTGCGAGGCAGCGACGGTGGCAAAGTTCCCGGCATTACTCGTCGCGACGTGATTGCTGATGGAACTGGGCGAACTGTGGCTGGATGTCATGGGAATGATCTTGCTCGGAGTGCTGCTTAACAGCAGGCTCGGCTTGATGCTGGCAGTGCTTCCCGTCGTTGGAATGCTCGTCTGCGAGTTCATCAGCGGTCTCACCGCCATTGGTTTCACAGGCTATAAATAAAAGAAAATGGATAAATAAATATTTAAACCGCGTTCATGAAAGTAGAATCAAACTTCTGTAAAATTAATGAGAAAAAGTGACTAACCTTAGTTTTCTTATCAGTGTCAGTGGAACTGTCGCTCGAATGATTGTGCATAGTAGAGCTAAGTGGCGGCGATGGTATTGGTGAGGCACCAGAATTCGTTGATGTTGGTGTACCACCGGTTTCGTTACTGTTATTACTATCGGTGGTCGCCGATGATGGTATACCGACGCCAGAGAGTTCCACCTCGTCGAGACCGATAATATCGTCGTAGATATACTCGTTCTCCTCAAAGTCAGGTTCCTGCGAGGATTCAATATAATACTCCACGTCGTCCTTTATCCTCTTAATCTGTAACAGAGAGTTAACAACACTTTACATTACACATCCACTTAAGCCTTTAGGTGTAATGATAACAAGTCAAAGCAAAACAAACACTCACTGTATTGACTTCGACCGACATGTTGTCCAACATCCGGAGGAGTGTTTCAAGCTTTCGGATGTGGTATCGGTGCTTCTCGAGCTTCCCTTTAAGCTCGTCCATTCTGTCTTGCTTATCTTTATCCAATCTCTTCTTCTTTCCTGCTAATAGAGACTCGATCTCCGACTCAAAGGTGTCGAGCTATATCAAACATAAACAATAGATACGGTTCCGTCAACGTGGAAGCTTTACGATTGCTAATTCTTTTTTGTTTGGTTCATGCCGTTTAATATTATCATCGCGTATGTAAGGTGTATATATAACTCGTTGTAAATATACAAGTACGAACTTGTAAGTTAAGAGCGTCTATAGAATTTGCGAGCCAGTTGCTGACTTCTTCTCGTTCCTTTTGCGCGGGATCGAGTTTTTGCGCTGCTCCCAATCCTTCCTTAGAGTAAGCCTTCGTTTTCGTCTCCCTTTCGACGACCTTAAACCTTTCCATTTGCTGAAAGGTGCAAATAAGCATGTTTTATACGATTATAATCGAGGAGAATAATTAAAGGTAGGTTTTACGCGATTTAGCTCATGCTTCGACGAATGGATTTGGATGGACCGGACGTTACGAATAGATGGCTTACAGTTTCGATTAGCTTCCGGTAATCGAGAAGCGTGCTCTTATCCTTAATCTCGCCAGAAGCGATCCAGCTCTTAATCTGGTCGCGTAACCTCTGCAACTTCTTGATCTCCTTCTTAAGATCGGCCTCGTACTTCTCCTTCTGATTGCTGTTTGTGGCATTGTGGACCTTTTGCCAGATGTCCTCGAATGTCTCCACGCCCTCCGTTACTTTTTTAAGGCACCTGTCTATTTCACCTGCCGTCCGACATACACTCGTATCAATATATCATGCTTATTATATTATTAGTGTGGTGCTATTGCTATAACTACATTTGATGCTGGTATTGCTACTGCTAAGAGTATAAGAACAACAAGACAGAACTACAGTAATAAACTTTTCTTTACAGTTTATCATGTGTACTATTTTATTCAGAGTTTCAACGGTATTCACAAAGCACGATTTTAAAGATCAAATTTAATACTAACATCGTAGCTTAATGTATGAGATGAAAAGATATTCGGTGTCTTTAAAGGAAATAGTAATTACATGTCAGTAATGATTAAATGAAACTACTTTTTACGTATAACTTACAAAGAGTCAAGTACGGCATACTTTTATTGAAATATTAATATTTCTCAAAAGTACGACAATAAAATTCTGATTCATAAATTGGTAAGTTACTTGAATGATGTTCGCTATTGCTAATCATAAATAAGATAAATGTCTTTGCGTCTTAAACTTATCAGTCATGAATACGATATAGCAAAACAAAAACATACAACTGAAATAGAAGTTTGTTATCTCAAAATTAATATCATACTGTAAACTAATTTCTGATCTTATTGGCACTATAACATTTTGATATACAGTGCACATGAACAATTCATCTTTTTGCATTGAAGTAACATTAAACTGATTGAATGCTTGAAAAATACTGGAATATTTCATATCCTGTTATATTTTCAAGCTTATCTTAATAGCCTGTACGTAAATTTCCTGAAAATATAAAAAGTTTAAGTGATAACAATGGAATCTACAGCTTTCATCTGCAATATAAGATCACATTAGAAAATCCAGTAATAATTCAACTTGGTACTTCTAATAACACAAAGATGAAAAATAACAATAAAAATAATATCAGGTATAAACAAAAGATTGGTAACACAATGATTCATTGCAAAATGATATTATCCTTACAATAAAGAATAACAAACACATTGCAATAATCGCTATGAACCCTAAAGTTAAAACAACCAACACAACTGCGACAGACCTCTTCCAACTGATAGTCCCTAAAAAGAAGCCAGTGCACATCAAAAGAAAAATAGCCATTCCATAACTAAAACCAAAACGAAAATCCTTCACCAGTATCGTGCTTCAAAAATCATTCCACATCTCTCACAACCGCCAGGACGAGTTTGTATCATAGACATTGGATATACCCACAGTGAGATTCATCGAAAAGCAAAGTTGATCTTATTTCATAGGAGAGGAGCCAAGATTTGCCAAAGATATTCTGAATGACTTATCATAAGAAAGTATCGCGGATAATTATTAATGAATCGGCAGAGAGGCAGGATAGGGTGAAATCCATGGCGAAGCGAGTGTAGAGTCGAGTCGAAGCGGCAGTAAAGAGTTTCTCATAATCGTAGATGTAAACATGATGGAAAGAGGTTCTCCTCACCTTGCAACTTTCTCGTCGCAGCCATGGCTATGTAAACATATGGTAGAATGATTCGGGCATAGTCTGGACGTGGTGGAAAATAAATACAGCGGAATATCTCGCTAGTGAGACGAGTGCGAGTCGGCGAGGTATTATTCCCCGTGTAATATGGGAGGCTCGGGCACAAGATGGCTTCCGTTTTCAAATGACAACGAGCGACCGTCCGCCACAGAAGATGGGCCCGCCGATTTGGCCCACGATGAAACCTTTAACCTCGTTCTTTCCACGCCGATCTTCTAGATCGACCGGCTCTCCTTGATCGCCGACACGCTGAGATACGCGGACGATGACAGCATCGGTAAACGATATATACGATTTTACTGGATAACTCGAGCGGTATATTATGCATTGGCGCATACACACATACACATTCTAGCGATCCTGCTTCTACGCACACACCAGATGCGATCTTCTGCGTTCCTAAAGTGCATGAGAATTTTCGACCAATCCACGTTCACGACGTTTACAATTTGGAACATGTCGGCTGCTCTCATTGGTTCTTGCATTTCGGATACGCGAATACGTTACAGTAATCTCTTTTGATACGCCATGGTTCGTGTGATAATTGATAAGATTTTGCAGTTAGCTACACAGTAAATTGAAGCGGGCTTACGGTTTTCTTGTGCATTTTTTGCTCTCGCCATTGTTGATTACAGACGCTTGTGGGATTTACAAGAAACGAGAAGAGTGCGCCATAGCAGCTTTGCGCCAGCCATCGAGTGTGGGTGGTGTATCACGTCGGCCTGTTAAAACATGTATAACTCACCATTAATCATTTACCATTGTTGTATTAGTACTTCGATCGTTTGATATAGTTGTTTGTTTCTCATTTTGGCTTACATTGTCATTGATAATTTTGAAATGACAGATTCTTGTGAAGACCAGAAAGTAAGATTACGCAGGAGACGAAAGTACGTGTGCCAAACTTCGTTGCACTGTTGGCACATAGTTCGTAGTGTCGATCTTAGTCACTCACAGCGCATATATTTCAAAGGAAACGATCCACGATTGGCCGGAAATATTAAGGGGCGTGGAAGAAAGTCAGCTGTGCGGTGCTATAGCTTTTCAAAGCTAGCAGGTAGCGATGGTAGCAGTTCTTACAGACTTCAAAGAGAGAATAATAAAGAAAATATAAGGATCTATAGAAGAATCTAATAGCTAGATTGAAGGCCGTATTTCCAAGAATTACAAGTTGCCGTACTACACAGCTGATTTCTTTTTATCACGCCCCTTCGTTCTGCCAGCCAATCAAGGATCGTTTGCTTTGGAACACATGCTCTATAAGTGGATTATGTCACTATTAATTTTTGTATAAAAAATGAGACCATGTTTCGTAATGGCTTTCGTCTCTTCTTTAATTTCTTGGTTGAAGACGAAAATAGCGACATCTGATGGGTTGTTATGCAAACTAGACGAAAGAGGTAGCACCTCATTCCATTTGCCAATTTAATAGTCATAGTTTGAATGCACCATGTGCTTGTTGTGTACAGCGTCATAAAATTTTAGAATTATTTATGAAATATTGTATTATTGGTACTTTTTGCAGTGTGGCTATTTCAATTTGTATATTGCTATTGATGACATTGCTTTATACGACTTCGGTATCCGCAATACTGTAACGTTACACAGGTACCAGATTTTTCATATTTTTATGATTATATGATTAATTAGTTAATAGCGAAATTATTTAATGGGGAGAAATGTCTGTTTTATAACTTTTTTTCCACATCTCGAAATACTATAAATTTTGTTCTTGGAGTCTTCTGATAGAACGTAAAATATATTTTCCCTGCATAACCTGTATCATACCATGCTTTGCTTCTCTGTATTCGCTCTTTTGTGGGTAAATATGTATGAGCGTGCATGTAATAATTTATTTATGTAATATTTATTAGCATTCAACATGGGAAGAAAAGCGAAATTTGATGGAACAGTGGTCTCAAGTGGTCCAGGCAGAAAAGCCAAGAAACAGAGTGATCCTACATTTCCAAAAGGATTAATAGGTAATACATCGATATATTGAAGACATCTCACATAATGGACAAATAAAGTTTATTTTATTTATAGAAAAATCCTCTGGACCTCTGAGTCGCCACCAAAAACAAAGAGCAAAGAAAAGACTCTTAAAGAAGAATCAGAATGAAAAATTAAATGAGCCTAAGGCAAAGAAGTCTAAAGTGCTCAAAGAAGTTGTTAAAAGAAAAAAGGTTCAGTCTTCTGAAGATGTTAGTGTATTTTCAATCATTTATCTTTATTTACTATTACCATATATTAATTGGTAAGGTAACTATTACATGAGGTTTGCTAACAAATAGGAGAATGATGAAGAGGAGGCAAATGAAACTCCTGTAGATGAAACTAGCGAAGATGAAGAACAGAACAATGAAGAAGTGGAGCAGAATCGGTCTCTTGGTTTGAAAAATGGAGCAGTTGACAGTGACGATGCAGACAGTAGTGAAGAGGAGGAAGAAAACGAAGGTGAAAATGTAGATCAGGATGATGACGATGACGACGATGATGATGATGATCTTCTGCCCATCGAAAAAGCCAATAAGAGATTAAAGAAAAAGCAGGAAAAAGAGCGGTAACTATTGGAAACATTGTTGCTAGATCTACTAGATGAAGATTTCACCTAAATGCTTATCAATTTTTACAGAAAACTTGCAGAAGATGAAATGAAGGATATTGCCACACATCAAGATATCTTCAGCTTTCCTACAGAAGAAGAACTTGCAAATCCAACGAGTTTAAAAGACGTTCAGCAGAGAATCCGCGATGTAATTATGGTTCTGTCAGACTTCAAGAGGCTAAGAGATAAGGACAGGTGCGTATGAAAAGAAACATTGCTTTAATACGACGAACAGAATTTTTATTAAAAGTTTATATTCTTTTCCATTTCGTTTCAGGCCAAGAGCCGACTACATGGAATTGCTCAAAGCCGATTTATGCACCTACTTCAGTTATAATACTTTCCTCATGGAAAAACTCATGCAAATCTTTCCCATTAATGAACTTCTCGAATATCTCGAAGCAAGTGAAGTGCAGAGACCTATGACACTTCGTACAAATACTTTAAAAACTCGACGTCGAGATTTGGCTCAGGTATTTACGTTTTAAGGATAAAGAGCTTTATTAAATAATAGAATTTCTATTGAACGTTAATTAAAAAATTTCTTTTACAGGCATTAATCAACAGAGGAGTAAATTTAGATCCAATTGGAAAGTGGACAAAGATTGGCTTGGTAGTTTATTCTTCCCAAGTGCCAATGGGAGCCACACCTGAGTATTTGGGTGGCCATTATATTATACAGGGCGCTTCAAGTTTGTTACCAGTAATGGCACTCGATCCAAAAGAAAATGAAAGGATCCTAGACATGTGTGCAGCTCCTGGTGGTAAATCTTCGCACATAGCTGCTCTGATGAAGAACACCGGAGTTCTGTTCGCCAATGACGTCAATAAGGATCGTATAAAGGCTGTAATTGGAAACTTCCATCGCCTTGGCATTGTTAATTCGGTTATCTGCAGCTACGATGGAAGAAAAATTCCATCTGTAAGTTTTTTAATTTACAAAACATAACTGCAATCATTACAGTGTCTCAAACTATTATTATTTCATTGTAGGTCATCAAAGGATTTGACCGTGTCTTACTGGATGCTCCCTGTACAGGTAATTTCAGTTAGATCCACTTTAATATTACTGAAAAAGAAAATGAAGTGTATAAAATCAATTTTACTGTTACTGATTTTTAATATCATCTTTCTGCTTTTCAGGTACTGGTGTAGTGGCCAAAGATCCAAGTGTAAAAACAAATAAAGATGAAGTCGATGTGCAGAGATGTTGCACCTTACAGCGCGAGTTGCTTTTAGCTGCTATAGACAGTGTCAATGCCAGATCAGAAAGTGGTGGAATAATAGTCTATTCCACCTGTTCAATTTTACCTGAAGAAAACGAATGGATTGTTGACTACGCATTGAAGAAACGGGACGTAAAAGTCGTCCCCACCGGGTTAGAGTTTGGTGCAGAAGGTTTTACAAATTATAGGCAGCACCGATTTCATCCTTCGTTGAAACTCACGCGACGATATTATCCACACGTCCACAACATGGATGGTTTCTTCGTGGCTAAACTCAAAAAGTTCTCCAATATCATTCCCAAGAAGGACACGCAAAAGGACGAGGAGAAGGAGGACTCTGAGTGACTGTAATGTTAATGGTACCGAATACAGGAATATATTTTTCTGATTATAAATGATGAAATGTTTAACGAGTGGTATTTCTTTTTATTTATTTACCGCCACAGAACCTTTGAACAACAAGAATATATAGTAAAAACGTATTTACATTGTAATTACAGATAGAATGTTTTTTACGTGACTATATCTTTTGAGATCTGTTCTCAAATTATTTAGTAATCACTATGGTGTACAGAGAACGCAAAATGTATAGTTTATACAGTTTCTTAAATGTATTATAAATTGAGAATATAAAATTTGTGGAATCTAATTCAGTTACTTTAGTGAAAGAAAATACTTTTCAGCTGCTGCTCGCATAGCCTCTTGACCTCATCTAAAAAATGACAAGATTTTAATAAAATTTATATAATAAATGTCACGGGATAATTTAAGTAATTAATCAAGTTACCATCAATCTCTATTAAGTTTGCATTTTTCTGCTGAATAACAACGAAAAATTCACGAAGATTTGACAGTTTTCCTACCACCCAGTAATCGCTCATTGTTTTTATAATGACTTCGCCGGCTTCGTTCAACCTATGATAATTTAAACAAATGTTATTCATATATTGGAGTTAAAATTTGGAAAAAAGTTTTTCTAACGTACTTGTTAGTATCGTTATTTATGTCCGTTATGATTCGAAGAACTTCTGGAGTTGTAAGGACGTTTGAGCATCTTCTATTGTCTAAGTGAATGGTACTTTTGTAAGCTAAATTCAATTTGTTGAAATATAAATATTTTGGACTGGAGTCTGCAACGACTGTGACATGCTTCGAACATTGTTCAGCTACTGAACTAACTAAAGTTGTCAATTGTGGTCCGAGGAAAGTGTCCAAGCTTTTAAAAAAGTCCATTACCAAACTTGTTTTACCTATGACAGAAATATTTTTATAACGTTTACTGATAATATTGTAAAAAAATTAATTGGTTCGTACTTACTGTCTACGAAGAGGCATATAGTTGCACTAAGAGCTCGATAAACTACTAAGTATAAAGAGATTGGTTGTGTGGAGTAATTTATGTATACTTTTGGCAACTTTCCAGTTCCATTCGGTTCATTAATGCTTGAAGGTCCAGTAACGAATCTATAAGGATGAAATTGAATGTCGAATCAATTATAATACTAAGCCGTTCTTATCGTTAATAGTTCCATAACTTACTTTCCATAATGAGAACTTGTAAATGGTGATGGCGAGTTTCTTGGCATCGAACCACCATGCAATTCTTTCTCTAAATGTGCCGGCAAGAGAGTACTCACTAGATAATTATAAACTACTTGCATGTCTTCTGGATCCAAACCACTCCTGTTAAGAAATTATAATTTTAAAAGTATTTCTATACCGGATATCTGTATAGTTGGAGAAGAATAGATTGTAATTTACCAGACAAGCTGATCATTGTAGAGAAATGCTGTATATTTAACTTGGGAAAACATTGCCTCCACAAGGTTCATGAAGCACTGCACACGAAGAAATGTTGTCTTATCGAGGGGCAAAAATTGTAGTCCTTGAAAAACATCGAGTATGTCACTATTGTTCAGTTTTAAAGATAACAAGTACTGAAAATAAATTTTGTTACTTATTACAATAGGAAGATAAGTCGGAAAATGTTGTTCTAGTGTAAATATATGGAAAAGATAAATACTCTTGAATAAAAATGATCTAGCTTGTGTTTTAGTAGCAGAACTGATCCACATTCAGGATCATTGAGAATTGTATCGAAGGAACCCATAAACAATCGGAACATCGTATAAGTTTGCTTAAGGATAGCCTGACAAACACTGCTGGAAACTTCTTCGTTTTGATATTCCATGTACTCATTTCCATCTTTGACTTTCCATACACAGGGAACACCAACAATCTACAAAAAAAAGCTTTATTACTAACATTCCTCCTCAACAGTAATAATGAAAGCAATATATTGTTATAGAAAAAGTTAATATACCATGACCATCCAGAAATCTGGTTCTGGTTGGTAATAAATTTGCCTTGTTTTGTGCGTGTGGCAATAATCGCATGCTTGTCCAGGATTAAAAGATCTAAAATTAATACAATAATTATGTGGCCATTCTCTAAAGATGAGCGTATTTATTTACTCTGTGAATTTTATTATTGCTTCGCTCAGTCCAATATTTTTTATTTGAGAGTCCAAGTCTATCTTCGATGGATAGTAATACAATATTTTCTTTTCTTCCTGTAACATGAAAGTTGTCTCTCTGTTTTCAGATTCATCAACCTTGTTAATACTTTTTAAAATCATTGGAAATCTGTAACTATATTACCTCTCCTTCCTTTTTTGCATATGTTCCATTAAATATATAAAAGTGTTCCAGTGTAATTTCTGGCTTGGAAGACATTTTAACTTGTTTCTAATAATATTGTTAATCACTTAGCAAATGTAAACACGTCTTGATAAAACTTCCTACACTTGTTAACTACCAATTATATTATGTTGCTATTAAAAGCTTCAAAAGTGACAGCTAACCTTTCAGGATAAAATAATCTTCATAAGGTATCATGAACACAGAGAGGAAACATGCTCAATAAAATCAAACAACAAAAACCAGCACTTTAGTTTTCTTTAGACAAGATATTTCATGAAGTTTACTCTCTGAACTGTAAAACTTAATGCTTGTTGTCATGACAATAGAAGGGAGGGAATAAACAAATTTTTATCTTCTCTGTAAACAGGACAGATAATGAAGTACCAGGAACATTAACAGAGAGTGATTACGAGTATATTTTTTAATACAAAATGATTAATATTGCACATCCGAAAGTATCGAGGAAACCACCAATAAGTAAAATTGTGCCATCACGTAAAAATTCGACGAATTTTGAAGAATCCCCGATACTCAAAAAATCAGTCGATCCTCCTTCAAGTAATTGTCAAGAAATTGAAATGGGGGTCGATGCAATGATAAAAAGTCTCGAGAGCGACGCGAAGAAATTACAAGCTACCAGTGATTGTAATCAAAATGTTATTGAACCAAATTCGTGTTCGTTTGAACAATTGTGCAGTATGATTAATGATCTTGAGCACAACACTTCCGGAGACCGTATAAATTACCCTGAGGAGAATGAAGTTCATCTTTTGGAACAGAGATACAAGGATCAGGTCGATATTTCAGTTAAATTACTTAATGAAACCTTTTCGTATTTTTCAAGTATGCATTTATACATTAATAATGGTATTCTTTTTTATCCATGCAGGTGGAACCGGAAAAGGATTGTTCCAATCAACTTCGCAGCGCAGCTGGTTCTACCTATGAAGATATAATGTCATTTTTGGGAACGTTAGAGCAGGATGGTAAATAATAAAAATATTTGAAATACCTGAAAATCATTATAATTACACACGTATATGATCAGTACAATAATATATCTGTACTCTACTTTTTATTAGAAACGGGATACCTCAATGACGGTCTGATTGAAAAATCGGATAAGAATTCAAAAAGCATCCTACAGGAATTATTTACTGAGAATCAGTTTCATTACTGTCCCGGTTGTAATAGGTAAAAATCATTGCACAAAAATTATCAGCAATATTCGCTTCCAAAAATACGTGTACTTTTTTCGAAATATTTATAGAAACAATACAGCCGTGAATCTCGTACCGAATACATTAAAGGAGGATTTAGCAACTGCTAAACTGCAATTAGAAGAACGAGAAGCCACCATAAGATTTTTGAAAAATGAACTTCGCAGCGAACGACAGTTAGCTTGTGAGAAAATCGAAGCGCAGGCGAAGCAGCACGCGGCGGCTCAACAAACGCAAAAATCAAAGTATCAAGCCGTCGTGAAGCGGCATCAAAAGTTTATCGAGCAGCTTCTTTCCGAGAAGAAGGATTTGTCTGAAAAATGCAGTTCTCTGGCAGAACGCATCAAGGAAATGGAAGCAAAACATTTGCGGGAATCGAAAGTCGTGGCTGAGAGACATACTGTGGAATTGCAACGCGCCAGGGAACTTTGTGCGGCTAGCGAAAAGATTCGTCGCGAACGATGGTTAGAAGCCAAAACATCTAAGATTAAGGTGTACCTTTCGTATTTTATTTATTTATGCGTTTGTCAATGTCGGTACGGTAAGAATAAATTTCATGACACATCCAAGCATTCTTTATTATGGGTCTGATAATGGTCACTTGTTTTTTTCAATATTCATTGTCATTTTTATATCAGACACTGTATAGTTTGTGTACGATCAACTGATTTTAATCGGACAGGAAATGACGGTAAAAGGTCTTGAACCGGAACTTCGTAGCATGGTTGAACAGCATCAACAAGAAATTCAAGAGATACGCAGTGCACATATTAAAGAGTTACAAGACTTGGAATTGAGAACTATACGGCGTTCTAATCAGCAACTTGAACAGTTGAGACTTGAATTAGTGGCTAGTCATGAAAAAATGATGACCAACGAGAAAGAAATCCTTAGAGCCAGGTATGATGCAGTGATTTTATGATTGTACAATTATCTACAGGCATTATTATTTTTTTAGGTACGAGGAGAAAATGGAGGAGCAAGAAAACCTATTTCGTACTCAACACAGAAAACTTATTGAGGAATTGCAGCAGGAGAGAAATTTGTTTGTACAGCAACAAGCGAAGATGCAATCCGAGAAAGATGCTGCAGTGCAACAGGCTTGTTCTCAGTTTCAGGTAAAAAAGTTTGACTATTTTATTATTGTATATATAGTAACTTAAGGAATTCATTTTATTATCCAGGAAAAGATAAACACCTTGAATCGGCAACATCAAATTGAGAAGAAATCTTTTCAAGAATCGTTACGAGTTGAGCAAGAAACATGGATGGAGAATTATCGTAGACAGCAAAGCGCGAAATTCGAAAAGGCCGAAAGTAAAATTCGCGAAGAATGTAATCGCGAGCGAGACAGGCAGATTGAAATTGCGATTGAGCGACTTGAAAGGGAGACGCGCAACATGAAGAATGACTTGCAGAAAAGTTCGCAAAATAAACTCAGGTAAGTACAATAAAATCAAAGCCGACAATCTTCTATCGTATTCAAGTTATTCAATGTGATTCAATATAATACGGATTGAAGGAGTTTGAAGGAAAAATACGAGACTGAATTACAAGACGCTGCTGAGAATGAGCAATTGTTAAAGAGTAAAGTGACGTCAATTCAGGAACGCTTGAAAGATACTGAAAATCAATTGGAAATTTCTGAAAACAAATTGCGAGATTGTTCTTGCGATTTGAGTGCTTGTAGACAAGTACGTATCTTACAAGGAGATACGGTAAAGTTCATTTGTATTCTTAACAAATTTTATATTAATAATTTGCATGCAGTTGATGGAGAAAATGAAAATGGAACGTGACAATGCAAAATGCGTTGTTCGCCAAGAAATTGAAATGGAAAAACGTGGATTGGAAGAGAAAATTTCATCTTTGTATCGTGAATTGGCGGAAAACAATTCGAATCGAGAAGCTTTAATGGGTCAAGTATATAGCAGGTAATACAGTATATTGATTATATTATAATATGATTGTTTAAGCAAAGAATTTCATTAAAAAATTACTATCTAATTTTGCATACTTGCTTTTCATAGAATCAAATTGATCGTCACTCAAAAGGATTTGTTAATTCGAAATCTGAAGGAGGAAGTTGAAGGAATGAAAAAACGGTGCGATCACTTGGAAAAATTATTAGATCATCAGCGGAAGGAATATGTATTAAAGTCCTTATAAATAATTAATGTCTAAACTGTAAATAATATATTTTCGATACAATAATACACTATACAACTATATACAAATATATAAGTGACTTGTTTTTTTAACGCCTAAAATCACCCAAAGTAAAAGTTTCATATTTTTCGAAATCAGATCAATTCGAAATCTTAACTGAATTTATAAATTCTTTAGCGTTATTTTTAGATTTTTCATGTGCTTTGGCAATGCTGCGCATAAATCCGGTTCCACCTGTAGAATAGAAGTAGCTTCCTCCAAATATCCTGCAGCCATATTCAAATTTTCCTAAACAAAATTATTAATTTTTCGAAATCTACAACCTTAACATAGTTTTGAGTTAAATCTCTAATGACATGTAAGTACCTGTAACAATGCTTTTGTAATATTTTTGTACTTATATTCCTCCTTGGCCCAAGCTACCAATGCTGCCTGTAAGTTAAGTAAGAGTTGACCACGCCATTTTGTAGCTCCAGCATCCAATTTTTCTGCAACAGCCAAAAGCTCACGACACAATTCAATTCGTCTTTTCAATCGTTCAGCCACAATTTCATCTGCAGCTCCGTATTCCCCACTGTACAATTGTGTCAGTGCGTATTTCACTTCAATTACATGACTATTGGTCTCATGTAAGGTACTTCTGTAACGTTGCAAAAATGCTTCCAATTCATTTGGATCAGTTAATTCCAGAGAACGAATTTCCGAACGAATCATTTCGTTATTCCAAATCATCTGCAAGAAATGAAATCCACTCAAATCATATTACAAAAATCCTGATTACTCTGCCATATGAAAAAAGTCTCACTTCATTTGCCAGTGTAATTTCACCACAGTTATTACATCTCCAGTCAGCGACACAATCCAGAGGATTAGTACTGCAAATAAATCCAGAACATTCAGAACATTTTATTGATCCTGCATAAGTTCCAAATTCTGTAGGATCCGAACACCTGTTGCACGAACAATCAAAACATTTGGCAGCTTTAAGATGGGCCCTTCTTCTTGTAGTGTTCCAAAGAGTCTGTGTGTACGTAGCCGTCAAAGATTCGCCTTTTGGTACAAATTTTGTCGTGTACAGAATAATTTCGAGAGTCTCCGGATCAAAAGTATGTCTTGTATTAGGCGAGCAATCATGGGACATCATGGCGGATCGATAATAGATTGCTCTGGCTCGTTGTTTCGATGCTCCACGGACGTCGAATGAATTGGTATCCAGTATAGCACATACCTAGTACCAAATAAGAATGTGTTATAATTTTCAATTATATTAATATAATTATTTTTATCAAAAATTCGCAGCGATTAGGGATTAGTACAAGCGAGTCGATTTTAAATAAAATTAAAAAAAAAGACAATCAATACCGCATGTCGTACTGCTACCAATGGATGGTTGTATATATATTTTAAGCAGTGGTAAAATAGGCTTACGTTTAAAATGTCTTCTTCCTTGTATGGAAGTTTTAACATTTTTGTAATTACAGGTACAACGCCATAGCGATACCCTTGATAGAGCCGAGTGTCACATCTCTCTTCAAGGTGTCCTTGTAAATAATTCAGTTTATCCTTATCTTGTTTGGCAAGCAACAAACACCTCAAGGGCGTCAGTATCCCGTAGGCTGGAATTTTTTCAAAATTTGTAGATATCACAGGCGCCTTGTAATTGGCCCTTACGAAAACTTCGCATTCGCTAGCATGCCACGATGCGTTGGAACAGTTCACGCTGCAAACTGGCCATCCGCAGCGTTCACAGTGTTCGATTACATCCCCTGAGAGTCATACGAGAAAGGTTATACTTGCAAAAATACAAAATTAATTGAAAAAAAAAAAACGGATTAATAAAGAATTTTTTTAAATCGAGGGTTAATCGGTTTCTTTTTTTGTAAAATTGTTAATTGTAGCATCCAGGAACAGCTGTTGGGTTCAGATCCATTTTCTGGTGTCCTGATGACCTTGTGATCTGTTTGTACCTACCCACGTTAACGTGTCGTCACGTTTTATCAGCCATTAGAGTCATAAATTTGTAAGGTTGATTATTTTCAGTAGCAGTTTCTGCGTGCCTGGAGGATTTATCATGGTGTGATATTATTTATTGATATACCTTTTGAAAATTCTCGATGGCATCCCAAGCAGACGGGCAAAGTGAAAGATTTGGGTCCCAAGATAAATGGCGATTCTCGAAGTATTAATTCTCCGGGTTTCAAATCTCTCGTAGCAATCAAATAGCGACCATATTTTTCAGATAGTGCTACCTTTACAGGGCTGCATTGTTTTTTGTGTTCCGGCCAATGAGACACTTGATGCTCTTGGCTACAGTAAACTGCATTCTTGCAGCCGGTGCACCGCAGACTGCCAGATTTCGTACATATCGAGCAAGACTTTGCGTCGGCCATTTCCTGTACGAAATATTACAGAATATTACGCACTATGGTATATTATCGACGCCATAAATTACCGACGTTACGTTATTTAGCTTTTGACTGCTGGTAAATATGAAAAAATCATTTGATGTATAATCAATTATTTAGCCATCGATAATTATTAAAAATGGAAGTGCGACAGGATTCACACGTATTGATTAAAAACTTTGAATCACGGATTGTCAGATCATTTGCGTTCTGCGATTTAGGAGGCTAGGAAAAACAATTAGAATTTTTTAAATACTATTTAATGATTTTTCGCAGTGTTATTTCTATGGTTAACAGTCGTCTATTTCTTTTAGTCTCGACCGTTGTTCATATATCCAAAGGAAAACAATGACGTCAACCAAGATAGTTTCGGATAAACATGAAGTCTATTTATAAATCATAAAAACACTCATTTCCCAAATAATAAATAACCAAAATATTTTTTAATATTTTCCAAGTACAAAAATCCGTAAAAAATACAGGTTATATATATATCACATTGTACAATGCACATTCCAACTGTACTATCTGACATTACACATATGTCTTTACAGAAAAAGTAGAAAAATAGTAGACGTGTTTGAAAAAAAACATTTGAATAATTAAATTTAAAAAAATGAGTCTCGGATCAGTAACCCAATGATTGACACATTTGAATTTTTTTCGTCACATTTTTTTTCGTTAATGATAAAGGACGCGAGTCACGATACTTGCCTTCGAACTGCTCGGCGGTGGAAAAGCTACTGGACAGTTTCTATACAGGATTTCTGTTACGACATTGTTCCATTCTGGTCTACCAGCTCGTCAAAATGGAACAGCAGCAGTTGCCAAACCCATTAAACGCAAACTTTGAATTCCCTCATTCCAGAACTCAATTTGATTCAGGAAACTTTGGCGCATGCGCATATGCAAATGTCATGTCAATGCACTTCTGCAGAAGATGCATAACGAATTGAGGAAGTCAGCCAAAAATTTCTTCACACTCTGGTAGGTATATATATATATATTGTATTTATTGATATGAGATATATTTTCCCTTATGGTTTCATATATTTTCATTAATTATTAATAAACAATAGACTTCGTTTTATATCATTCTAACATATAGGAACTTCTGAATGCAAAAGCTGTTGACTAAGGCAGATTTTAAGTATTACTGTAAACAATCATCGTTAACCCCGTCACAACGACGCCCACCGTCGCGGCGCTAGTCCTAGCTCTTCGTGTGTTTAATTTAGCGTAAGTCTGAACGGATCTATATTCGCACCTTTGGTGCAATTCGATATTTTCGTAATTCATAATACATTTTGGGGATTTTGCTGCTGTTTCGGTATGACATTAAATGATAGAAAATCTTATATGATTAATGCCTTTTGGAAACCTCGTGTCCTAGAGAAGATAAAAAGGATCTTGTGACAAAAGATACATAATTTAGGATGAATCGTGTAACAATCCTAGGGATAAAAAGATGTTGGATAGAATTACAATAAAGAAAAATTGAAAACAAGACGTTTTGTTATATCCTAATTATTTTTAATGCGTTTTTAATTGTCGAATTTCTTTCTGTGAAATTTATAATTACTGATCTGATAAATATTAGTGTAAATATGCAACGATATTTTTTTTCGGAATTTCATATACATATATTCGAATTGCCATTTTGTGGTCTGCTTTGGTTATAATAATAGCAAGTACTATTCATTAAGCACTAGCATTATGTGGGCGCCATTACGCTTGAAGTTAATTCACCAAAATCTATTTTAGTCGATGCTATAAATAAAGCTCGTTACGACCGTCGTCACAACCTCCGCTGCCGCGACGCTAGGCGTCGTCTATCTCTATTAGTACACGATCTAACGGAAAGGGAGACGGACATAAGAAGGTTCGTATTTCTTTTAAGGAAAATTATCCATTCTGATTGAAGCAAGTAACGAGTACCCAAATTTCTGGATACATTTAAAAAAAAGTCGAATTACAAAAATTCCAAATTTCTAAAAAAAAATTTCGACGCTGAAGTCTTCTCGTATCGATTGTATTATATTTAAAAGTATCATTATCCTCTAAGCGTTAATTACATATTATGAGAGAAACTTATAGTCGACTACGTTAATATTAAATCAATAATCAGCTAATCAATTTCCTATCATATTCAGCTTAAGGTTTATGACAATCCTTCATCGAAATAACCACTTGATGTGACACTTGAGGCAATAGCATCATGAATCATCCGTCTACCATATGTTAAAAATTCTATTACGAAGTAAAACGAGAAATTATTAATTGATAAGTATAGGTATCAAAATGGAGGGTGAATATCGATGGCAGAATAATTGCATCAGAGGCTCCTGCAGAATTTGCGGTAACGAAGGCGGACTTCGTTGCAGTAATTGCAGAATGCAATTTTACTGCAGTAAAGATCATCAGCTCACCGACTGGCCAGATCACAAGGAGACTTGTATCGCCTGGAAGATACAGGAATCACCTGAATTGGGTCGATATCTGATAGCCTCAAGAGACCTATATCCTGGGGATACAATAATTGCTGAAGATCCAATAATTTGGGGTCCTGCTCTTCATACGGATGAAACAGTCTGCATTGGTTGCGGAGATAAAAATCCTACGTCAACATGTCCAACGTGCAGGTGGCCATCTTGTAGAACAACGTGTGAAGGTTTAAAAAATGAAAATGGACATGGAATGGAATGCAAGCTTCTTTCCATGGTCAGAATGCTTCCCAGGTTGGTTTAATTATGTTTCTAAGCTCAATTAAAAATTATAAAACAATTGTTTTAATACACTGAACGTGTTTATTTAGATGCGAGATTATTCTACCGTTACGTATGTTACTGTTACGTCGATTCAATCAAAAGCGCTGGAAGACATTAATTAAGCTTCAAAGTCACGAAGACTCACGGGGAGCCGGAACCGAAGCTTACGAAGAGGTCGAGAAATTGGCCGATCAAATGAATCCATTGTTGTCGCTGGATCCAGAGTCTAAGAAAATTTTGCCAAAGGTCTGTGGAATCATTGATGTGAATGCACTGGAAACTAATCCACCGGAAGGGACAGTGGCTTTGTACAAAACAGCATGTCTTTTGGAACACAGTTGCGTGGCCAATACAAAGCACAGTTTCAATTTGGAGATTAATGGAAAGCCGAGTATCAAAGTCGAAGCAGCTACCTCTGTAAAGAAGTAACGAAATAATTATTTATAACGAAAAAAAAAATAAGAGAAAGTCATTGTAAGCTAAGTAATTAATTTAATAATATTTTTCAGAGGAGATCATCTCAGTATAAATTATACGCATGCGCTATGGGCAACTAGGGCTAGAAGGGATCATTTGTATGCAACAAAATATTTTGTATGCAATTGCAAAAGATGCGCAGATCCAACAGAGCTTGGATCGCATTTAGGAACTTTGAAGTGTCCTTGTGAAAATGGATGGGTCCTGCCGAAGGATCCTTTGAATCAGGATACTGATTGGTCCTGTGACACTTGTCCTTGTGTTCTGTCGTCAGCGGAAGTCCTGGAAATCACAGACAGACTCGAACAGGAAGTGGAAGATGCATTGGCTATTGCAAGCAAGGAAGTTCTTGCGAATATTTTGACAAGGTAGATTTCACGTGTTTTATAATTTTAGTCAAAATTGTTTTGGTTTTAATTAATAGTTCTCTTTAGGTTAGAGGTCCTTTTGCATCCTGGACATCAACACTGTATTAGCATAGCACACTCTTTGATCCAGCTATTACCACCTGAGGATCCTCGCAAGCTTGAATTATGCAAAAGGATAATCAATTGTACTAATATTATCGATCCTCATGGAGTTCGACTTGGACTTTACACAGCAGTTGCTTTGCGAGAACTTGCGACGTGTCCTGGAGAAAATAAAAAGGATCTTCTTGTAAAAGCCATAACACTCCTCCACGATGAACCTAATAACAGTCCTGGTCAGAGACTATCGTCGTTAATGGAGCAGCAATTGATAAGTTAACAAGAAAAAATTTAGTAATCAATATCGAACGCATGATTAATAAAATTTTATTTCCCTTGTGAAAATCTTACAATTTTTTTTACTACAAAATCTATATTTATCACTGACTCGAATAAATGTTATTGTACAAATTCACGTTTTACTTAATTATTTTATTTCAATTATTCTGTTATCTCATAAAAATTGTTAAAAATATTCTCAGTTTGAATAAGGACCTCTAGGTACTTTTATACTCGTGATGCTGTTCCTGCGCTTTTCAGAGGCAGTTGTAACGAGATTGGCTGTATCCTTTCTGGAACAGCAGGATCCGATCCAGCCGCAGAGTGAAAGAGCCTCGTTGAGAAATGCATAAAAGAAAGGATTTACCGCAGAATTCAAGAGAGATAAAATTGTCAGGATGGTCTGAAGATGCCACCAGAATTTTCCATTGATCGTGGCATAAAGTTTGTACAGTAGAAAAATCCAGTGCGGTAATTTAGACAATAGGAATATTATGATCAACAACAAAATTATTTTGACAGTTCTCTTTTTCCGTGTCACGTGAGCAGGAGTTGGCATTGGTCGACGAAAGCTTGACTGTCCACGATTGCTGGCACTGGTTGATGCTGCAATGCAATTATCGAAGCGTCACCGAATAAAATAAGACGACAAATTAAAATTTACAGAAAAAAACTTAATAACCTATACATTACCAGTAGAAGTTTCCGTAAATTGAGAATCGCTACTGTTGGCCAATTGCGATCTCTCGCCGGGACTGCGACGTTTCCAAATATTTAACGCAAGTAAGCTATACACAGTAACAAAAACAATAGCCAGCGGTAGAAAAATCACAACAAACAATACAGCATACGTTGTAGATATTAGATTTCTGTTGGACGAATTAGTGCACAACTTGGCTCTGCGTGATAAAAGTTGAAAATTAATAAAACGAGTAAATTTTTTTTCATACAAAATTAATTCATCAAACGGACCTGTAGTAGGTAGAATTATTTATCACAATTATTGTCTCGGCACTGTATGCACCTATAAGTGTATGGGATGCTACGGCAGAGATGGACCACACCAGGATAACAAAAAGAATTGCGTAAGGCCATTTGATTCCTTTGGACGGTGGATACTTCGGTTTCATTGCGTCATACCTTTATTATTTAATTAAGTCGATTATTAAATCGTATGTTTATTTTTTGTCTCGGTCATTAATTTTAATCTTACCGGTCAATTGCAACAGCCGAAAGTATTAACGAGCTGGTGAGGACGGCGACCGTTTGAAAGAATGGAATCAGCATGCAAGCCCAATCTGGTAAATGCCAAAGGAAGACACGGTTGGATTGCGCGCTCAGGGTATTGGAGCCTGAAGATGCCAGTAGCAAGAGGTCAGAGAGTGCCAGGGAAATCAGAAAGGCTCTGTAGAAGGGTCTCAGAATGGAAGTCTTGTTCCAGGATATGAAACCAATTCGAAAAATTACGCCAAAATTCGCGATTGCTCCAATCACGACAATCGGCCACATTATGGCTTGATAGAACACACGCGCCTCGTAAGAATATATGAGCAATTGCGATTCCAGTATTGCATTCATTTTATATATTGTTTTTTCAATTAATTTATCAGTATAACTTATTGTTACTTTGACTGTATGACAAGAACTAATTTGCCACTTTTCACAGATAATGCAATGTCCTTTCGATATGAAATTATCTTTTTAATTATCTTCTTTAATCGTACATGTACATTTCACGGAATTTTTGTAACACCTTAACGTGCAAAATCATTGCGATTTTTTTATACAGACGAATCCGACGCATTATATATATTTAATTATTGATAATTAAACTGCTTAATTATGTTATTTATTTGTAAACGGAGATTGTACAGACTTTTAAAAAAATTTAATAATATTGTCACTTATCGAGGTATTCAATGATTTTTCGTTAACAATGAAATAATGAACCCATTTTTTATCGGTTTTTGAGGTGACGTCGATAATCATTGATTCTCTGTGTTTTAATGCCGATCGGCGACTGATCAACGGAATCAATGTCAGCCAGTTATAAATCCTCTGTCCGAACTATGGGTACCAATACAATAACCTAGAATAACCCGTCAGAAGGTACAACCTACACGAAAGCAGATAGCAAATGTCATGCGAGAGAGAACACAGGAACATATGGCCGTGTTTGCGCGGACTCGCGCCATTAGTCACAACGATGTTTAAACGTTCGCGTTACTTAAATATTGTTATTGCACATCCGGGCTTGTTCGCACGTGCCTTTGAGATTACTGGAAAATACAAAGAATTCGTGAAGAAATGGAAAATATTTTTTCATAATAATAAGAAATTAATTCAATAAACACTCTATAGTATCCGCTGATATTTTATGGATAACAGAACGTACCACTTGACTTTAGGATATTGGTTTCAGGGAAAGTAAGAATACAAGTAAAATTTTTATAAAACAATCTTTATAAAAAAAAAGGGGTTCGAGTTTTATACAAAAGTCATGAAAAGCCATCGGAGTAGTCTAAGAGCTCACTATTGGGGATGATTAAGATGATAGATGATTTGCGTTAGGTATGTACACGTAGAATAGATGGATCGGTTATTCGTTTAGATGACTTTTTGATCTCGCCAGTTCCCTGTGACAGTGGTCGAAGGGAATCACGGATTATTTAGCGAAAATTCAAATCAATCGGCTGAACCAATTGATAGCGATCGTCGGGCGGATACACGCTGCCATTTTCAGGAAGTGTGTTCGGTACCTAAATGCATCCGGTTTGTCAATCAATAATTTCCGAGTCCTCGAGTTTGGACGTTGAACCGTGTTTATTGTCTGATCGCGCAAAGATCGAATAGAATTTTTGTACCCTCTGTTTTGAATCTGCAAATATTTTTGCATTCGGATCTTCGCAAATTTTTTTTTTCTAACTCACGGTTGACACGATCTGCGAGTTCTTACTTCTAACGACGGATAGGACAAAGCGTGGCCACGCAATTGCGCGGTGACTTGAACCAAATACGATTTTCCAGGTTGCAAATTTCGCACGGTAAATGGCAAGGCACGATTTTTTGGCGGACTCGATTGCTCCTCGCACAATTCATATGTGTATTCGGATCTGCGACGTCGGTGAAGTCCACACTGATCCGGTATCGTTCCAAGCGCCGTTAACAAAGATGGATCTCGTAATTCGCGAACAAGAACGCAATACTTTGCGGCGCCTGCTGGCTCGACGCCCACCGTCACTTCTCGGCACTTCCGCAGTGAACGGTATTCCCTTGGCGCGCTCTTTGATGAGACCTGAAATCACGTGTTACAGTCATTGATGACGGTTGATTAATGAAAATAATGATTTTTAGTACTTAGTCATTATTTTATATACTATTACTGACCTCTGGATATGTGATCGTCCCTTCTTGAGTTGCTATGACCTTGACGGAAGTGACCTTATTTAATTCCTGACGCGTCGCGGATACCTTGAGCATATATCTTTTACCATGCGGAAGTGACGGTCCTCTCAGGGATGCGTAACCGGCGACTTCCTCTTCCTGAAAATAAAAAAAAAATTCGGCAATATTGTTTATTTTTAATTTTGACATCTTTGGGGACGAAATTTGAAATTAATCAAAAATACCTTGAGGACCCCAGGACCTCGAAGTTTCGCCTTAACGATTCCACCGCCGCAGGATAGGACGTGAAAGATAGTAGACGTGTTCTGTCGCGGTTGATAACGGAAATTTATGAATCCATCGTTTTTACGTAAATTCGCAACGGCGTAGCGACCTGTTTTCAAAATTTGTGCGGGTGTTTTTCGAAACTTGTGTGCCTCGCTTGCCACGCGATTCGACACGTTATTCAATGTACTGACCTACGACAAGATAATGTGAATTGAAATAAAATAATTAATAAAAAAACTTCCATCCTTCATTTAAAAAAAAACCCTTACGTAACCCCTCTCCCAACCTTCCCAAAAAAAAATTACCAACCACATATAAAGTAAAATTATAAGTAGTGTTGTATTCCATTCCATGAAGGGTCAGTCGGGTCTGCGAAACGCAATGAAGTCCTTCGGGTACAGCCCTGTACTGTCGCTCCCTTGAGGAGCCACCCCTAGAGGATCTCGAATGAACCTTAAGAATATTTTGAGCGGCACACAAGGTAGGTGGATGTACCTGCCTACCCGAAGTGACAGCCAGACAGTAACTGGACAGATGAGGATTGACGTGGCTATGAAAATGAAAAAAAGAAAACGAAAAAAGTTTTATATAATTCAAAATCAATCAAAACCTCAAACAAATTACACGGAAGTACCTCTTGCTCCAGGAGACGGTAAGTCTGCGTCTACTTCGTCTCTGATGAAATCTCAGTGAATGATGTCGCCTGCCTTTTTCATAAGGTTCAAGCAGATGATCAAGAGTACTGGACGTGGCGTAAAGCAAAACCGTATTTTTGTTCTTTGAATAAAAATCCGGGGACGCCAATGACTTTATCCCAAAACGATATAGTCCAGCGCGAGATCTTGATATAGTGAAATTTTGAACTTCCGAACCCTCATACGTAAAGAGTGTTTCACCAGGTTTAAGATTTTTGACTGGCCATCTGGTCTGTGCTGTTAAAAAAAAGTCATAATAACAATATTAAAAAAAATTATTATCACCATCCTACACGCGAATCTTAACACAGCGAATGATCGACATCCGTACAATACACCATGCAGTATTTCCCAAGTATCCATAACTTTTCAATAAATAATTCTCTGACAGAGATTTAAGAGTAAGAAAAAAAAAATTCCGATAAGGCCTCCAGTCACTGATAACGCACTCCACATACAACGATCCGTATAATCGGATGCGTAGCGGTACAGTAGTTCGTCAAAACTATCAGTGATAACGCCTTCCGCAAACCAAACGAATAAAGAATATCCCATGGATATAATTTTTCATTATCGCACCGAGTTAACTGAACGGTAAATGATGATTGATGAAAATTCGCCCATTTATCCATATATTCGTACGTGCAATAATTCATCTACGTATGTGGATATATTATAATTATATATATTATAATCATTATATTTCCAATGAACGTAAAGCCTGATATATTTTTTTTCCGAAGCTGCTTAGCTTCCAACAAGAGGAATCCACTCTCTCTCTCTCTCTCCCTCTCTCTCTCCCCCTCTCTCTCCCTCCCTCTCTCTCTCTCTCTTGTTCCCTCTCTGTCCAGTGTTAAAAAAAGTCTACCGATCAACGAGCGGAAATAGAGTGCCAGTGCGAACACGAGGACGAGTACGCTGCCCCGATGAGAATAATTGCGGATAGTCTGCTTTTCCCGTCAAAACTTCCCGGTGAGAATATTCCCGGTCCAGACGTTGACTATACGCAATACACGTTATACACGTCCTTACACACGTGATATATACGTATGGCGATGTAGAGAGTCTCTTTTGGATCATGGCGCGTGGCTATAGTTATAACGCGGAGACAGTTTCAACATGTGGTTTCTGGCAGCTCCCTCCTCTTGGTTTCAAGATAAGTTTTTGGCACGAGGCCTAAGTCGTAACCGATATACGGTTGAAAAAGCTTCTTTTTTCCCGTTTCCCCGTTTTGCGTATTTTCTTTATCCTTTTTTTGTTTGTTTTTTTTTTTCTTACGAGAAACATATTTAAACCGTGGGATTAGGATAAATAGGCGTGTACAATGGGAGTTTCGTGGAGTGGGAAATTTTTTGGAAAAAAAAGTATTTTTCATATGCATGTATATTATTCGGTTGGGATGTTTCTTTGAAATTAAGGAATTCTTTTTGGGTGATTTAATGCCTGTGGGGAACGGTATGCAGAAGCGTGTATGGTATATATGTGTTCGAAGGAGTATCGAGTGCATTAAAGAAAAAGGGGTGGATGACAGTGACAAAATGGCGGACATAATTTTTGTTCGCTCGACGGCGTAAAAGGTCAGCCGGGTCGGTTCTCCGTTTTCTTTCGAATGCTGAAAATACGAGGGGAACATTTTAAAAATAACGTCTAAGACGAAGTGTCCTTAAATACCACGGTGTTAAGCACGAAGCTTCCTGCAAGTAGTTTTGTTAGTTAGAATTACGGTTTTTTGTTATTGGTTATGGTACGTGACCAATGGGGGGATACACTCCATGCTGTAGTTGTTTATTAAAATTGTATGGGTATACGATTCTCGAAATTCGAGTGAGCAATAACAAATATAATTTTTGTGATTTTTAAGTCTATGGATAACGGTACTGAATAAATACAATAAATTTACAATTAACAGTTAATTATGAAACTTACATTTTGAACCGTCGGCACTGGGATCGTCTTCGGGAATACCAACGTAACTGATGTTCCATGAAATGGGCCCGCTACAAGGGCTGACCAGAAACGTCAAGGGTGGTCCATCCCTGGGACTCAGATAATAGAACCTGGAAGAAAGTCATCTGCATCCAGCATGATATTTTCATTCAGCAAGAGTTAGGGCCGAATAGCCAATAACCGCGACTATGCATTTTGAAAATTCAAAAATGGCTATATTTTTCTTTAGTATTGTAAAAATTAAAAAAAATATTTTCATCTCTCAATTTTCTCGCCAATTTTACCTAATTGGAGAAACGCGAGTGCCGAGTGCAGCGAACTCGCATCAGTTAGCTGCACTACAAGAGAAATCCTGTCATGTCGGATGGACAGAAGCAGAAGAGAATAAATAATAGAGAAGAAGAGGGGAGTGGAGAAGGAATGAGAAAGAGTGAGAGAGGAGAGAGAGAGAGAGAGAGAGAGAGTGAGAGAGAGAGTGAGAAAGGAGATTGCAAGAAATAGTGAGAATGAAAGGAAGGGAAAGAGCGTCGGTGTGGGCATCGAGCGTCGGGACGCCGCACGTGCTCGGCAGAGTCAGACAGCCATTGTAAAATTAGCGTCGGGACACAATGCCGGCGTCGCGGCGTCTGGGGTCGCGTTCGCGACCCCCATGCTAAATTCGGCAACGACTACTCTTGAACCACGAATCGATTCATGTCATCCGCAGTTAGTGGATTTTATGGCGCGTAGCGTCGCGACGCGCCGCGTCGTTTGGTACACGTGGGCCCCGAATGGTTTCTAAGCAGGTGACTCGACGCTGGCTACAGTCTTGTCTCACCAAGGATATTATTGAATTTCAATGAGTATTTAGTCACGTGTTACAAATTCGCATAATATTCAAATCTACCATGTGAAACGATTCAATTTAATCAGCAATGACTGGACAATCATGGAATTTTATTCTCTTCCAATTGAATGACGCCTAATGTTATTTTAGGACCTGAACAAAAGGCAATTGATTGGCTGTTTAGAATGGGGTGTCACATACGTATACGCATACATGCAAATTTTTCTTTGACTTCCAGTTCGTTCCGTAGTCCGAACAAGATGGCGGGAAGTTTCAAACCTATTTCAATGTTCGGTTTCTCGCACGTGACTCGCGTTTGCCAATTGTTATCGGATGTAGACAGGTTTGCGAAATAACAGGACGGTGATCGAGCTGGAAAATTTCGACGTTGCCGTCAATTACCGTAAGCAACATTCGGTGCATGTTTTGGGTTTCAGGTTCGCGCGTGCGTCGCCATGTGCTACGGAGAAACGATTAGTAGGCGGCTGCTTAAATGGGGGGTTAAAATAGTTCGTAAAAACAATGCCAATATTCGCAAGCGTCTCCGAGTGTGAGAACGAGCGCGCTTGCCAATCTAAACTCGGTAAAACCACGACGGACAGAAGTTCTCGAGTGAAATTCATGTCACATCAAACGGTTTAGCGGCTCGCGTACGTCGCTCTTTCTTCTCTCTTTGTCATTCCTGTTTTTACGTCTTTTTGCAAGCTCAAAAGTGCCATTTCGCATAGTGGCTAAACTGCTTAACAAGGGAGGCCGAAATTGGCGATATAAGTCAACAGTCGACGGAGACCCGTAAATCGCGTATTTCATTAAAGCAAATACGTCTCTCGTTCATATTTCATCGTATTTTTATTCTCAAAAAATGAATTTTTTATCAAAATCAAATAAGCGCCGTTACTCTACCATAGAAATAGAAAATAAATAAAAAAAAAGGTTAACATATTTTTTGGTATAAAGAAAATTTTTTCTCCGACGTCATGATTCTAGAAGCTGAGGTATCTCACGGAGACACTAATCTCAGTACACAATGAGCGACCAAATGACAAGGTATGAATTAGAGGTGATAATACGAATCAAGATGAAGGCTCACTGAGACACGTTTCCGGGTTGTAGAGTCGCTGGTATCTGATATTCCGGATGTAGGACTCCAGTGCGATTGAATTCTTCCACCCTGGTAGGTTTTTCAGTTCCGAAAGGTCTAGGACTGCCGCGTCCCTGATTGGCCCAAAGGCCAGGAAGCGCAGCGACGGCGATGAGGCAAAGCACAGCGCCTGGAGGCATCGCGATGACGTCGACGGCCACGACGAGCTCCGTCGTCCAGAGACGAAGGAGTTCCACTGTACTGAACTGACTGACTGAACTAACCCCTCTTGAACGTCTTTGGCCCGTTTACTAGCCGACCCTCCTCTCCTCCGTCGCCCTCTGACCCCTCCCCACCAAACCACTCACTCTCAACATCCTCCCCCGGGTTCCTCGATTCCCTCTTCGTTCACTATATTCACCTATACGTACGTCTCACGTATACTCCTGACATCACACTCTTCTCTCTCTTTCTCTCTCCCTCTCCTCTCTTTTCTCTCTAATCCTTCTTCGTTTGATTTTACATATTCGCATCCGAACTAGCCTGAATCTTCGTTCTTGGAAATATCCTGTATCTTTTATTATCACTCACCTCAAGCTAGGGTATAGTCCATTTTCAAAAGAGCTAGTGACGTTTTGTTCTATTTACAAAAAATAAATAAAAAATGAAGTCCGAAAAAAATTCAAACATCCCGTTACCACGCTTCGCGAAACACTGTACGCTTATAGGATTACAATGTTGGCACTCTTGCTGGCGCAAGATCGATGGATCCTCTTATAGGATTACGAAGTGCGAACTCTTTGGCGGAAATAGCTGTCGTGAAACCGATACTGAACTCGTGCCGCGTTCATCTGTAAGCAGAATGTAAGCCGACTTTGTACTGAGCACCAAGAGGCAGACAATGTTGGGTTCTCCGAAAAAAAAAAGGTCATACGTTGTAAACCGTTCATTTTTTTTGCAAGCCGCTGTATCACGTTCGCTCCCTACGTCTCCTATTCTATCTCGCGTAAAGGGACGTTCACAAGGGTTGAACTGTATTATCTTACGTAGAGCCTAAGTAGGTATAGTTCGCTGCGATATCGCGAGGCTTACGGCGTCCTAAGTAGTCAGTCGGCTTCGTAGTCAGCCGCTTGGCTACCCAAACGGCCGGTGAAAGATTCTGAAAAAGATTTTTTGTCTCTCGACGGTATCGTAAAATTTCATTAAGAGATAATTAAGGGGCGATCTTATCCCGTTGTGAAATATACATAAATACGGCTTACGTGATAAATAACGCGTAAAAAAGAATGATATAAAGATATTCGTAGTATACTCTAGTTAATTCGCCGTATACGGAATGGCGCTAATTAAACTGTCGAGTCAATAAAATAACACGCTACTTTATCGACACCACGTAATTACCTGCATCTTTCAGGCGTAATGTTTTAATTGCAATTCCCCTAGCGAACGTCAATGAGTGTTGCGTTACTGAAAACGAGTCATTACCCCTTTTGCCAGTTTCTTCGATTGGTTCAGATAACAGTTAAGAGTCGAGCAAGTAAAGTACAGTAAGTGCACCGGGTGACCAAGAAGTTTCCGGTATCGAGGAAGAACGGTCGTCAGGCATTGGCCATACGAGAGGAGGATAGAGAGAGAAGGGTGAGGGTGAGCGAAGGAAAGAGAGAGAGAGAGAGAGGGGGGGGGGAGGGGACTCGCTGAGAAAAATGGGGAAGAAGAGAAGAGGTTTCAACGTATGAGAAGGATAGGGTATCATGTCCTGCGCAGGATGATGACAGCAAGTCTGGCGGGTGGCAGGCCAATAAATCATGCCTTGCAGTGTGGGAACCTACTGTAGGTAGACAAGGTCCTTACGCGGGGACCTATACAACTGCCGGGAGGAAGCACGAACGCACTCTAGGCAAAAAAAGGTCTTTTTATACAGCGTCCAATGGAGAGGACACGGCTGTCGAGAAGGGTTAATGTGACACTCTTGACTGATGGCTGATACTAGAGAAATAACAGGTATACACTGTATACAGTTAGCGCGAATGTACCCTAAGCAGGCCCCTAACAGTACAGAAGGAATTGAATCTATTCTTGGTACGAGGGGATGAGGGTGGGTCGTGGGATTAACAACGGTAAGTGGGAGTCCGAAGGGTTGTTGCGGTGAAAAAATTAAATAATAAAAAGAGGGTGGGGCTTTTGAGGGGGTAAGGGGTACAGTAGGATTTTTGGAATTTAGTCAAAGACCTTGTTGATGAAGAATTCTTGGGTGGGGGTTAAGTCGAGGGTATTGGAGTTGATATAAACGTACTGTAGGACGGAGCGAAAATTTCTCTCCATAATAAGGAGAACGCGGTTGCAGCAGCAGCGACGGTAATGGAGAATGAATAGTTAATAGGACACGTGCGCGATAAATTTCATTTCATGCGTATACCGATAATAGGGAAAAAGTTGATGAGAGTTATGTGGTATTATCGGCTATTAGTGGAATATCAGAAATTTTAATAATGCGCATAACAATTGGAATGTTCGATAATTTATACGGCGAAGCTAGATAAATCTTGTTTAATCGCTGCTTGTCATTTTGTTTATTAGCAACTGTCGATCATGGATATTATTGGAAATACGAATAGCGCATAGTCATAGGCAAAGTTGGGACCGACGCGTTCGTATGAATATGGGCCTGAACCATCATTTTCATGTATATTGTCCGTCATGATGGAAGGTATAAGGCTGGTCCACTTGGAGGGACTTAAAAACCGCCGTAACCCCAGGCTGCTCGTATATCAGCTCTTCTGGGCCTTACATAAACTTCCGCCAGTGTGGCGAAACAATTTCGCGGAAAAAAAAGGTTTGTTCGCGAGTCAAAATTCCTGGGGCCCTGGCTTACTGGGTTCCGAAGGGCAGCAGCGGGCGGTGGGCCCTTTGCCGAACTAATCGGGGCCTGATACCTGGCCCGGCTAACTACGAAATTCCTTGCTCAAACTAGCTTGACTAACAAGCCAGTACAAAGTTGCCAGCCAGTAGGTACTGTGCATTGTGACCTAAGGCCCTTTTTGAAAAGAGCTGTATTACGGATTTCATGTGTTTCGTCGTGTTTACGTGTTCCGCGAGGATGGTGTGTCGGTAACGAGTTTTGGTAGGATTGGCAAGAACCCCCATGCTTTGACCTCCCATGAGAATCCGATCGATCGAACGATCTAATTCGAGACCTGTTCGAAAACTGCCCTGAACGTTCCGGGAATACTTTTGCATTGCGTGCCTAATTTCCCATGAAGCCCCCTGATCCCGCATATCCTTATAGTATTATAAAGTCCATAGTAGATATAATAGGTTGCGGAATATGAATAAGAAAAAAAGAGAAGAGAGAAAGTGGAATTAAAAAAAAGAAATTCCCTATCAATCCCATAGTCAAATAGGATCTTCCTATAAAAAACAGTATTAACCAACTATCTAAGTATCCAACAAAATTTCCTGCCCATCTTACAGGTAGAAATATTTTTTGAAAATAACAAAAAAAGATAACCCAAGAGGATTTATCAATTTAATATACATATGCAGGTCGCTTGGCTAATGTAAAACGGTCTACAGAAGGTAGCACCAGGTTAGCGGTGGTCGGGGTCGACGTTGGCGATGATGTTGCTGGTGTTGGTGATGATGGTGTCGGGTAACGGAACTCGGTCGAATAGCGTTAACGTCGGCGAAGACCTACACGTAGCATTTTGATATTGAGCCGAGTCGGGCCGACACCTTGCAAGTGTTATGTCGTATGTTAGCAATGGCGCGTTAGGTAAACAAGATGAGTGGAAGTGGAGCTCGTCCACAGGGTGCTAGTTGTTCTGAGTATATATACGATGCACCCTGGGCCAGGTCTGTTTGGGGTCCGGGGGCCACTGTGTGTACCCCGTGGGTAGGGTACCGGTACCAGGAGCTGTACTTATGGGGCAGATCGTGTGTCGCCAGGGCAACCCGAGACCAAGCCAAGTCTCTTCTCTTCACTTGACTACTTCAGGAGGGACCCTCTCGCGATTCCGATCTTCTCTTCGAACACAATGTATTACTTATTTATTAGGAGCGTACGGGTGGTCCGCGACATGACGGAATCGATTACGCGGATTCGGCGAACCGGGCCCTTTCGAATTATGCCCGGCTACGATCACGGCTCCCTCCATACTCACTGGCATCTACTGCCTACCGTCGGCACCGCCATAGCCAGATGAATCGCCGCCAGAAAGAGTATAGGAACGGTAACCAGCAGCAACAGCCATCACCCATTGGTACCGGTACTACCCTGCTACCAGGAGATTCGCCACCATCCTATAGGGCCCTGTGGCTTATTATGTAATCAGAATAACAATAATTGAGCCGAACACGACTGCTCATCAATCCGCGAGACAGCGGCCCCCGGCCTCCTTGCTTCGCCTCTTGATATAGTCTAACCTGTCCAGTTGGTAGGCCTTATCGGATTTATTGGCAGCCCTTATTATCCGTTCGGTCCTCGGCTTTTTCTTACTGGCACATACTTCATGATTCTGTGTCCTCTTATCTTCGTATTTCGCTTCTCCTCTCATCTAAAATTTAACATCGATTATTATTAGGACAATTTGACACCTTTTATAATTTATATATTATATACGTACTTTTTTTTTTTCTTATGCTGGTACCTCTTACAGTATCGGGGATTCGCTTATTGATTTACGTGGACTGACTGTCTGAGACTATTATATGTCTGAGACTGGCTGTCTCTGGGAATAGCTTTCTAATGCATGACGGTACTGGAGTGTGGTCACGTGTGCGCGGCCGCCATCTTGAAAACATAACCTATGCGTTCCTGGAAGGTTCCGTTTGGTTTACTAGGAAGAACCTTGTCACGGATTTGTAAGAAGTTGAATTATCGTTCGAGCAGGTATAAGTATCCTTCTGTTAGGTTGGTACACGTGTAACTCGGTACGTATGTCCACATCAAGACGACTTTTCCTTTTTGAGATAAGATATAAATGAAAAAGAAGTCTTACGGCCAAGCAAAGCAGCTCGCGCCACCATTTCTGTAACGTACCACTATCGCGATTGTATCTTATTCGGTGTCTGGCACTGATTTAAAGTAACTTTGTTGCAGGAACAAGATTTATGGCCGACGGAGTGGCAGCTCTGGTTATGCTAGAACGAACGTTGTTAGTGACTTTATCGAGGACCTTCCTCTGCAGCGAGGCCCAAGAACAATAATTTACAGTATTTAAATATTACAATGATTTTTCTTTAATTCTCCACAATCTTTTTGACAATATACTCGCCAATCATTGGTTCATTTTTTTTAATCACATTATACCGAATACTACTCGAGTCAATATAATTGCACTATAATCTTTTTTTTTTACTATATTTTTGTATCTGTCCATACAGTACAAAAAATTGGTTAGAATCTTTATGCTCGAGAGACTGATTTACTCTATTTTTGACAGTTGGCCATTACTCATTATGGTAATTAGCGTGACTTTCCAGCCTCCTTCGAATGTCTCCCTGTGCAGTCTCATTGATTAAGCAACTTTGTTGCCAGCCTACAGAAGATTCGAGATAATAAGTCGAATAACGGTGCTCTGTAAGTGACGGAAGAGGAACGCGCCAGGGAGATTGCAATTAGCGTTCGATCGGTTGGGCTCACCTTAATGGTCTCCAATGATCTTGTCGATGATTCTGTTATTGCCTCTGATCACGGGTTCTCGACATAACGACCATGCATAATGGCGGGCCCTTCGAATCGCCGGTTTGGGAAAGCCCTCGTAAAACCTCCGTTAAAAATGTGACATTTAATTGCCGTTATTCGATTTAATTTCACGATGCTTAAGATATTTTGATTTTTCTGTTCTGTTTTTTTTTTTTAATAACATACTTTTTCTGCCAAAACACTTTTTATCCATTTTTTGCTTAAATATAACTACGTCTAAGTTGCAGGGTTTGGAATGAAACGACGTGACGGATACAATAGTATGTACAGTTTATTGGGGTTATATAATAATTCTCATTATCAGGGCGGGTGAGTACGGTTGGGTGAATTACTTAGTGAACGTGGGGTTTAAGGTAGCTAGCCTCGTCCTAGCCTCGTTGCGCAAAAATACGTAAATACTTCATCTAATTACGTACGTACGTAATTCGTTAATTAATTAATCGATAATCAATCGTATAAACGTGAGTGTGTGCGTGAGTGAACTAGTGGCGCCGAACCTGTCGTAGGTTCGGCTAGGAAGTCTCTGTAGTAACCAGCAGTAAACGTATCACAAGTATGTAGCATCCATCATTTAAGTATCGGCAGCGAGTATCCGCGGTTCGGGTTGCCGGAGTATCAAAGTATTAGAACGCACAATGAGAGAGGAAGATGAATAAATAAATAAATAAGTGTCAAGCGATCGAACTTTAATTGGGATAAATAAATTTTTTCTTTTCTTTTGGTAGTTCGGTACAGTGCTAAACAAACAAACAAACAAAAATTGCGCTAACGCTATCGTCAATAAAATACCAATTTTTACAAATAACGAAGGAAAAAGGATAAAAATTACAACAACAACGAAGAAGTTCTTCAAGGCATCTAGTAAAACGCAATGGAGGGTCGATATGTGATTTCTTTTCTTTTCACGAACGCGCATGACAATGATAATGAATCTAATGTCCAATGATTTCAAGAATAAAAATTTTTCGATTTTTTTTTTGTTTGGATACTGGTTATCGATTCCCCGGATACTCGGAGTATTGTATTATAGCGTATTAGAGCTATGTCGGCATCATCCCGGCGTGGATCGGCAAAAAAAGCCGCAAATCGCCGCGGGACAAGGGCGTAGCGCTGCGTTAGGTAATCGTTATTGTATATCAAACATTATAAACTGTAATACAATGTAAACCTGTAAAAAATATACTGGGTGGCGGCGGCTCTGTATAATACAATAAGTAGTATTATAATCGTTTATGGTACATGTAATTAGTATAAATATATTGTATATTATATTCTGCGATGGGTGGGTTTCTCATTCTGTTATCGTACAAATCATCATTTATTCGTTGTCGGCACGCGACATCGCCCCGTACGTTATCGGGACTGATAGTGGGGCCCACAGGATCAACGAGGTTTTGTCGTCACCCTCTGACACCCCCCGCTTCGAATTAATCATCCCCTTCCCCTCCCCTACCTATGAGGCCCCATTTTGTCCCACCGGTCGTGGCGAGTTCGCGGCCCATAAATTGTCTGCGCGCTTTTTTTTTCGAGGCTAGGGCGACTTAGGAACTACGTGACGGCACAACCGATGCAAGTAACTATTTTACACACGAGTTCTGCTTCTTACTGTTGTTGTCATTGTTGTTGTTGTTGTTGTTGTTGCTGTTGTTATTGTGTCTTTGTTCATGTCCATACGCTTCAACACTTTCCGTACCGTTATGTGATGAATTCGATCGAATTTCCACGTCGCGATTTTTTTTCAATTATCTTCCTTCCCCTCACACCCACCCCTACCCTCCCCGAACCCCCTACTACCCGTTTTCGTCTTATCGTTCAACGCGTACCTGTCCTCTTGTCAGAATTTTTCCTTTCTTTGTTCATCCGTCAATCGGTCCACGGATCTGTAAGTCCGTCAGTCGGTCGGTCGGTCGACCGTTTTTGTCGCGTCGGTTAAATTTGAAAAGGTACGTTGGCCGCCCGTGCCGCCATCTACGGATACAAGAGTGAAACGAAATTTCTCGAGATACGAATAGTTGAATTTTTACACGTCGATTCAAAGATTGTATCCGTTGCCGCGACATTCGATACTCTTTCTTACGTATTTCGCTATACTTTTTTAATACATCTTTAAATATATATATATAATATATATATATTTATCAGGTGTGTGTGTGTGTGTGTATATATATATATTACGCATAAATAACCGATTGCCTTTCCATTTTCTATTTACAATGCGCGAGAAGAAAATCGACCCGTCGACAGCCGCGGGGCTGCACAACTTTTATACATGCTGTTTCTTTCTTTATCTTTTTTCGTTATTCTTTAACCCCCCCCCCCTCCCCCCGTCACTCCTTCCCCAATCCACGACACTCGTCACTTTCTCCCACCGTAGTTCCGTTTAACGAACGAAATTAATTAATTTGGTCGTCGGTCGGTTTCCCATGCTTTCGCGAATTTTCACGCTTCCATTGTACCGGACGTTCGTGATATCTCATCCTCATGCCATAGGAACTTAAGATGGCGACTTCGCAAAAGTTACGTAGTCTCCCGGATTCGAACTGAGAATTAGATGCGACACGAAAGAGACATACGAGAAACGTAATTACTAATAATAATTAATTATCAACTAATAAAACTACCTAGCGTTACCGAACAATTTATAATAGTAGTAGTAATAGCAGTATAGTAGTAGTAGTAGTAGTAGTAGTAATAATAATAATAATAATAATAATGATGATGATGATAATAATAATAACATAATAATTAAGAATAAAAATAACATACGCGAGGACTTCTTTATACAATAGGGGGAACGCGGGGTGGCGAACTCCCCCCCTCATAAAACGCATAATCATACAAATTAACGTTAATGCTCGTTATCAATAATTAATAACCATTAATACGCATAACAGCGGACGATTAATCGGAGTGACGTTAATCGATAAGAAACAATAAGGTCTAATAGGAGGAACGCGATAACTCATTAAACGTATCGGAATAAATCGTATTCAACAGTAAGGACAATAATACCGCGCGTTATAAATCATTATATAATAATACTAGTCCAGCGATGTCGAGTATTCAATGACCACAATGAATGACGATAATGATAATGATAACGATTAAAAGACGAGAATGACGATGAGAACGACGATGACAATGAGGTCGATATAGTATATTATTGATTCGCGATCGAACAGACAACTCGAATACAACCTTACCCCCAACCCCCAACTCCATTCACCCCCTCCCCCCCCCCCCGCTCAAATTCATTCAAAAATTGTGCGTAATGCGACGTGTACTTCTTCGTTTTGTGTGTTAAAATCGGTGTATGCCCGTGTATTGTTATTATCATTATTACCCCCCCCCCCCCACCCGCTCCCGTTGTAACGCGTGTGATTGTGTCAGGTATAGTGATGTCACGTTGTGTGTACGTTGTGTGAGGTCCGTTTATCCAGATCCAAGTATTAACAATGAATTATAATTAATAATCGGCCAACCCCCGCTGACCGTGAACCTCCGCGGGCCGTTCGCCGAAAATTGGCCTAACGCATCTACATATACAATATTTCTATTTATAATAATTAATAATCGTAATTGAATAATAATAATAATTAATTAATTAATTAATAATAATACAAAGTAACCAATCGTCGTTCGTTTCCTCTAGCTAAGCCTATTGCGGAGTAATGATAATTACGGCCGCGAGGCGTCGCGCGGGTGTCGCGACCACTTGGCCAGGGTGTCGCAACTCGCACGTTTCACGGCGGGAAATTCAAAAAGCGCCGATGACACGACGTGGCGAACACCTTGGCAACTGGCTGACGATTCTGGGACGTGGCCACGATCGCGATCAGGAGGGTCGGGGGGTTTTCCGCATTCCTCCTTAAAGGGGGGGTCTTTTTTTTACAACAACGAAACAGCATAAGTTTTTAAGTCACTAACTAACGTAGTAAGATCCTTTTTTTACCTTCCCTCCTTTACCCTCCGTTAACTGCAAAATAATACTGAAGTCCGCACATGGTGCCTATCACATATGTCTATATATCTCAGGCTCCCGCTCTCACGCAACACGGCCAGTCATACGGGGCGTCTCTCTCTCTTTCTCTCTCTTCATTTACACGAGTATACACACAATACAACATAATCTCTTCGTCGACAGAGTGGATAAAAAATTGTTAAAAACCAGTCCCCGACCCTGCTGTACCCATAGGGCCTTCATTACATTGTCCCTAGACGCCTCTCCTATGAAAGTCCTCTTCTCGACCAATAAGAGCGCTCTTCCCAACGGGGATTCCCCGTAATTAAAATCAAACGTAAACAACACTTTTTCTTAACCGTACCGGGTGGAGTCTTCTAAACCGTTTCACTGACGGGTACGAAATCGAAACGTGTAAAGCGTTGCCCTCATTCTAGTTTAAAATTAGCACCATGAGAACCAAGTGTAACGAAGGAACGGGGCGCGAAGGAGGAGGAGGAAAAGGAGGAGGAGGAAAAGGAGGAGGAGGGGAAAGTGACGTAATTCTTAGGGTTTAAAAGTAGCGCTAAAAGTTAACGTTAAACAGCGTGACGGATGGTCGGATTGAAAGTGACGTGCACCGTGGAAAAAAAGAGAGATAGAAATAAATAATTAAAAGAAATATTAAAGAGAGAAAGAAAAAGAGAGATATATATATAATTAACGGTACGCTCGAGGGTTGTTAGAAAAAAAAAAATTGTACTAAACTAATGACTAATACATCCGAGGGAGAAAACACTCGTCGGAGTGGTACAGCAGGCAGGGACAGTTTGTAAACCTCTTTTTTAAAACACCCTGTATATAGAATAATATATATAATATTAATAATCAATAATAATATCAGTTTGTATTGTACAGGCTGTTTTTCTTTTCGGGCTGGAAGCCTGTGGTCTCTCTATGTATTTACTTTAAATCCCTTATCGATACCGATACACTTCTCCATCCCTCATTACGTTTTTTTTCTTCTATATAATAATTAATAATCTATCCATACCGATCTCTCGTTTGCACGATTTCATTTTTTTGTTTGACACAACGGCAAATTCTATTTTTTTTTAATCCAAAATTTTATTCCATCACGCGCTCGTCGCGTTTCTATCGCATTCACGCAATCGCACAGGCATACGTACACGCACACTCGTCACTAACGCTCGTCTACGCAAACACGCTCATTTTTCAAAATCACCTTCTTTCTCTCTCTCGCCGTTTTTTTACTTTACTCTTTTTTTTTAATCTCCATTGCCTTCCCACTCTCATCGAGCCTCCTTTAACGAAATAGTCGCGTTATGCATTATAGTTTTTTTTTTTACGAATTACCTTTACCATTATAGTTTAATATGTAGTTTTCTTTTTTTATCTATCGTAGATTTGTCTGTGGCTATCCCTGATGTGTTAGTTACCCTGCGCTTCCGTCTGGTTGTCGAAATATTGTTGTTATTATAGACTGTGTTCAAATTTTTTTTTCTACGATTAAGGTTTCATCGTCATTCGTCCCGTTCTCTTTTTTCTTTTCTGTTTTCATTTTCCAGAACTTTCGATTTATGCGTTTATCCCGTTTGAAAAGAAGGTCACCGTGTATTGTTTCGGGGATTGATTTTCTTTCTTAGTTTCTCTTTTTTCAGTATTCAATGTCAAACTGTTAAACCCCACCCAACCCTAACCCACCATCTACTGTCACGTCGTACCTAAAGTTTTGTACGTGTCTCTCTTTGCCCTTTTATTTTTTCTCTTGGTATTTTCTTTTTTTTTCCTGTATCTTACAGAGCTTGCCAAGCCTTCCCGCCAGCGAGGTCCGATTAAACTAAGACTTTTTTTTGCATTGCTTGCATTCTGTGTATTGCACTGACCCCGATTCTCTTATCACCCCCCAATCAGATTTCACTTAGCAAGCTCGTGTAACAACCCTGTGGTATTGTAACCCTTGTACGAAGCTCGATTAAGCTTTTTCACGTAGATTTTCGTTTTCTTATCTTGTCTATTCTTTGCTTCCTCCCTCTGTCCCCTTTCCCACCCCCTCACTTCAGGTTTATAGTATCCTCCATTTTTTGGTCCTTCGATACCGAATCTACGAAGTTGATCGCAAAAGCAAGTTACCGAAATTTTCAAAAAAAAGTTTTTTTTGAAAATGATTTTGAGAGCAAGTATAGAAACAATGCTTTGCAAAGCAATGCTTCCATAGTACTTGGCAAATTTCCATTGGTACAGGATATTCTACGTACTCGAAGAAATGTATCATGTGTTGGCTTATCTGTGAGGACTGCGTAGATTCGGTAATCGAAATAGAAATTTTAAGCAACGGGGTGATAACGAGTTAGCTAGCGGACGCCGCTCAGGGTAGCGCGACGCTTTGTGGAATCATTTAGCAGCAGCTTAGTTTACAGTACTATTTGGTATGATCGCTCATTATAGCAGGAACTGTTTATAGTGATGCTGTGTATGATGGCTCGTGGTTGGACAGACAACCAGGACCAATCGTTTACCAATCCTCTAGATAAATTAATACCAATGAGATAACATTGGTATCGGATAACATAAAATTCGACTGGATAATAGACTTTGATATACATATGTATGGGGGTCTCTGTATTGTGACGAGCTTTGGTACCACCCCGCACGTTATTGTTATCCGCGTGAAATGCGTGTTTATCGTATAGCAAGGTGAAAGGTCAGACTTGCAAGAGGCATCGGATTGGACCCGGTCGTCTTCCTTTTACGAGCAGGTCAAGAAGAAAAAAAAATCCGCCATCATGGGGCAGTATCGGCAACCGTGTAAAGCAGTGGTACTTGCTGCGAGGGTGAGACGTTAGACGGTCACCCGGTATATGGGTCAGTCTTGATAATCGGCTGGTGGATATGGGTCAGCGGAGCTGATGGAAGGTCGGGCCGAAGGCGAAGAAGAATCCGAAGACTAATAGTAATAATGATGATAACGATATTAAAGAATAGAAGAAGTAGAAGAAGAAGAAGAAAATGAAGATGGTCCTAGTCGTTTCCATTTTGCTGTAATAGCGCTGGGGCCGATTGCGTCGGTGGTTGAGGTGGTGGATCGTGCGCGGCCGACGGTGAAGGCGTCCGACTCCTTGGCGTGAGTTCGCTGGTTACGGGTCCTGATGTAGGTGGTGGTTCGAAGGCTTTTTGCTCGCTAGGTGGCAGCAGATGCACCATGCTAACGGGTACCGGAAAGGCAGCACTAAAGTCTGAGAAGAAACCCTGGGGTAAGTTACCACCCAGAAGGGGATGTGTGAATCCCGCGTCGTCACCAGGATGTGGGATACCCGCCAGATGGTGTGACATCTGCGTGGGCGGTTGGACGGCCTTGACGTTGTTATTCAAAGAATTCATCACTACCTCGCCGGTGGTGGCACCTGTGCAGTCCCTGCGTAACTGCTCCAGCTTGAGACTCTTGCCGTATTTGCCGCGCACATACATCAGCAAACTGTTGTAGGGGATGCCGAAGATACGGCTGGCCTGTGAGGTCGTCATTTTCTTATTCCAAACGTGCTGAAGTGCTTCGGTGAGTTCAGCGTTGGTCCATGACCTGGGTGGTCCTCCTCGTGGTGCACTGTGCTGACCTTTAGGTCGACCCACGGGTAACCCGCGACTGTGCTCGGACCATCTTCGGGGACCGTCTGCACTCTCGGCTCTGTGCTTCTTCGCCTTTTTGCTGGGATGATGTCCGAGACCAGTGCCAAAGAGGCCGTGAAGGCTCTCCGGTTTGAAACTATCGTGGAGATCCGCCAAAAGGGAGCTGCTTCGGTCGAGTGTGCTTCCTGGTGGGAATAAACTGCCGGCACCGGCCAAGTGGCCCACCCCGTCCATAGGGAAAACTGCAACCGACCGTCTTGGGGTAAGAGGCGAGTCTTGTTGCTGCTGTTGGTAAGGATGGGATCTATTGTGCGGACTCCCTTCCCGTGGGTGATGACCTTGAGGCAGTTGACCCTGCGGGTGATTCGGGAGCCACTGAGCTGCCAGTTGTCCCAGACTGGTCAGGTACTCACTGTGGTGATGGGGTGGGGTTAACGAGAGAGCCGAGACTCCTGGGAAGCCTGCTGCTGGTAACTCCTGGAGGGAACCGTCGGGTTGTAGACTCGTCCCTGTCAGAGGCGATCCTCGAGGACTGCTGGCACTCTCGCTCTCCGTCTTGATATTATGCTCCGCCGGTAAGGGAGAGAGCGACCGTTTCATCGACAGATTCTCGGCCATGTCCTCCTGCTGTCCGGACTGGTCTCTCTGTTGATTCGTGAGGTTCAGTCCGCCGCCGCCGCCGCCGCCACCACCACTACCGCCACCCGGAGGACTTGGACTCGGGGCGGGATGATGTCTGCTCAAATCCTGAGGTACTAATTCTCCGGATCTTCGTCGTGGTCTCGCCTGCTTTCTTCGGGGCATTAATGGCGAGCCGCAGGACTCCCGCAGTTCCCGCACTGAGAAATTAAGTTGGCCCATGTGCGGAAGCCTGTCACGGGCTATTTGATGTTCCCTGGAAAAGCCTCCAGGTTCTGGAGGTGGCACTGTCGCGCTTTCCGACGCGTCGTCATCCTCCGGCGTACCTTGACGTGCGCCTTCCGGCGTCGACGGTTCTCCCAGGAGAAGATCCGCCGTTGGAGTTTCCGGTGGACTCGCTGGCCTCGGCTCCGAGGATGCCAAACCGCGCACCTGAAGACTCTCAGCTGCTCGCATCAGTCCTGGCAATTCTTCACGCCCTACTCGTACTTCGCCACGATACATGAAGTCTATCAGTGCTGTCACCTCACGGCCGGGAAAGTCCTTCAACACGATGACCGGATGCTTGCAGGGATGCTCCGCGAATATCCTCTCGAAGAAGGGACTGTTACGAGCAAATTTTCTTCATTATCACAATGCTCTGTCCGATTAGATGAGCAATACAAATTTTAATAACTTAATACATAGACCAAACTCATCCTGAAGACCACCTCAAGCTTTGGAGTCGTCAAAAACAACTGAGAAATACAATCCTAAAAAAACCTCTTTCACACCCTCATATAGATGTCACTGGTGTCAACTATATACAGCTATACAACGGTGCACCGACTAAACCTTATTAGAATAAAGTTTAATGCCAGAAAATCTTGAAATTTGGTTATAACAAGTAAAAGCAGGTGGCTATTACATCTGGTATGTATACTCAGTGACAGGAGTCGTATTTACAAACATTGGAATACAGAAGCAGAAAGAGAAAGAAGAATAGAGATAAATTTTAAGGTACCTGCACGCGCTCAGAACGACCTTGTGAGCTCTGAGGCTGGTCTCGGCGCACACGAGGGTCACGTCGACGAGGGTCTCGGCGTGAAGAAGGGCCTCAAATGCCTGGAGAATATGGGCCTGGTGGTTGTTCCATCTAAGGGAATAATGGGACTGCAGAGCCATCCCGTCAGGACTCTCCGCGGCGCTCGACATCCTTGATCCTTGACCCTTTTCGAGCTTGCGAAGCCACCTTGCTCTACTTTCTTCTCGGATCTTCGCGATTCCCTTTTCCTTCTCCTTTTCTTTTGCGTTGCTTTCCTCGCCCTTTCCGACGATTCTTAGTCTTCTCTTCCATGCACGCACGCCACCACGATTCTCACGCCGCTAGTGCATTCAGTGCCGTTTACTTTTATCTGCAACATTCGCATTCATCTACATTCCTAATGTGTCTGGCTATGATTACGTTGAGACTACTTGGATCAGATCTATAGAGGATATTTTGGTAGGTTTATGTGTTTATGGGAATTAAATATATTTTTGTAAAATTTAATAACAGACGGTACCCTCGGAAAAATATTTTACCGCCATTTTGTGATGTTTATGTAAAATTTTTTGGGTGTACCGCGATTTTTCTCCATTACCTCGAAAGCGGATTTTAGCGGGAAAAGTTTTAATTCATTTTTTTTTAATATTCAGGCAATTCTACGTATTAGGGTAAATCGATTATTGTCGATCGATTATAAATCTTTAGGGTGCATTGCAAATTATAATTGTTTAGGTTTTATTCGCGATTATAAAATTTTACATTTTTCGCATCCGTCGCGCCGAGAAATGCCGGCTTGATGGGCCGTCGCGTTGAGATTGTCAAGTTACGTGATTTCAAGTTATTTGATAAATTTTAATTGTCCCATATAAGCCAATTAGCATAAATTCAATCGCTACTTAATTATTATACTGCATATACGTATCAATTTTTATATATCCATTATAATCTGCAAAACAATTTTTCCGATGAGAATAACTGATAGAAGCATAAGCTTGTTTGCTATGCAAATTATACCGTCGACAGTACCGTCTTGTCTGATAATCACGTATCCAAGGATTGTTCAATTAATTTGGCATTAGGCACTGATTATTCAGAGATGTAATCGTGCCGTTTAAATCGACTAATTACCTTAGAAGACGATTAATTCTAATGCGAAAAGGTGACAAAGGTCCTCGCAGTCGAATTATCTCAATGCAAGGATAAAGTTTAATATTGACAGAGTCAAAATTAATTAACGTGAATTTAGCATTGTAGTAAGGTATTATAATAATACTGTTCAGCAACTCTTGTGAAATCAGAATCAACAGTATCATCCCTCAGGCGTATTTCTTTTTTTCATAGACAGTCGGAACACATGACGTATGCGACTAATTATTTGACAAGTTTGGCATTTAACGAAATTTGGGACTCGTTCAAAATGATATTCCGAAACGCGCTTCAAAATCGTCAAACAAGTATATCAAGCACAATAATTTGTTTACAAAACACTAGATGAGCAAAGCTAAGCGATCAGAACTGAAGTTTGCTAAACCTATACAGAGATTTTGATTTGCAAAATTATGCTTTTTTTAGTTTACAGTGGATTAATATGTTTTAATTTAAAAAAAGCAATTGTTTTTATACATTATTTAGATTTTTTTTGATAATTGCATGATATTTATGAGCGACGCTCATAAGTTTATTACGTCATTTGTACTCGATCATTGATTTACATGTTTTGCATGTTGAATTTCTGTAAATTATATTTTGTGGAAGTTTAGGTGGGCAACGGGAGTGACGTGGAGCGGGGCTCTAGAAATTCAAGGATACGACACTGTGCGCAAGTCGAAAACTCCCGCGAACTTTGTTGTCAAGCTCGCACGTGTTCAGAAAAAGCAAAACCGCGCGTACTTTTCTTTAACCGAACAATCATTCGCTCGTCCTTCGCTTAGTCGGTGCTCCTTTATAATTAAAATCTTTTTACGTAAACATCGACCCTCACGTAAATATTCACTCAATTCGGTGTTTCCCTCAAGTACAAAAAGAAAACAAGTAAACCAAATAAATGACTAATTAAAAGATATAAATACGAAAATTTGACACCAATCAAATTCTAGCATGTGCTTTGAACAACGAATACTACAAAACGCATGACAAAAATTGCCAGCATTCGTGACACACTTGTATGACATAATTTCAATTCCAAAGAAAACAATAAAACAATAAAACTAATTGCGTCTCGGTAATCGCAGTAAAACCTAAGAGTTCAATTAATTGCGGTAGCAATGACAAAGCAACTGAATTTCCGTAAAGTCTCTCAGAAAAACACACGAGCAGTAATAGAGTAAAAAATATGGTTAGAAGAAAGAAAAAACAAAAAGAAAAACATTGAAAAGTTTAAAATGTCAGTACCGTTTCAGCAAAGTGCTTTTTAACCTATCACAGAGACCGACGACTTACTCAGCATTTGCATGTGACGAAAAGTAGACACAACGTTACAAGAACTCATGTGGTATTAAAAAGCGAAGAGCCAACGATGATAGAGGTCGACGAATTCTCTTGGTAAAAGAAAAAACACAGGACGCGTGGATCTTTCACAACTGGCTTCTTGTTACGCGATTTTCTTTCAAAAAGTCGAATCCTACGAAACGAATGCAAGAAGGAGCAATTAAAAGTTCCCCTAGAAAATTCGCAACGTACGTTACTCGGTAAAAGATCAAAGGGTCGTCGTAGTCGCGTGGTGTCTGGTCGATCAGCTGACGTAACATTATCAAACGTAGTGGCGGGCAATTTCGAGTCCCCACGAGTTCATCAGCCTCCGATTTCGCACATTCTTGAAAAACAAATGCAGTCAATAAATCATCAGCACGGACACCTTGTATAAGTTCACTGATAATCACTCGATTGTCAATCACTGTTCAATTACGCGGAGCACCCACGTTTCTTTTTAACGAGAAGAGGTAAGGATTACGATTGCCGACATACAAACGTCATTTTCTCTAAGTACGTCATTTTATCATCACTTTTATAAATTCACTGATAGCCGTTCGTTTTTACACAGAAGATCATCACGAAAGGACGTCATAATAAATACTAGTATTACCAACGATTGGGAATGACGATTGTTTACATTGTTAGTCTTCACTGTTGTCACTGACTTTATTAAAATTATTGTTAACGGCAATTCGTCGATGACAGTTGTATCATGGGGGGAAGGGGGGACGAAGATTTAAGTTGTTAATATTGAGTATTAGGGGGTTGCGCGTGTTCTCCCGCGTTTTATGAAACACACTGTCGTTATTGGAGGAAACTTTGATATTTTGAATTTTTTTATTTCAACACAATCTCTATTCAACCCCCTTTTTAGTTGGGAATGATCAGAACCGAACTCATGATCTTTCCCACCAAAAATTAAATGGCAGAATTTTTAAGCGCGGCTCTCGTTTTCCGTTAATTTTCACTGTGCACACGTATCGAAGGGCAATTGGCTGTTTAAGTTATCGGTGAATTACGTTACCGGTTAAAATTGGGAAATGGTCATAAGGAACGACCGAACTGTTGTTTAAGGGTTGAAAGAAAAAAATGAAAGAAAGAAATAAGACTGACCGTGTTGTTGGTAAGCGTGCGTGGCAAACGGCGTCGGCGACGGCCGGTGAGTGAATGCGCCTTCCAGTTAGGCGCCCCTCCTAAGACCCCCCACCCCCACGGTAACTCGTCTCGAGATTCCCCCCACCCCGATTATGGGTAAGAGAGACCCCACCCCCGTCAGGCCCCCTCCTAGAGATTTCTCAGATCCCCACTACCCCGAACAGACTCGATCTCACCCTGGCACTCCCCAGCTACTGCTACACTCCACTCCACCTTATATTTCCACCCCTACGCTCGCAGACTGCCCACCTTCGATAGGACCTACGCGATACGCGATAAGGGGGAACCCCCCTCGATGCCACGAGGTATTCTTACCCTTCTCTTACCGGAAGAGGAACCAACCACCTCCGAAGGTCCTTCTTCCGACCTTCTTCCGGTTTATTCTTTGAGGATCGCTAGCTGCTTGACTTTTTAACTCTTCGCGGTTATGCTTATTTATTTCAAACATACTTTTTATTTTTTTGCCTCGGGTCGATGAACTATTTTGATTCGGCTCTTTCGAGAGATTTTATTTTGAGAAGATTGTTAGGTCTTGTTTTGGATTTTTAAACTGGAGTTTTTTGAACTTTCAGGAATTTATTGGAGCGATTATGTTATTGATATCTTCAGAGATACGATTCGATGCTTTTTTCAGGATGACGTCATCAATCAGCGTTTTGTTTGTTATTTCACTATTTTTTATTTGATGCAATGAAATACCCTTGGATTGGCATTTTTTGAGTTTTGAAACGTTCCAAATACGTTGCTTTCAGTTTAGAGAATCGTGAGTGCAATTTTTAAAAATAATATTAATTTCTGGTAGGAATACTATTAATTACTCAAAGGACTCGTTTTTGTGGAGTTTCCAGAGTGATTTTGATGCATCATTTACTTTGCAAGTATTTCTCTTTTAAAGAAAATGACGATTTATCCGCTTGTCGCGTTAGAGTAAACGATATACAGAAATTTGCAATAGTTTCTTTACTGACCTTCGTAGATGATCCGGGAAGAGAAGAATATCGAAGAGCGAGTTTGGAGAAGGCACCGAAGTCGAGGAACCAATCCTATTCATTGGTTTTTCAAGGTTTCTCTAAATTTTCTTTCTCGTAGCTCTTTTTCAGGTGCTCCGTAACGACAAGATCTTTGAAAATCGAAGAAACGGCAATAGCTATCGAATATCAAGTAAAAGCCGAAGAATCCAATGAATTTTTCCGCACTTTTCACTTTTTTGAACCCGGACGATAACTGTTCACAATTCGCGTAACGGAAAATCAAAAATCTTTTAAACTGAGAATATCCGAAATATACAGCACACAAATCGAGAAAGCGTCAAAGTAAGAGAAAATGGATGATTGCGCACTTTTCACTTGAACAAAAAAGAGAAGAAACCAATCACTTGTCACTTTGGTGTAAAAAATGTTTGGAAAAAAAAGATAAACGAGCCCCGTCAACCGTACGATGGTCAATAAAAATTAAAAAAAAATAAAAATAAAGAACGCCCAAAGAGATCACCAATCGTCACAATCCATATCCAAAAACGATTTCACCTCCCGAGAAATTTTCGAAACTATCTGAAGAGAGGATTACCTCAATGACTTCACGAATTTCAAGTATTTCCAGACAGTCGTATCACGCACTTTTTCAAACATGGCGTCGTTCGTCTTCCACGTTCGTGGCACAAATCACGCAAAAAAATGCGACCAAAATAAAAAAACCAAAATGGACGCAAATAACCAAAATCCGTCTCAATACAATTTCAAAAAAGTCCCAGTTCCCGCGTCCCTCTTCCTTCTCATCAGACTTCAGAAAAAGCAGCACTTTTGAATTTTCCCCAGTTTCCCGCTCCTTTTCAAAACCTCCATCAATCCTCTCTTCCGCACCATCCAGTAGTCTTCAAAAATTTCACATCTCACGTGACCGCAGGCAAACGCGTAGAAAACGTCCCAAAAAATGTCACAAGGGCCGATTTTCACCGAAAGCCAATCGAGTTCTCTCGACACGGAAGGAAAACGATGGACGAGGATGCTCTCGGCGAAGATTCACCAATCACACACGTACATCCGCACGATTACCCTATACATCAATCTAATAAGATTCCTCAAAGATTCACCGTAGAGAGGTACCTCTAGGAACTGTAGACCGGCGTTGAAAAATTGTCGGGGGAAAAAAAAACGTAAATTCGCGAAAAAGGTCACATCTCCAGAGTCGTGCTTGAGGAGAGGCTGCCTCCTGAGCGGTCGCGAAGTGACTGCCCCTCGGTCGTTGGTAAGGGTCCCACCTCCTGGCGACCTCCTGGCCACCTCCTGGCCACCTCCACTAGGGTACCAGCCCACCGGACCCCTTCTATACAACTCCCCGACGGCAGGCACTCTGCTTCATCTACCTCTACCTCTGTCTCTGCCGTTGCCTCCTGCTGTACAGTCACCTCCGTCGCCTCCTACTCCGCACCTCTAAGTCCATACCGAGCCTCCTCCGTCTTCCCTCCACGTAGCACTCGCAACGTCCCGTCGTAGATGCTACTGGCTTCGCCTAGTCCGACCTTAGGACGACCCCTCTGTGTCTGTCTCTCTCACGTGCGTAACCCTCGCGGTGCCCCTTTTCGCCATGTAGCCTCTGGCTACCCCTTGGCAACTACTTGAGTCGACTAATCGCTGCCCCCCTGAACCACTCCTGACCCTTGGTAACCCCAGCGTCACCTATTCCTATACTGCACGTCGTTACTTCCCTGGTAGGTACCTGCCCTTTTTATTCCTGAAGAAGCTACACCTGCCGACACCTGTACCATTCGGCCTGGCTTTGGGACTGAATACCCCAGGACACACTATGGGACCCCACAAGGACTCTACGTGTATACACGAGGGGTTTAAGATGCAGTTGGTACGTAAGGGTGGATGGTCAATTCTCAGGATGCCTTACCTCCCACCATTTGCACTTTAGGTGCGTCAGGTACCTCTGGGCCCTTAATTGCGGGAATGCAGTGCGGTTTACTGCTTGGCTTACGGGACTTTGTTTTCGGTTCGTTCTCCCTTTCTGTTACGACCCCCCTTCCCCTTTTTTCGTCTCTTTCTCTCTCTTAAGGGATTTACGGGTTTATGGGGATGGTATGGTGCGGTCTTTCGTTTCTACGGGGAAAAGTGAGTCATGTGAGCCTCTTTGAATTCTTTGCTTCTTCAGTCTTTTTCTTGGAACCTTGCTTTGCCAATTGTTTTTTTTTTGCAAAAAGGCAGGTGAGACGTGTATGAGGACGTCGACGAAATTCGTCTGAAACACAAAAATCTGACTTTATTCGTTAATTGATTTTCAGGACAAAACGTGAAGGATATATTCACCCTGAAAAATATGCTTTAACAATAATTGGAGAATCGTCCTATCATGGCTGGCTTTACGATGTACTAAATGTCTGGAAGTTTGAAATTTAATGAAGAACGCCATACTTAACACGTAGCCAACAGTTTAACAACAGTTTTGATGTTGTTATTTTCCCGGTGTGTTGACTCGTTGAACATCGCACGAACTGAAACGTTATACAGTAGAGATCAGTAAATGTGTCAGCCAGTGAATAAATTCATCGGACAATCCTGTTTGACAAATATATCATCGTACGCACAGTATAACAGCAAGGAGACTCGTCATGGCGCCTAATTTTGGAAACTATCCTCTTGTCTACGTAGGCAGGTAACATTTATGTCGGGCCAGCAACGGAGCTCAGGTAAATAGAGGGAGAAGGGTCCTGGCAAGAGAATTTTAGTACACGTCAATTTCACCTATTGTTCCAATACATTTCAATAGCGTTCGAATCTCAAGCAGCTGTTGAGAGTTTTATGGTGTTCAAGTCGATCCTAAATATATTCGCACAAACAGGCCGGATTTCACCTCAGAAACCATAAATATTAACATACAAGATCTTGCTTGAATACGAAATACGAAAAATTTTCGAAATCCACCTTATTGCCAACACTGACCTATGTATTCCAAGGACTACGCACTCGTGCCAAATGAAAAAAATTTCTAAAAATTCATTAAAATCACCAACACAATAATTCGATGTTGATAACGGACGTAAAAATCAAGTTTGAAGTTGGTCAATGTTGTCGGAAAAAAAAGAATTTGAAAAATTCCAAGATAAGTACGAAACGCGGAAGAAGCGCGGGAAGGCAGGAAGAAAGGATGGATCCGTGTCCTATGTCAAGGATCCCCCAAGCATTGGTGGTTGGTACCGGTGCACCCCCAGTGGTTCTCAATGGTGGGGTGGACGGGTGAAATAAGCAGCGCTGCTTTTTCAAGGGGTAGCAGCGCGAAGAGCACACAACAGGAGGCGCTAGAAGAGGCGAAGGTGCCTACGGATGTATTTTTTAATTATTGATTTTAATGACGAGGGGGGTCGCTGGCAACGCCATCTTGGATGCTGGGCGGAGTAAGAAGCAGCCTCTCTCCCTTCTCTCTTATTTCTTCTTTCTCTCTTGCTCCCTCGCTCACCCGAACCATCATTCTCTCTCTCGTTCTCCCGCTACTTTGCTTCTCTTTTTCGTTCTCTCTTTCTCGCAGTTGCTCCCTCTCTCTCTCTTTCTCTTTCTCTCTCTCTCTCTCTCTCTCTCTCTCTTAGTCGCTCCAAGTGTGTCCCCCATCCCCCTCCCCTCTATACCATTGGCTCCCCGTAGTTCCTCTCTCTCTCCTGGTCACCCCTGCCAGTGAGGCTCTCTTATGCGGAGAGATAGACAGATGATAATTAAGAAAGCGGTGGGACGCGCGAGGCAGCGACGCGCCGCGACGCCGGCCGACGCTCGATTCTTACTCGCGATCCGCTTTTTACCTCGGCTTGCCTCGCCTCTCCCTACTCTTCTTTCGGTCTGTCTTTCTCTCCCTCACCCTTTTTCTCTCTTTCTCTCTCTCATTTACATATATACATACTCGCTCCCATTCTAATCAACTATATCTAACTCTCTCCTGTTATACTTAAAATATTGTCAGATACATACATACATATATATAGTCCATTAGACAATTATGAAAGTTTGACTATTTCGGTCCGGGCCAAAATCAGTGCTTGTGGTGATTCATCATATATCCAAGGCACATACTCTACAGTAGTGAAGTATCACAAAAGCTGATTCCACCAGTGAAAAATATATCGATCTACATGATCAAGTATAATTATAATAATAATTTCAGAATTATATCAATACCGGCTGTGACTAGTGCTCTAATCATTATTTAAGTATCGTGCGTCATTCCATACCGTCTATAGTATATACAATAAATATTCCCCAATGGAAAGCACAGAGGATCTTACGTATTATTATAATGGTACAGTCACGTAAATAGAAATAATGCAATCGTAATCCATTTATCAATCTGAATTAATGAATAATATAATAGAATGAAAATACGTCGTACGTTTCTATACAAACGCACTTGGGTTTACTTGAGTCAAAATATATTTTAACGTGTCTATATATGGAGACTAAGTATATGTATAGCATATATACTATAGTACGTGTACGAATGGCGGGAAAAGTTCATATTCGAATACGAAGCACGGAAAAAGCTTTTACACGAGCAACTTATATGATTGCGTAAGCTCTTGTTATATATAAACGGACGTGTGTGACACATATGTATATCGAATATATTGTTCGAGCGATGCTCCCATGGGATTCCTGTTTTCGGTCGTCGACAAACAGCGAAACGCCATACAGAGGCAGACTCCTTTCTGACGCACTCTGTTAATTATAAGTCCTGTTAATTAACGCCCAACCCAAGAAAAGCTCTCCCAGTCGTCTGTGGCGTAATATACGACTGGTGCCGATGCATGAGTTTTATGCGTGAAGCAATGAATACGTGACGTTTCAATGAAATCCTCAAAGGCACGTAGTGCCACGGCCATTTTGTAGCTGGGACAGTTTCTAACGGCAGCGCGGATAATTTGAACGGTGATTATTATTTGTTTACGAGATAATAATAATCGTGTAGGATTAAACGTAATATATAGGAGTACAGTCGGTGACAGTATTTCTTATACGTAACAATATGAACGTCATTACTGATAGTCGGTAGGAAAAAAAGATCCTATAATATATAGTATCATTGATAATTGATTAGTTGATAGTGTGCGAGAGGATCTATAGAGGGTCAAGGATCGAGAATTGAGGATCTAGAAGGGAAGAAGTGACTCAGCGTCGACGTAGACCCCCATGGTGTACTCGGGTAATTAATTCACGATGGGGTTCCATGGTGGGCCCCCATAGTACGTTATGGTGTATCTACCTAACCTAACGTACCCTAACCCCTTATACAGCTTATCCACCTATGGGCTCCTTCCATTTGATTCATCTTTTATTTTATTCGTCTTATGGTGTTATGGAATTACTGATACGGCGATACTATCATCGACACCGATTTCTCTGTCGTTACACGACTATTCTCGCCTGCGTTCAACTACCGGCTCCGCGCAGCATCCGATTCGGCAGATTGTTGTGCTTGTGATGCATCAGAGAAGCAATGGATGCACTGTCCGATGCAACAGGCAAATTCATCCTGATGCTTGTAGCACTGATCGATTACGTTGAATCATTAATGTTTAATTAATTGGAGTCGATTAAAGCGTATGGATTACTGGGTGATGCTGGACGTTCATTATATGCGATCTGCCGATTGGAATTATTCGATGATGAATATCGATTGATTGAATAAGCATCTTGTATATACGTCGAACGATTTTTTAATCGATAGCTAATCGATACTTTTGGCTATTGGGTTATATCGTTATTGGCAGTTTTGGTATACTGACAGTATCCTTCTTCGGTGATCAGGTGTATACGTTGATTCGAGTGATAAGAAATAATCAAAGATGAGCACGTCGATCATTCGGATTAATCAAAATAAGATCAACGAGTGATGATACCGCGGTCAGATGTATTTTCTCACGAGCCAATTCACGGCGTGTCCTAACGACTGTAGTATATATAGGTATATCGCGAGCGTTTATCGTCATCGTCATCATTCGCCGCTGTCATTGACGTTGTCATTGTTCCTCTATTGTCTTAGCTGCGATGCGATTCACACTTGGACGAGCGGACGAAACGGAGCGGATCGATGAGAAAACTTGTTCCGCGACGATCGACCATAATACAGTATATATAGTATATATATATGTGTATATATATTATATACAGATAAAGATGGGCTGCATCAACCGTGTACAACTGTACACGACTGGTACGAAATGTAGTATCGTCACATAGAAATGATTAAAAAGAAGCAAAATCGATCCTGTCCACTAACGTCCGGATGACAATGGCGAACGGTACTCCACGTGTCTCCTTGAAAAATAGAAGATCATTTTATGGAAAATCTTAAAGCCGGCCGAGCGTGACGGAAGTAACGGAAGTGGGAAGCGTGATAAAAAAAAAGGTTAAAGGTAAGAAATCTCAGTGGCAGGTTGCGGGGCACCGTTGATAGAGTGCCGCCGGGAATTCTTCCTGAGGGGTGCAGTTGGTACCTCCGATCCTCTAAAGTCTCCGGGAATGTTCCTCAGGGTTGTGGGGGCTCCGGGTGTGAGATATTGGGGTAACCGTGAATGCTGGGGATGCTGGGAAGAGTCTTCGGAGTGCTTAAGCGAGTGGCGAGGAGGAGGAGGAGGAGGAGGAGGAAGAGGAGGGGGGGGGGTCGGACGGTGCAGGAGAAATAAAACGGAATCAGATCGCAGCGTCCGCCGGCGAGAACTCGGGATGCGCTTGGAGAAAGAGTGAGAGGGAGAGGTAGTGAGAGAGTGAGTGAGTGAGTGAGAGAGAGAGAGAAAAAGAGAGTAAAGGTGACTGGTGTCTACTCTGGAACTAGAGAGTGCAACCAAGTGCAACAGAGTGCAGCGAGTGCATAAAGGTCCCGTGTCCGAGCAATTACCAGCCTGAGTAACGTAACATGCATCATACTTGTAGAATCTAATCTCGAATGATTGTATTGGCTACAGTGTTTTTCGACTACAGTCACATTTTTGTTACTACGACGCAATTGATAAGTACTGTAGAAACAAACGTACAGACTGTATACGAACCGTGTTATATGCATAAGCCAAACAATTGCATAAACTAATTTCTGGGATTTCATATAAAAATAATAAAGTATAGCGTCGGATGTATCTGAAAAAAATGTATGAATTACGTAAACACGTATGTTTGATAAAAATGAAAGAAAAAAAATGATAAAGAAGCCAATACAGTATATTCCCTTAGAAAGCTATAGCGTACTCCCACAGTAGCGTTAGCGATAATTACATAGAGAGGAGAGGGGTGAAGGGTGATGGAAATAAGGGCGGCAGGTTGTAGGTAAGAGATGAGGGTAAAATACAAGTCGGAGGGTAAGTCGAGTAAAGTAGGGGTTGTTCGAATATTCCAAAGCTTAAGAAGAAGAAGAAGAACAAGAAGGGCGAATGAAAGAGCGTTCGTGCGTTCGGTACCTCATGCGAAGATGTTTCCAACCCCGAGACAAGAAGGGGGTTGCGTCACGTTTTCTTAAAACACATCTCATCCCCTATATCCCTAAGCCCGTAGAGGTTTAGAGTTAGCCCTCCGGCAGGCGTCCACCGCGACGCCAGGCGTTGATGAGTCGAGGCAGCAGAAGATTTCGCGAGGGTGGTGGGGTCTTCTCTTAAGGGTGGCTGGTGATGCTGGATCTAAAGGGATGATGTGATGGGGGGGAGGGGTAGGTGGTGGTACTATACGTCCAAGGAGTTGGGTGGTACAGGGAGGTTAGACGTTACACTCCATCTCCGTTCATCCCCCATCACCTTCACCAACCCCCGCTTGACAGTCAAGCAGCAAGGAGGGACCTGGGAATTAATGCACGCACCAGGACGCCACGAAGCAGCCAAAAATCCCTTACGAGGCACAGCAACCCCTGCAAGGTAACCGAGTCGCAGCAAGTTCAGACGGCAAGGTAAACCAGACGGCCTCGAGTAAGGGTAGGTATAGGTTGACGGCACCAGAGATAGGAAGACATGTAGATGTAGGCAGCCAGTGTTAAAGCAAGGCAGGTTCTACTTCGTTATACGACAAGTATAAGAGGCGAGCACAGAGACTTTTATTGATCGCCTGGCAAAAACTCAGGAACCCTCATTTCGTGCTCCGTGCCCCCTTCCAGTGCCCGAGCGAACGAACCAACCAAAGGAATGAAGGAATAAAGAACGAAGTCCACGACCTCTGCGGAACAACCCCCCTTACTTCGGCCTATCTTGTATATATATGTATATGCGTATATATATGTGTGCGTATATATATATATATATATCTGCTAGCACCCTTCGTACTTACCTCCTTAGTAAGGAGTAGTGCGAACGAACCTTGAGGTCCTCGAGGTTTCGCGGGAAAAAGTGGGCTGCCAAAGAAGGAGAGGAACCCAGGACCTGCTTCTGAGACTCTGATAATCTTTTACACTTAAGACGGCAACCCTTTCCGTTTCTAAGTTACCCCTTCGCTCTTTACTCTTACCCTTCATCTCCTTCTAGTTATGGTACACATCTACCACGTACCCCTATACCTACTTACCTTATACCCAAGCCTTTTCAAACCCTCTGTTAGGCCTACCTCTTTTACTCCTTCTAGACCCTTCATCTTTACTTGGATTTTCTCCCTATTTTCTATAGCGTCACTGTTCCCGTGGGACTTTGCTCAACTTCCTATTCTTAGTTTAACCATTCTTTGGCTACTAGCTCGTATGGGTTTATACTTGAAAAGATAACGGTTCAAATTTTTACTCGATTTTTGGGAATTGTTTGAATTTTTTTTCTTCACATAATTAGGATTTTTATTTGAATTCTTAGAAGTTGATAAAAATGAGAATCTTATTGATACCGGTTGTTATCTGGTAGATATGTAGAAGTACTGATAGGAATGCACTGTGAAAGGGTTACTGGGAAGAAAAGCTGCACGGGACGTTGAAGTTTACGGTATTGAGTGTTGGTATGTGGTATGTGCTATGTATAGGGTGTGAACTGAGGTTTCTAAGGGTAGTAAAAGAGACTGCCGAGACGGGTAAGACGTGTTTGTTCCACATAAGGTACCTATTGTCAGCTACGACCATCTTTCCATTGTTTCTTACGGCATCACTACCCTTCCTACACCCCTTAGCTACCCCCCGATACTCATAGCTACCCCTGATATACTCGAAATAGACGGGGAGACTATATCTCGTTCTTCGAAGACACCCGCTACCTTGGTTAACTATCTTATCATTGAGCCTGGGTAAAAAGTTTAGATCGGGGACGAATCACTGATTGATCATTTTACATGGTTCATATAAGATACGTAGATACATATGTGTTATGTAGAGTGAATTTCATCCCTTGAAATCTCAAAACTGTCTATTACCAACCCTTGGGACTGTTCGGCAAATATAAAAAATGCACCCAATACCTACTACCCTGAGGGAGAAATTCATATGTGCGATAATCGCGATCTGAGAATTTTACCCTCGCGACAAGTTGAGTAGCGTCTTAGCACAGGTGGGGACGGAATGAGGGTGGGTGTAGAAAGGTGGGAGGGTGGCTGCGAGGGTGGACGCTTCCGGGAAAGTGGCAAGTACTGCCGGGAATGATGGAAGGGACGATGTGTCGCGGTAAACTTGTTTACGGCTGGGGTTCGCTATGATTTTAACGCCTAAACGGTGAATTCTACTAGGCGGGAACAGACTGTTCTAATATTAACGAGGGGCTTGAATTTCGCGGCGTACTTGTCGCCCTTGGCGTCGTTGCTACCCTTAGGTGAGAGAATCTCTAGAGAGTGCGAAGTCAACGTTCCGGTGGCTGCTGCCAAGTCGTGTTTCCCGCGTAAATCTAAAAATCTTGATATAACGCGAGAGATTCGATGCGCCGACAGATTCGGATGACCGTAGCGACTTTTTTTTATTTGTTTTAGGTATAAATTAATGCGGTGGATGCTTAAGAAACGGAGGAATTCATTGAAAAATATGGTGGAAGAGTAAACAAAGAATCCGGCCTGGCGGAATGACAGTGGAACCAAAAAAAGGACTTTCAACCCCTTGGCGCAGGGGCACGTGGCTAAGGCCTCTGGCTCTGGGCGACACTGACGCCGCCGGGTCGTGTGCCATTGTATAAACGTCGGGCAATAACAATAATTAGACTTCTGTACCCACAATCATAGTAATGGCCGTATCCTAGGGACCACCCGGAAAAATATTCTAATAAGGAAAATTTTCGCTTTTGTATTAAAGAAAACTTGAGTTTTACCAGGGAGTAAGAAGCAAAGAGAGTCTAAGAAGTCGAAAAACGAATCAGAAGGAAAGGAAAGAAGTAGAAAGAAGAAGAAGAGGAAGAAGGAGGAAGTCGAGTACTGGCAGTTTAGGGGATAGAAAGTGCTCGAAGAAACCGAAAGGTCGGTTAGGTCCTCTTCGTAGAAGAATATGACTAGGAGGGAGAAGAACAGGGTGAACAGAGGGAAGAAATAAAGAAGGGGTTTAGGGTAGGAAAGATGACGAGGGAAGGGAAAAGAGAATCGTATGAGAGTATAGGGTAAGGGGTTGCGGCGTCCAGGAGTACGGGGAGCGAGTTGGTATTGTCTCAGAAGGGTGGTTGCTTGCTAAGGATGAGGGACGGGGGGAGGGCTTTGGGGGGTTACTCCTGTAGGAGACGGGAAGAGGGTGGGTACAGTGGATGCTGCGGAGGCACTGAGAGAGAGCGGGTAAATGAGAGAGAGAGTGAGAGGGACTAACTCATGAAGGGAAGGAAGTAGCGGAAGAAGAAGAGAAGCAGAAGAAAGAGAAAAGGTGGGGATGAGGGTCGTCCTCGTCAGCGGTAAGGGGTAAGACGCTGCAGGAAGGGTTGGAAATCTAGATAGAATTTCTTCATTTCACCTCCTATCCTCTCTCTTGCACTCCCATCTACTTTGTATTTCTCTCCCTATCTTTCGCTCTCTCTCTCTCTCTCATCTCCCTCGGCCCTCCTCCAGGCCCCACTCATTTCACCCCAGCCACGCCATTCTTTCTCTTAAGACTCCGCGGCAGAGGAATCGTTAAAATCTGGCCGCCCTCCTCGTCTCACCCCCCCCCCCCCCCCCCCTCGGTCCTCACTCCCCCCTTTGAACGCTCTCGAATCCTCTCACCCCAACTCATCCCTCCGTCCATTCCAGTACTGAGACCCATACCCCACGAGCGCCACCACGGGGTTCGTGGTCTCACCCCAGGAGTGCCACCCCCCACCCACCCACTCTCCATACCTCCCTTACGAGGCATCCACAGTCACCAAGCCTTGAACGCTCGACGCTCACTCACTACTTACTTTCTAGGCGGAGTTCGTGGGTTGGGTGCCCGTGGGGGGCTGAGGGGGTGGCAATCACGCATTAATCAAAGAGATGCGTGTACTTGCTACAGCGCTTTTCAACGGACTTACTCATTTGGTCGTGTTCTAATTCTGAAACGTCCTATCTTCTTTCGTTCTCTTTTATTCGTGTGCACGTGTTACGTATTTATATGACGTGCTTGGAACTTCAGAGACACTGTATATATATTGGAGACTCCTCATATGGTTATTTATGGACACGCGTGTATTTACGTATGTTTGGTAGCAGGAGGAGCCAGGGTAGTATGTGCAGTGTATGACGTCACCTGAAAATTACAATTGATTTTGGTATTTTAGTAGGAGGTGAATTTTGAGTTTTGGCAATTTCTGAAATTTCAATTTGACTATGGGAAAGGGGGCATTTTGTATTATACTTTTTTTTTGTTTTCTATCAGGAAGTAGAGACGAATGTGATCAAGGGGTTGGAAAAAGATTTTCGAAATTTTGAAACGATCAGTAACACGCACGACTTGGTACCTACCTCGTTTTTCGTTACGGTCCAATCGCATTGCTTCGGGATTTCGACTTTACATATTTTTTCTCCTCTCCGCCTTCTCTTCCCTTCCGCCAAGCTTCCTTCCCTCGTCCGTCACTTCTGTTTCCTCGACTGCGAAAAAAGCTTCGTTGTTAAATCCCGAGTTGTTTTCCGGATTAAAACACGTAATTCAGTGTTCGCCTCTATTCTCTTATTCGTTCGCGCTCTCGGGCGAAAAGCGAAAAGGAAAGAGTCAGAGAGGTCGAGGAAGGGGTGAGGAAGAAGAGAAAGGACAGAAAAAAAATGTGGAAAAATGCTTTTCGCGAATTCAGTCCTGAAAGGTGCTGTAGGTGCATTGAAACGGGAATAAATAAAAAAGAATTTACGCTCGCTACCAACTGAAAAGCATTATACCCAAAGTACGTCAAAACTGAGGAATAGAAAAAACTTCCAAAATGGCGTTTAAGATAGTCAGACATTTCTTAAAAGAGCCTGTAGCCCCAGGCAGTATTTACAAGATCTAAAATAATTACGACAGTAAACAATGCTAACGGGTAAAATAAAAATATCAATCCAATTCCATATGAGATAATGACTCGAAAAATCTCATCAGGATAATTTTTGATTTTCGATCGAATGATTGGCGTGAAAACTTTTCAGAGTTCAACGGTGAAAAAGGGGAAGTAAAGAAAATAAGGCACAGAGCGAAAGAGAGAAAAAAAAAGAAAATACCCAGCGATACTACCGACGGCCGTAATGAATTTTTCAAATGGCACGTTTTGCCTGAGTAATAGGAGCCGCGCGAGAAAAGCCCGAAAAGTTGTGCGAGCAACTCCCGGCTCCCTTTGAAAACTCCTGTAGGGAAAGATCGGCCGCGGGTAGAGCTAGGTAGGTATCCCAACGAGCTCACCCTCTGCGCTGCGTGAAAAATATGTAAAGTATTGATTGCATTTTATAATTACTTGGGAGCCGGGCGTCTTAGCTACCCTACCCGCTCGGGGTGGCAATCGCCCCTCGCGTTGCCCCTCATCAGCCACCCCTAGCGTTCATCTCAACCCCCTCGTGTACCCCAAACCCTCAACCCTCCCATTCCCCCACCCCACCCCCGATCCTCGTCTCTTCTCAACGACTCGAGCTTTTTCTCTCTTCCTTAGCTCCTCGGCCACCCTCTTCTTCTCTACCCTTTTCCTTCCACCCTCCACCCCCCTGAGCTACGAACTGAACCTACAGAAGTTTCTGTGGCGTTCTCTCTCTCTTTCTCCCTCTCTCTCTCTCCCTCTCTCATTTGTATACTCCCTCATCAACCCTCTCGCTCCCTCTCATTGCCTCAGTACTCAACGGTATGAGCGGAGGCTGAAAGGAGGCAGAAGGGCTCCTCCGGTGCGTATGCTTGTGCGGTACTGATGCCAATGCTGTACGAGGACCAAGTTCAGAGAGAGAAAGAGGGAGAGAAACCAAGAGAAATAAAAAGAATAGAAAGAGAGACGAAGAGTGAGAAAGTACCCATGCTGCGATGGACAAGGCGAGGTGAGGTCGCGATGAGACGTGTGGAGGAGTGGGAGGTAGAAAATTCGTGGCGACGGAGGGAAAGGCGATAGGAGGAGGTGAGTTAAAAAAAAAGGGAAGAGGAGGTGAGCAGGAACGAGGGAATCCTTAATGTCGGAACAGGAACGGCCGATATTAAGGAAACGGAGACGCGGATTCGACTGCCAACAGATTTAGCGGCCACTTCCGAAACAATCGGATTCCTTATTTCTTTACTTTTTCTTTATCCACGGGAGTATCGTGTCTTTCTTCCTGTTTCTCTCTCTCTCTCTCTCTCTCTCTCTCTCATGCTTTGCTTCACTTTTTTCTGTCTTTCTTTCTCCCTCTCGATGTTTACTCGATGCCCCTTTATTTTCATCCATCTTCTCCGTCTCTCGGACATTCGTACCGGATAAAAAGGGGTCGCGCCAAGGAGATGACTCGAGACGTCGCGAAGACGATTCAATCGGGAGGCTGCAATTTGCGTGCAAAACACTTTTTGCCAGCACTGGATTTCCGGGATGAAATTTATTTTGGACCCGCGTGGCCTACGAATCGTATTCGAGAATTTATAGATTTTTTTTTCAAGGGTGGCTTCACTGTAATTGAAAGTGCTTTTAGTAATAATATTCTCACTCTTACACACGTCTGCCGCGAGTATGAGACGTTCGGAATATTTGTAACTAATGATTGGGACTGTGAGTATATCCTGTGAATATTTTTCCTCTGTTTTTTATCTATCCTTTCAGTTCCAAGAATACAAAAAAAAATTCGAAAATTTATACAGTAATGTTCTAGGTACGTGGCGTATCGAGGGTTTGTTAGTAATCGTACATATGTAACGGCGGGTGGGACGCCACACGTCAGCCGTCGGGACGCTCATTAAAAGCACTTAATGCTAATCTGAATAGCGACGTCAAGCAACAACTCCAAGTAACCGTAAAGTAACGTAAAGTAACGTAAAGTAACACGCAAAGTAACCTTAAGTAATTTTGAGATGGATGAAGGGTATTAGAAAATTAATCAAAATCCCATCGATGTGAATAGAAAACGCCCGTTTCACGGTTTAAGATTTTCGAGACTCAGAATAATGGCGGCCGGTAATACGGATCGGTCTCGGTGGCCTGAATCGTTGGCAAATAAATCCCGGCACGTCCTGAGAAATCCCGCAGGAAGAAAGCGGAGAAACAGAAGGAGCGATATAAAAAAAAAAAGAAGCACCAAATTCATAGGTATAGAAATAGCTATAGAAATCCGTGAACATCCTGGATTCAAAGCAACTAACCAAATGAAGCGCGCTGTATAGAAAACAGTGCAGTAGCGGATAGGTTGGTATGACTACCACGAGGTTGATCTAGGTAAGGGTAGGTAAGGGTAGAGATAGAAGTACACATACACGGAAATACCAAATAGAGAAAGAAGTACTGGATGAGGAGGAGGGTGAAAGAGGGATGGAAGAGAGAGATGAGGGATCGGCGGTAGTACGTAAGGACCGTATAAAAAAGTGGGTGGTAAGCTAGGAAAAGGAGGCTGCTACTCACTCATCCCCTACAGCCTATAGCAACCCCTAAGAGTAACCAGAAGGTATCCGGCTCGGTTTGAGAAATGGGAACGCTGCTTTTGGTAGTAAAAGTAGTGGCTAAGGTAAACGAGGAGGGGCCACTGTTTTTAGTCGGGCCGTTCATTTACTCTCTCGGCCGGGTAAAACCGTATGGCGAGCGAATGATCGCGAGGGAGAGAGAGAGAGAGAGAAATTGGTGATGAGGAAGACGAAGAGAAGGAAGAAGAAGATGCTGAAGAAGAGTTGCAAGAGAAATACCAGAAGGATGAAGCCTATACCAAGGAAGCAGTGCACGTGCAGGCTTCTCATATACATAATACAGAACGGGATAGGCAGCCAGTGGTAACAGACATTCGTAGCTAGACACGTAGGGGCGGTGGGGGGATAATCGGGGTGCACGTAGCGTGAGCGCAACTGAGCCACCACTGTTGGGGGTGAGGGGGAGGTAGGACTAAAAGAGAGTACCGAGATAGAAAGAGGACTGGATAGAGAAGAGGGTTGATGAGAGAGAGGTTATCAGAGGGGGTGCAAAATGGAGACAGAGGCGCTTGGCTAAAACACACGTAAGGGGTTTTCTTGGTTTCTTACGTCGACGAAGTGGTGGAGGTAGTATAACGAGAGGGGTGATGAGAGAGGTTCGGTAGGGGGATGATGAGGATGAGAAAGAAGGAGATAGGTGATTCTGTATGTGGGAGCGAGAGACGTTTGGCTTAAGGGGGGTTAGGGGTTGCGAACCATCCAAGCCAGCCAAGCAGGCAGGCAAGGCAGGGTGTAAGGCAGGCAGGCAGGTTGCCTGCCTAGAAGTTGCGCCCAGCATTTTAATCGATTTCATTTGCGCGCATGTGAGCGAGCCAGAGAGAGTCGCGAGAGCGAGCGGGAGAGAGAGGGTGAAGTCGGCGAACGACGCTGTATAAACCTTTCTTTGTTTTGCTTTGCCTGCGTCATTACGGGCCGCGAGGGCGACGCGGGGCGCCGCGACGGGGTGCACACGCCAACAGGGCTCCCACTTCTCTTACGAGGGCGTGGTTCTTATACGATTTGCGTATAGATATCGAGATGGATGGATCCATAGATAGATGAATGAAATCTATGGATTTATATATATGGACATTTGATTCCTTTTGCACTGAGTATGTAAAATATAGGGGATGATTCCTTGGCCCAGATTCAGGTTGGATGAACCCGGTTTGTCGTATGGAAGAATTTTTTTTTTTTCTTTTTGTAATTCGCTTGGTAATTATTGCGCGTGGAGTATAGGATGTGGGGTAGTTTTTTTTGTTTTAGGGTAAGATTCAGGTTGGTATTATTTCCGAATTGGGAAATGCTACTTGGTTATGCAGATGACGGGGATTAATGATCGTTCTTATGGTTTGTTTGGAATTTTTATTTTCCACGGGGTTTTATTTCATTAGATGTGGATGGCACGTAATATCAGGCTTTATGGATATAATTTTTTCTTTTTTTTTTTACTGCTAGTCGTCCCAATTAAGTTGTGCGAAGGACGACGTCCGACCATTTACCAAGCTTCTTCTTGATAGGCTGAATTATGAATCTATTAACTTAGAAGTTGACTCTATTCAGCTTCTATCGTCTATCCAACTCGTTTAATTCTGGTGAGACTAGAAAATCATAGTGTGACGTCATAATTAATTAGACCCTATAAAAACATCACGTGACATTCTGATTTCCTTAATCGATGATACAACCATAAAAAAAATGATCATAGGAAAAACTCCCGCGCTTTTCCAGACCACGTGGTCGCCAACACAAAAATCCATGTTTCTTCAGATCCAGAAAATTTCCGAAATTTCCCAAAATCAATTCATCACGAATGACCTCGGATTGTCAAATGAATCGAAGCGTAGTCGAATTCGCCGTGAAAGAAAAAGAAAAGCATCACGTGGAAAGAGAACGCATGACGCCGACGTCCGCGTCCACGTGGTCAGTAAAGAAAGCTAAGAGGGGTGGGTAAAAAGGGAAAGATAGGTCGTCGAGATTTAGTCGGGGTTCGAGGAGCGAGTCTATAGGGGTTGGGGTGGTCCACCGCGTGGTCAGCTGGCGTCGGCGCGCCTCTGTTTCGAATAGGGGGGTGAAACCTGTTAGGGGTGGGAGACGGTCACCACGTGCGCGGCCACGTGGTCCCTCAACCCTTATGAAATTGTCGACTCTTTTTCAGTCCAACCCCACCAATTTCTGTGTACAAACATAACACACATCTCCCCAATTAAATTCTTTGACCTTTGACACCAAATTACCCCATTGCTAATAACACCCCCGACTCACCATATCAATACGCCATGCACACTAATCTAAATTACTATATATTATCCTATATCACAGATAAGGGTACAGTACAGTCATCGTAAAGATTACGGAGATACGTTTAAGCGAATAATCATACCCTGAAACTCTTATTGCCTTTAAAGAAAACTATAGTTATATACTCGTGCGATCTCCGTGGGCACTAAAAGGTACTAATAATAATACCATGAGAAATACTAATCACAGTTTCCGTTTCTCCTATTCCACGGACGATTCGGTACGATCAGCCTTAGGGATGTTAGAACAATGTCGGCTCTTGGCTTATGAACTTAATGAGTGGTTAACGTGAGCGCCGGTTAAGTCTCGGAGTTGTTAACTCTTTTGCTTTTAGCGCTCCGGTGCTTTTGTCATGCCAGGCGTCGTTATACCGTTAATATCTACAGGGTGTTCCAGCTAATTCTCCTTTGCCGAAGATAAAAACATGATTTTTATCCGAACAAAGATATCTCACGGTTCAACGTCACGAAGGATTCCTTTAACGATCCTAGTATATTTGTATCTCTACGTTATCACTCTTATTGAATAATACCTATCGAGATCGTTAATCTCCTCGAATTATAGTATCGTAATTATCCTGATATACCGTAGTATTATACGAAGCCAGATCGGTATCAACTGGTACGATTGGGCACACTCCAATCTAAAGGAAAGTCCAATGTTAACGCAAGGGCAACGTGCGTGTCGCATTATGCACGTGAGTTTATTAGCGGCGCTACTTGGATACGTGACATGTCTTGCATGTTGCATGTCGAAGCGTATCGTGGTAGACTCTACAATTTCACTAAGTTACATGCTAATAAATACAGTCATCGTGGGAAAAACATTTATCGATAATCGTCGCGACCATTGGATCAATGCTCATGCGTGTGTTTATTTGGATAACTCGTGCTCATACGTATAATTAATGATGATCGATCTAGTGATTAAACTTACAGCGAAGGGTTATTTGTACTGTGATGACTATTTGAATATTATTATTATTTTAATTAATCAATTGTATATTAATCGATGCATATATCAATGGTAAATCATTGTGGGGTTGTGAGTAGTGAAATAAAAAATCAGTGAACGGAAGGTCAAGTTACGTGAATGGACCAGTCAGTCAGTCTTCCAAGGAGTCATTGAGTCATTGAGTCAGTCAGCCAGGGACCCCGTGAATCGCGAAGCTTGAAAAAGCTTCCTCGTGCAGCCCTCGACGTCAACCCCTCATCCAGGATTGCCATTCCCATCCCACATCCACTGGCACATCGATCCGCCTTAATGAGTGGAAAGAATAAGACAGCCACCCCTCCGACGCTACCGCCCCTCCAACGCCGAGCGTCGCCGTCGCGTATAGGAAAAGAAGGGGCAGCTAGGGGTTTGGGCCGAGGCAGTAGCGAGGAGGGTTGGAAAACGCGGCAGTTCGAAGGGGGGTAGGTTCTTGGTTCGGTAGGTGGAGGTTCCTGGAGGTGGTGGTCGAGGGTGAGTCGTTGCTTCGAAGGGTGAAGCCAGTGTGTAGCTGAGGGTTGGTAATGCTCCCGTTGTTTCGCAAGCGAACGAGGGTGGCACGCACGCACCCCCAGCCACCCGAGCCTCCGAGGAATGTTAATTCCCGCCGCTTTAATTCTTACGAATATTTCCAGGCTTACTCCCCTTCTTTGCTCTTCCACCTTACACCCTTCCCTTCTTCGTCCTCCTCTTCTTCTTCTTCTTCTTCTTCTTCTTCTTCGTTGTCACCCCCTGCTTCTTCTTCCTTCGTCTACCTTCAATTCCACCTCACGTTAAAACCACCCTTTTATCCGCACTCCCTTTCTTGACACTCATTCTACGGATGCTGCCTCCCTCCACCCTCGGTAAAAAGATTAGGCAACCAGTGGGGGATGCTCCAGGCGTAGATTTCTGGCCCTGCCCAAACTTATCTATGTATTTGGAATCTAAACTTTCTCTGGTATACATTGTCTCCATTGTTGTTCTCGCTATTCTAATTGTTAATAAAAACAGTGATAACGCGCATTCTACCGTTTTACTTTCTCTTTTACTTTCTACGTATGTCTGCATATACGTATGATATTCACTTTACTCGTACGACTGTGACGTAATCGAGTACAACCGGCGATCCGATACAGTTGTTTCTGCATTCAGGTATACTGGCCTGAATAGAAAGTCCGAATGGCATAATAATAAAAAGTACGACCAAGAGAAAGAAGCCGCAGAGTAAAGTAGAGCAAGAGGAGAAAGACGCCGAGTAACAACGATAGGGCGAAGAAGATAAAGAAGAAGAAGAGCAAGAAGAGGCGTAACTGCCGTGACTTTTTGCCATCACGTCATATCCGGTCATCGGAGCAGCACGCTGCTTGGCGATTTTATGAGTGGAAGCGTGTTTACTCGAGTAGATCATGGACGATCGAGTAAGATCTGTGCGAGAAGAATCGATATAATCGATCAGCATTGATCATTGTCGATCGCCATCGATCGTTTCCCCATTCCGTAAATTTTCATTAGTTACTCCATCGATCTACTTGAATCTAAAATAAAAATTGTTAATACAATTTCATACATATTTTACATATATTTACATGTAAAAAAATGTCCTTCGAGAATTATTAATCCTTAAGAATTTCATCATATTGAAAATACGTTCCTTAAGGTTCATACAGATACCCTCGTGGAATACGTTCCTAAATTGCGGAATGATAGCCTGGAGGTTTGAATGTAAAAAAATTTTTTTAATTAAATTTATCAAGGACCTTTTTTTGTTATGATCATACAAGGATGTGTACAGTTGTATTCTATGCTCTAAGGAAACAGTGGTAAAACCTAGGGAGTATCCTAGATGTGATCTGCGCTATAAACAAACTGGACCGTGTTAGAGGGAAGAGGCTGATCTAACGTCATCCCGGACGATAAATTCTCCCGAGGAATAAAGTAGATCTCGACTAATTGTGGGAGATGCACGACTCACTCACTCGGCCTCTTCGATGCCTCCTCGCTAAACCTATAGGAGATCAGGTTATGCACACCGCAAGTTGGTCCACGGATTTCGTTAGCGATGGCTTAGAACCGACACCCTAATAATAACCTAAGGTACACAATATAAACGATGATTAATATGAAAAATTTTTTTCTGTGTTAAAAAAACCCCAAAGTATTGATAAATAAGAAATAAAGATTTGGAGAATGAAGCTGAATGGTGTAAAAACCCCAAAAAGTATTTATATTGAAAAAAAAACATTTTTCGGATAAAAGGTGAATATAACAAATAATGGAAAAATACATATTTGAATATAGAAATTTTTAATTGTCATTCAAGTATTTTTAATTAAGGTTAACGAACGAGAGATAAAGTTCCCCCTAGTGAGTGAAAGTTGCGACAAAGTTTCGTTGTAAGTACTGAAAGCTGTGATGATCTAAGTGATCTATGTAACTCGTAAAGTTACTGCAGGTGTTCGAATCCTTCGGTAGGTCCGAGGATCGAAAGATCGCACGAGCGCAAAGATCAAGCAGGATCGTGCGACCCGGACCCCTCGACCTGTGCCAAGAACCCCCCTGATACACCTCTTCCTCGAGGAAGGAGCAGCAGCATCATCCCCCCTGGACCATACTCCACGGAGTAGATCTTGTAGATGCATCTGGAGCTGTAGGTGTAGGTACCTTCAGCGAGAGTGAGTACCTCAGGTCGGACTCCTGAGCAATCCTGAGCAATCCACTATGGGCCTGACTGGTTGGACCCCATCCCAGGCTCACGTGGCGGAGATGTGATCCACGCCTGTGATGCAACGAGAGGATTGTCTTACTTGAGCGGAGCACCTCAGTGCCGAAGCGCGCCTAACCTGAGGAACAGTGAAATTATATCGGGCGAACGGGATCACGTGCTGCCCACGGATGGAAGGTCGGGAGGTTGCCAGGATTCGCTCTCGAAGGAGTCTTTCTGAATTCCATTAACTACTTGGAAATATTTCCAGGAACTCCGAGCACAAATAGGAATTCGTTCCCGTTGAGTAATCCTTCGATTACGTGACTTTTGGTCCTAGGGATTTTTAATTCGTTTTTTATTTATTTTTAAAAAACCCTTGAGCAAACTTAGGATACGGACCAATCGTATGCAGAAGAGAGTACGCTGTAGAAAACAGGATTGACTGATCAGACAGTTAGACGAGAAAGAGACCAGAAGAAAGAAGTGGTACCAGTATAAGACGGTAGCTGTGTGATTATTTTTTTTTCTATGCGGTTGGTAATATTCGTGAAGTTGGCAAGGAGGGCGAGGAATGGCGTTAATATCGCGAATAAAATCGCAAATAAAATCGCCTGGCAATTCCGGGGGTGGTTGGAAGGATGAGGAGGGGAGAAAAAAAGTGCGGTTCGCATTGCCGAGAGGATCGTGGGTTGGGTGGCAAGATGGCGCCGTTCGTGTTTACTTCGTTAAGCAGTTAATTACTACGGGAGCCCTGACGGGCTAAGGACGAATCGAGATGGAAGGTGGAAGGTAGAAAGTGGGAAGGTTGAGAAGGTTGGGAAGGTCTGCAGATATAGAGGAGACAGAAATATCGCGACTCGCGGCTAAGTGCTTCAGCCGCTTGGCAAATCCGATCGTCAAGTCCGCCGCGAAATCTATTTATCTATTTATCTATTTATCCCCGGGGCCAGAGGCAATAAGCTAATATTAAAATAAATAGCGAGGAGCATCATCCCTCGGAACGACTTCTAGACTAGCCAAGGGCTACGCCATTTCCTACTTCAGAAACCTACCTAATTAGCACATGCTGTAGTGGCGCATACAGTGCTAGACAGTAAATACGTCTTATTATATATATATATGATATATATCAACGTTAAATGCACTCTATTTATGAATCTATCTGTACGTTGATATACACCAACCCCAAGAAAAAGAAAAATCCCACGTTAGCCGAATAATATGCATGGAAACTTTTTTTCCAAATTTTCTTCAATGCACTTTCCCGTTCGGGGTCTTAAAAAATTCTCTGTAAAAAATAGTACTTTTTATACATTTTTCTCTTCGAAATACCCACCATCGCTACAACCCTGCTTTCTCTAACCCTATTTCTTTCCAAGGATAAATCTTTCTCAAAGACACTTGGCGCACCTATACTCCCCGTTATATAAGCAGAGTATACATAACAGTATCGCAGCATCACTCCCTGTCGCGACTATACCAAAGGACTCCCTCGGGTGAAGGAAGGCATCTGACAAGCAAGCAGAGTGACGGGTATGGAGTAACAACCCCTCTTTCCATTCATCCCCTATTGACCGGAAGTTATCAGAGAATCAAGAAGGGCGGATCGTTTTTAGCAGCGCACAGACTTTTCTCAGTATCCAGGAAAGTCTTAGACATGCAAGGTACACACTTTTCCTTGGGATACGGCTGACTCCCACTACGCTAATCTCTCGCAGATCTTCTGCGGAATCTCATTAGAAATTCATAACCGTATCCCCCCACCCACCCACAACCACCGGCACCACCCCCCTTCCGACCGACCGACCAACCCTCCGACCGGTTGCCCGGAGGCAAAGGAAAGAGGGTAAAAAAAGAAGCGGCCATGATACGAAAGAAATAAGCAGGCAAAGTACATTAAAAATTAATTACTCTGCTGATGGAAGCTAGAAGTGCCTAGTACCAGCTACTACCCACCATACCGCCATCTTTCTACTATCCTTACGCCGTACTATCATACCTTCGACTACGACCTTCCCTCGCCAACTAAAAACCTTCAGAACCCTTGGACGCAATGATTACTAGTCACTCGGCGAGTTTTCACCAGAAACGCTATTACTTCTTTTTCCCAAGAATTTTTACTTTGATACTCATTTATACGTGTATGCAAATTCTTGATACTTTAAAGGGGAAAAAAAAAGAAAAAAATTAACTTGAATTTTTGAATTCAGTCTAACGATACTTTTTAATGACGTATACACGTGTCTCGAGATAACTCGTATCAACGACTTTAATTGACTGGAGATAGCTGACTCGACCTTCCATAAAAACAAAGCATAATTTTGTAAATAATTACGAAATAGTTAACCCTAATGCCTCCACCGAGTTTTCATACCGACGTAAACTTTCGTCATAGTTATCAACGACTTTGGCTTAGTGAGCGAGACAGCGCGATCTTTTTGCCTTGCGTCAAAACTTACGGCGCTCTACCATAACTTTGACCTACGTAGGACAGATTGTTTCAAGAGCGAAAAAAAATCACCAACTTACTTATCCCTAACGCCTAATATAACGAGTCTCCGTTTAAGGTCCGCTCGTAACACGTAAGAATCCGTTGTTCTCTATAAACGATATAAACAACGCGATAACGTTGTCGTACGAATCCACGTCTAAACTTAGTCAATATTTGAAGTAAAATTTTCAAAACATGATTCACCCATAACACGGCATTCGCCTAAACCCTAATCGTGCCATATGTGATAAACTGTCAATACAAATAACAATAATCACCGTCATACCCATATCCAATATACTCTCAACGCGTCATAACAAGACTTGGCAACCTCGTGCCGGCGTGCACTTGGCAAGAGACACGTCGGCAAATATTTCTGTTGTTCAGGTAAAAGAAGGAAATGGACAAAAATAGGTTGAGTTCGGAGTAAGAGTGTATAGCGTTAGAATATAATGGAATGAAAGAAGAATAGAAATGAGAGAGATGGAATAGGTGACCGTACGCGAGGTAACCTAACCTAACCTAACCTAACCTCCATCCTGAGTCTCACCTCGAGTCCCAGTCACTTGTTTAAGTACAGGTAGACAAAGAATTTAAGAAGGAAAAACGGTACACGGTATATATACGTACTTACGTACCCACGTACGCGCCTAGGTAAATCCTCGTCGAATCCACCAGGTCCTTGGTCAAGGGTCAGGTGTGTCCTTATGTGTGTCCCCGAAGGACCTTCATGCTCTACCTGTCTTTTGTTAACTCGAAGAAATACCGTTACGACGCCTTCCTCGCATTAGGTACTAATTTTATAATCCTAGAGAGCTAGGTGCCATGTGCCCTCTTCTTGTCTCCCTTTCGAGATCCTGAAGACCCCTGGGGGGGTCCCTCAGGATGACCCTATTCAAATTAAGGACCTGCCCTTCGACTAAGGGATTTTTGGATATGTGTCTTCCTTGGATGCATTGCCGATATTACCTTGGTTATGGAAATTTTTCGGTACCTCCACCCCACGCCTCACCTGCTGCCACCCTCTTCGTCGTGGTCTATGGTTTTTATATGCGCCCTTGTTGAATTTGCGCGAAATTCGGGATAATCAGCTCGTGGCTAATTGACCGTGTGAAGATTAGCCGTTAAACTTGCATTCGATTGCAACCGAGTGCATTCGTTGCACACAGTGCAAGAAAGAGTCCGCGGCGTTATTGCTAACTGGGAGAAAGTGCAATTGACCGAGTACCATTCCTGAGGAAAGATCTGTGTAACGACGGTACCATAACAATACAATCCATACCAACTGACATGGTAAGGTGTCCGTAAGAAAAAGAAAATGGCTACCCTGCGTAGCGGCGAGGAGAGGGTGAGATGGAAGGGAGCGCTAGGGGAAAAAAACGCAGAGTGCATATAAACCCACAGAAGTAAGGAGTCCTCTAAAAGTGATGGAGTTAAAGTACGAGGTAGTAAACAAATAACAAAAAAAAAGAAACAATAAAAGAAGGCGTCCACACAAATGCAGGACATAAACAAGATAATAAGTTATAAAGTCATTCGCAGAATCAATCACGGCGAAAACCATGGAAATCGTATACGGAATTTTTCCACAGTGTCTTTTATTAGTAAAATCCAGTAAAACTAAAAGCTGTACGGCAGGGGGGGTTGGGGTTGGTCAATAACTATACGTATAGTGTACCAACAAAAGTTTAGGGGGTCATGTAAAACGTGAGGGAGGGGAATAGGTAAGGTACAGTCCTTCCTTTCGAAGAAGACGTAAACCCTTTGGGACGTATTATACGTTTATTCCGCAGGTATAAGGAATTCCTATAGGTACAGGTGCACTCACACTTAGGTTACAAAATGCAAGTGCACATAGCTACAGGTGCATGTGCAACATGCGAGCCATTGCTTGGGTAAAGGGTAAGAAGAGTCGTGGGCTGTGGAAAATAGGTACGGAGGGCTAATAATTATGAGACATAAAGTGACTGGAAGAGAAGCAGCAAAGAGAAAAGAGAAGACAAGAGCATTCACCATAGTTCCAAGAAGGATTCAACTAATGTAAGGCAGTGCTATGTTTTTGTGAAGGTCTGATGCTTCCATGAGAGAGAGAGAGAGAGAGAGAGAGTCCAAAGGTACCATTAAACGTTTGCTGGGTAAACGAGTGAGATTTGTCCCATGGTCAAATGCCTTGGGTCTATGGGGTCTTGTATGGGGTAAAGCCAAGTTCATAGTCTTAAGACTTATACACGATCTTAGTTTTCACGGTAGGCTACGGCTATTTGGTCTACGCCATTTTCTCTTCGCGGGGAATGCTTATGGTGAAATACCTTCTGGACACGTATACCTTAGGATGCGTAAGAGATTGTGGCTGTTGGATTTCGGTACCTAGGTGTAGTGTGATAGCTGAATTTTCTAGGTTATGTAACATGGAGAATTTACGGGGGTAAATAATCGTTTTATACGATGCTCGCGTTCGTACACTAGCGAGCCATAATGGGCTTCCTATTTATAGTGTAATAGCATTAATTTACAATAGTGTTTACAAGGACCATTTTTTGCTCCCTACTGTACCTGGATGGGTAACGAGTAAAATGGTGGTATTAGAATAGAAACTGTAAATCCGTTAGTAAATGGAACGAGGTAAATATTTAATTGACTGGATAATGAATTATGGATATTCTTTTGAATTTTGTTGCTAGTGGTCTCTCTTGATTCGAAATACATACAAAAGGGGTTTTACTGGTCGGAGAATTTTTTATTAATGGATTTTGAGGTTGTGAATGACTGTTTTTAGCTTTTCCGATATTTTTGTACATTTATTGAATTTTACCAGACTTTCGGTTTGACTTATTAATATCTGCATGTCTGCGGATCTGCATGTAAGGCGTGTTGAATAATGAAATTCGGCAAGTCCCAGTAATCGTTGGGATCGACGACTGGTTCGTTGTGGAATCAAAATGGTGGTGGGAATGAATGGAAATATTCCGGGTGTCGCAAGGGATGATCGTCCTCCATGAATGGCGATGGAAATAGCGGGAGCAGGAAGCGGTGCCATAATAAATACGTCTTCCAGTGACTTTGCGGAGGGCGTTCGCCTGCCACCCCGTGATCCCCCGGCCCACCCCTAACAGCCCCTAACCACCTTATGCCGCAGGACCGCCAGGAGCTTTTCAATAATGCAGTCGTTACCCTGGTTAACCTGGATAACCTGATCAGCCGATTTCAGTCTAGCTGTATTTCCCCCTGCCCCGTAACTTCCCCTTGTCTACCCCTTATTGCACATGCATAATTCGTATCTGTCGATTTCGACGCATCTTACCGTTTTTGTCCCGGACAAAATTTCAAGATGGGCGATTAACAATGAGCTGGTCATGGTTATATTAATCGACTCGATACAATCGCTGTATCTCAAATTGACCTCGAAGTTCGAACCAGAATAAATTTACAAAAAAATCTTATTCAGTCCAATCCAAGTAATTTGATTTGAAAATCGATAAGGATTATATAAATACTCACCAGAAGAAATTCGCAATCGATCCTAACCGATGAGTAAAGGCATCACTATCAAGAACGAGAAGATCTAATATTTTGCCAGTTATTCCCCAAAGGTCCCAATTTCCAAAGTATGACGTCCCTTATCTTTCTGGTGCGTCGGATCACAAGACTAGGTACAGTCTCGCCATCGGAAGTACACACTGCGGTTTAGGCATACGCAAACTCAGTCAGTTCCTTACCTTTCATTAACGGGCCGCAAAGTCAATACTGCGGACCAGGACCTTGGACCATCCTTCCTACCTACCAACCTTCCACAGCATCCTGAGACCCTTTCTCCGTATTACATCTTTGCAACCTACCTGATTTACATCCTCCAGGTACCTTTCACTTAGTCTGCCTAATATATATATATATATATATATATATATATATATAATATATTATATATATATATGTAGTACTGACCAGATTTGGTCACTTGTCGTTGTCGTCAAGGTACGATTCTTCCCCAGGATAATCGATACGATTATCCACTCGAAGGATGGACCGAAAAAGGACGGCGAGGGTTCAGGATCTCCAGGATGCTGCAGAAAACTTCATTCATGTAAACCGAGCCACTTGGGACAACTATTGGATTAACAAGTCTTACCTTACAGCGCAATGCTAATGTTATTAGGAGGATTAAGTAACGGCTACTTGGTATTACATCATACACATACTATAGACTATAGAGTTCCGACTGATTTTGGTACAGTGTTACAGTCGTTAGATACTGTAATTAATTGCTTGTAATACAGTCACATACTGTGACTCGAAAATACGCACAGTGTGTTCGATTATTATTTTTGTAATTCATAAGGAACTTTGTCTTGGGATTGAAATCAGTGAGATTGATACATGAATGATGATTAATAAGATTCGTTCAGGTGGATAGGATATTCTATAATTTTAATGACTGTCAAGAGTCTGTTTCATTCAGACATTGCTACTTAATCGCTTTGAAAACAGGCAGAGAATCTTATTTTACGTGACATTTCCGGAAATGATTATAACGCGGAAAGTCTTAAAATACATTATTGAAATTGTCATTCGAACGTGACGTCACGACTAGTATATAGGAGAATCGAAAAGGGTGGGTTAATAATGGTATATTTAAAGGTTTCCTATACCCGCCGTGAGTGCGACTGAGACAGTCTTATGGGCGCTCGCGTGCTCGCGAGAGAGACAGACATAGTATCCCTCGAAATTTCGTAGGTAGATTTGGGATGACCCTTTTTTGTTTGTAGGCTGTGTTTATTTTGAGAAATCTGTTAATCCGGTTCACTGTCATGTCGATAGGTATTATCGAAGGACATTCATCGAATGAATAGACGAGCAACGAGTGAGGAGTAATTTGCATAAGACAGGCAGATCATTTATGCTAATAATACGGCAGACGTAAACTCTTAATTCGCAGCAGTGAAAGTGTACGGGAAATTTGGGTCAACCTTAACGTAGGTACACACTGAGATATTTGTGCACTATGAAATTGCAATGGGGGAAAGGCCATGGGAAAATTCTGCCATTTTTATTATGGGACATCACAAGTCGTGTACATAAATTGAAATGGAGTAAACAATGGAATCGCTTGAAAATCCAAATGTCATTCACGAAAATGCAGTAAGCGTAGTTTCGAAGTGCTATTCATAATGTACACAACGACTGAACATATACAGGAATTATAAAATATTATATTAACAAGGGTATATAATATTCAGAATAATTCTCGGGTGTCCGGCTTACTAAACAAATCCCATAAAGAATCAATAATCCGTGGAATCCCTAAGGAAGGTTCGCCCTTAACCGCGAGTACCATGACCCTTGGAGTACGTGTACATCTAATATATATACATATATATATATAAAGCAGGGTGTCCCAAAGTCCTTCTCAGGCACTGTAAAAGGGTTGCGACGTTAAAGGTGGTCTTAGTCGAGTGTCGGGTTGTGTTGGTAGCACCGAGGTAACCGAAGTCAGCATTCCGCGATGCTTCGAAGAAATTCATCGAATCAACCCTCGTGATGGGGAAGGTCTTGACGACGACGTGGACTCGGTCCCTAAGAGGTCGACGAGGTGTGGGTTGTGTCGGTTCTCTAGTTTTGTAGGTGTATAAGGTGAGGTTAGGCTTTTTGGGATGCGATGCTGATGTCGGTGATAGTGGTGGTGGTACTTCGTAAGGGAGGAGGTGGGTCGTCGAAGGGTTCATACGTAGAAGGAGCTCAGCACGTAGAACGTAGGACGGAACGTGTGGGTATTGACTAGCCTGCTGGGCCGGCAAGGGTTGCGGCTAAGACAGGCTGGGTTGTGAAGCTAGGTTTGGGGTAGTTTTAGGGGGAGGGGGGGGGTCGGGTGGGTTCTCGACAGAGGAAAGCCGGAGGGAGTGAGGCAATGCTAAAGGCGCCTCCCAACCCCCCTCGACCGGGTGGACTAGCTAAGACTGATATGGATTGTAGATTATTCTGGACCTCGGGGTGCGGCTTGGCCGAGGGTTAGTATCTCGGAACCCTTGCCTTCGCCTTCATCTACACTTACCCTTACACTTAGCTACCCTTATATATCTGTACACGTATATATATATATTCACAGTCCCATACCTACCCTTATGTAGTACGCCTTGCTATACCTTACCTACCTCTAGCCACCTATATTCTACCAGCTATACAGGAGCTATACCTACAACCTAGCAGTGGTGCCTTCTCGAGCACCTTCTCCTTCTTCCAGCAGCCCCTCCCCCCTCCACCCCCCTCCCCCCTCCACCCACCTCCTAGTCTTCGGTATCCTCTCACCTCCCCCTTCGACCAACATCATCTACCTCCCATTGCTCCTTCGCCTCCTTTACTTCCTCCTCCACCTCCTCCTTCTCCTCCATGTCCCTCAACTCTGCAACTTAGTTCTGTTCTGCCGCGGTTAGGCCTGCGGCCGGCTACATGCCTTCTGATAATCCAATGTTGGACGAATTTCGCATCTCGATCCAATCTCGGCCCCCTGCCGCATGCCGGGATTTATTGCTCTCCTTGATAATGCCCTTTCACCTTTCTCACTTATACTCTCTTGTTGTACTAGGAGTTGTTGTTGTTTCGATCTGTCCGTCTGTCTTAGTCGTCTTTTACATAGCGATAGACTTTTTCCCTTTGGCTTTCGCGATGCGTTTGCTCAATGGCAATTGCCGGGAAAAATCTTTTATAGTGCATACAGTGAATGGGGGATGATTGCGGTTACGGATGCGGAGAAACATTAGTGCGGCGATACTCGATGCGGTATCGCGGTAGGAAGGCGTCGCGAACTAACGGCGCGTTAATAACGACTGTTAATGACGGGCGTTAATAACGACGCCGGGAAATGTCGTTTACAATGTGCCTGGCACCGGGACGCATTCTCGATATAACTGCATGCGTCGCTCGCCGTCGAAATTCGCTTTATCTCGAAACCACGAATTCACTCGGATGCCACTTAACGGCGACGTCATTCGTTTAAGGTCATCGAGAAACAACTAATGACGTATCAATAAATTATACATAAATCTATCAAACATGAAAACTCTAACTTTGCACTATACTCCTTCAGTAATATACTAATTACACTCGTATATCAAGAAATTAGTAATACCCACTTCGTATACTTATGAACACGACACGCATATAACACGTGAAAACGGGTGAATTGAAAAAAAAAATAAAAAAAAAACGAAATTAAAAAATAGTGTAACTGATCGCCGTGAAAAACCGCGTTTGAAAATCGCCGATAAAATTGATGTAAACAGGCACTTGGCACGCTCTCAAGAGCGCACCATTGGATGCTGACTCCCAAGGGGGCCGGAGGGTTCTTTGCTCTCGCATAATCTACCCTTTATGGGGTTTCTCGGGAGGAGAGAAGATGCAAGGAGCGAGAGAGAGAGAGAGAGAGAAGGAGAGAGAGAGAAAGAGTACGTACGCGTACGATCGCTGTAGCAGAAGCTTCGCCGAAGGATCCAAAGTGCAAGGAGCACCCATAAACAGCTTGTTGCTTCCGCGAAACTGCCAAGATTCTCTCTCTCACTCTCACTCTCTTTCTCTCACCCCCCGGTTAGTCCCTCCTTTGCTCACTTTCTGCTCCCGCTTGTCTCGCTCGTGTCTTTCCCTCTCTTTCTAGCTCCTTACGTTTCCATGTAGCTGCCAAGTAACATCCTGGCGATTTTCTCTCGTCAGTAATCCATACCGTTCTTTCTCTATCTGCCAGTATATAGATACTAGTACTGGATACTAGTAGATACTAGCTACTATAGTTATACGTGGTAGGAGCGTGGGTACCTGCGCGTACTGGAAGAGATATTATCCAGCGGGAGAAACTATGCGTAGAATGTGAAAGATTGCCTGGAGTCTTTTCCGGCCTGAGATGATGTTCCGCGAGAGAGAATCCGCGCGGCACGAAACGTCCCGCATATACTATGCGTATCATTTGAATACGGGGTACACGCAAATGCGGTTTTATCGTGCGATTTTTTTATTTCCGAAACACCCTGTAGCGTGTATGGTATCGATAGTTGGCGTTAGGATTGCTTCATTTTCAGGTGTAAATTGCAAAGGACGTAAGCACGAGGATAGAGGTAGGGTGGAGTGCTAAAGTAAAAAGAGAGAATAAGAAGGGAGTCCCAGGGGTAGTTTCCTGATGAGACGTCATCAGGGGGGGGGGGGGGGGGGTGAGATTGTCTCACGCGACGAACAAGTTGGCCAGTGACGACCATCTATGTAGTCAAGTCCACCCCGTATTGCTACCCTATGTGTATGATATAGAACTACGAATAGGAATAGCGCTAAGGGTGGGTGAGGGTAGTTTCTCAGTAGGAGATCTGGAACGTGTGTGTTGGGCAGGCGAATGCGAGGCTGGTTAGAGAGGGTTGCTAGACTTCGGAGTCGAGGTAGTCTCGATGCCGTGAGGGTGGAAGGACCTCAGTTCGGGGGGGGGGGGGGGGGGAGGACCAGGAGGACGAAAGGAGCAGGGCATGGGCTGCTAGGGTTTCAGAGTACTAGGGGGTGCTCGGGGGGTGGGTTGAGGTTCAGGCTGGGGCTGAGTCCCGTTAATTCCCCGATACAATGCTCATATCACCTACCCCACCACCCTAGCCGACCAACTCGCCTTCCGAGCCCCTATCAGCCTCTACCTACTTCACCTACTCTACCTACAACTACCTAGTCCTTGTTGGGGGTAGTTTTAGTAGTAGTGGTAGTTCTCCCCCTCAGCACCTTGAAACCCCTTGAACCCCCTGGTGGACCGAGGCTCAACCCCGCCGCGGACGTTCCTTGTCTTACTGGCAAACTTAATCGATATTTCACAGTTTCTTACCCCCTCCAGAGCGCGTGTCCGGCCGCAGAGGGGTGGCAAGCCATCCACCTACCCCGGAATGGGGTGGCGGAGAAGGACTCCAGGAGCCAGGCCTGGGAACTCCCTGCGATGCAAATATCTATCTGCCTATTGTGTTGCGTCTTCCCATAATGTACACTCCCTCGAAGAGGCAGCACCCTCTTCTTTAACTATTATCAACTGTAGCACACTTTTTCATATTATTTCTCGGACTGTACCGATCGTAGAATACGTGAGGTAGATGTAAACGTGATATTTTGATAAAGCCTCGGATGATCCATACAACTTACGTAACATCCTTTGTCTGCAATAACACGATTTACGTTGACTGCATGTAAATTTTATGTCCAATATCAATTTAATTGACATACACAGATTTTAATGTCTGATTAGACTATTGAGAGTGATCTGTACGAAGTAAATAAGATTGCAAAGACATTTGTGCTTCAGTACCAATGATTCTTACTTGCGAAGCAATTAACCAGAATAGCGTGGATTAATATTCATTGAATATCGGCTAATAATCTTTCAACTTTTATCCCCCTTCTGCCTGTCAAAAGTGTCCGACGTGGGACGCGATAAAGTATGGGCCATCTTCTTACCCTCTTTTCTTCGTCCTCCTCGGGATGCCGATGGATTCGAAGTCGGAGTTTCGACCGAGGGGGGTGGTTGGTGGTGGCAGGAGTGATACTCTCGAGGCGTTGGACTAAGACTTCCACCATCCCCCCTGCATCACACCCCTCAACGTTATCACCGGATCTGCAAGATTAATTAGTCGCATAAATAATGCGTAAAGAGTTGCGCTCCAAGACGTCGTTCCACCCTGACATCCTTTCAGGATTTAGCCAGGACAACAGCCTCACCCTGGAACACCTTACAAACGGTTGGGCTTAAGCATCCCGTGCTTTTGAGCCCCTCGCAGGGTGGAGGGAAAAAACGTCCAACCCCCTTACACAGAATGGCGTCCAATTAGAAATCAGTATACATAGATAGGCATACCGGGACGAAGAAAAACTTTTTTCTTTAAAAAGAAAAATTAATCGGAGTATAAAACGATCAATAAAAAATTCGAAACAATGCGAAAAATTAATTAATCGTATTAATATCAAAATCAGTTAAAGGTAGGTTTACGTCAATGCATATAAATGGCGTGAAGCGGAATGAGCATGAAAAGGACTAAGGGCGCCGTCAATAGGGATGCGGTCAGGAGTGAAAGTCATGGGGAGCTATCGGAGAGGGTGCTTTTCTCAAAAGGGGTAGGTGGCCCGACGTAGGGGTAGTAGGTGAGTGAGTTAGGTGGGTGGTAGCCAAGAGATCCGTTACTGTCAAACAGTGGCGATGTCGGTAGCATTGGTAGTGGTACCACTGGTAGCGGCCTGCCTGCTTGCCGAACGGCTCGTGCACGTGAATCAATAGCATTAACCCATTCCAGACCATGAAAAGGGGTGGCCACGGGGAGGGTGGCAATAGTAACAATCCTGAGGTATTTAGCTGCTCGCCCTCCCCCCCCCCCCCTCCTACCCCCCAGGACAGCAAGAGAGCCAAGATATCGCTAAGACCCAGTCAGTATATCCGGCCCATTCCAACCCACCCACACACCCGCTAACCGTTTCATCCCCTTGCACCATCTGATTCTAGCAACACACCCTCCGATTCACCACCCTTAAGTGTATTGTAGTACCCTTCTCATATACGCCACGTTCTCAGCCACGTGCTCCCTACCTTCCTTCCTTCTGGCATCTCTTACCTATGTATGCGAATACCGGGTGACCTCAGCACTAATGTCACAGGACACTCAGAACAACCCTTCGCCTAATGTCTCCAATGTCTTAGTTCCTCTACAGTATTATAGTATACCCTAGCACAGACCACCCCTGACTCTTATCTCACCATTGGACTTTATGAATTTTATCAAGGACTTTATAAGGGTGGAATTCATACACCGATATCATCTAACACTATACATCAGCTAATGTTACCCTTGTTTTTTTCTCTAATCTTCATACAACTGATACCTTACGTAAGGGTAACTGGCAACTACCCTTCGTAAACAAAGTTAAATATGTTTACATATTTTTTTACATAACATCACCTTGCGGTATCTACGTATCGAGGTACCTTGTGAAATTTAGGGAAGACACCCTTATGTCTGATTCAGCACGGTTCCCGCCATCTAACTTTCCCAGGACGGTATCCTGGATAGGAAAGTTAGGGGTTGTTTTCAGGGGTAGTACGGAAGATGTTCCGGGAGTACCCGTCGCCAGTGGACGATGGTCAGATAGAACCTGAAGACCAGATCGGCACCGAACCACCCTGTAGTTAAGAGAAATGTGTGTTTGTTCAAGATGTAGGAGGGGGAGGGTAGGAGAGGAAGGGCAAGGAACGGAGGAAGGACGAAGGAAGGAAGGAGGAAGGAATACGCACACGAATGACAGCCAGGACCGTGTACGCAAAATCAATGCCCGGCTAAGCCGCTGATTGTAGCGTAATGTCTATGGCTCCTCTCTGTCTTGGCTTACTTCCCATCCCTTAACTACAGTCAGATATCCGATCCCTCGAAACTTCCATCCATCCACCCTTACGTCAATCTTCTAACACCGCAGGAAAAAGAAATTCCTTGAAAACGTTCGCCGCGAATATCATTTATTCATTTGTCAATAAGATTTCATCGATTGAAAGATTGATTTCTTTTTATTGACAAAAATCAAGCTAATCATAACACATACGACGATTTGATAATTTAATCTTTACCTGTTACCGCCATATTCGTTTTATCCTCCCGATAATTATTTTTTGATTGACTATTAAGTTTGCCATGGTCCAGTGTCATCTGTCACTATGGGCAGATGTATAGTAGACGATTCAAGAATGATGCTCGGGCGCGTGACGAGTCAATGATTCAATGGCCGATCATTCGAGTCGAGGATGACGCCGGATGTGGACTGCGGTCTGTGTCATGCATCATCAGTTAACATTTTCGATCTTGCCAACGTGAATCCAAGGAGTCCTTGTTCTTTTGTGACGTGTAATTTCGCTTCGGCCATCTTTGTCGTGTACTGGTGAGCTACAGGCGGTTTCATTAGTGGACGTTAACTTTGGGGTTGTCTATAATGAAAATTACATTGGTACACGTGGCTGGGGTGTCATTAATTACAGAAAACGTTTAACGACAGACTATAAGTATGAGCTCTTGACCTGTTCTTATCACAATAGCTAATTGATCCTCGTGTTATACTGAGACGGTGTCCACAAAAATGAAATTTACACAGAGTGTTTACAGTACCCGCCCACGCGATATTTGCCGAGAAAAACTGTTTCGAATTTCCTTAAGATACAATTACTGGCGAACGGGGCTAAGTGGCGGCGATTACAATGGGCAAATATCGCGAGCAATTACACTCACGAATCGTCACTATTATTTTCCTATTAAAAGTTACCTTCCTCCCACTGCCAAACGTGTCCCCGTTGACGTAACCTCTTTTAATTGAGCAATTTCGACCATCGGCCAATTGCAACGATAGTCATTAATATTTTCGATGATTACACCCCCTAGCAGTTCGTATTTCATAATACACCTGTCCGTATCCCTTTGGGTATTAAAAATTTCAAGAGATACAGAGAAGAAATACATACAAGAAAATTAGATATATCAGGGTCTGTAAATTTTTATCTAAAAAAATGTAAAAAATTTTTAAGCAATGGGGTAAAGGGTGGGTTGTGGGGAAAGAATGGGAAATTGATTGAAAAAAAAAACTGTAGGCTTGAATTTAATTAATGGTAAAAATATCGGGGGAAAGTTTTCATTTCCGATGGTACGGAATCGTCGATTTGTATAATTATTATAATTAATGATTGTTATTAATAGAGTCCCTTGGAATTGATCGCAAGCTTAAAGTCGAGCTGTCGACCTTCCAAGGTAAAGATAGAAAGTTGTACCGTGGCGCTAGCCACCCCACATACGTTAAGTTGGTAATGGCGGGGGGCTTTGGATGTATAAGGGTTGATTCAACCACCCTGTTCCTAGTGGCTGCCGCTTTAGTTCCCTTCAACCCTTGGAAGGCCCCCAGGCTGGAATACACACGCGAGCCTTCAGTCACGCACAAGGAAACGCGACTACGCACGCATCGAGCTACGAATTAAGAATACGAGCGAGCTTTCATGCTGGCGACGCCGTCGGTTGTGCGAGCGCGCCTTAATTTTAATTAGCGTCATTTATAATCTGGATGGATGGATGGATGGATGGATGGATCGCCTTATCGCTGCTTGCGATTACGACTTAAACGCATTAGCGTTACATGCGTTAACTTTTGAGCAACGTAATTTTGGGAAAAAAACTAAAAAAATTATTCCATACAGATAATAGGAATACAAATAGAAGCGGGACGGTGGGTGAAGTAGAGGTGTATGAGGGTGTAACAAATTGATAAAGTGGAAATCGGCAGGGATCGCTGTGAGATTTGCGTAATCTTGAGAATCCTCAGGGAAAGGTGTCGCGGATGTAGATCAATCCTGAGCGAGGACATTTGACAGGATATTGATGAGCAGGGTGGTCCCACTAATCCTGACACATGTACATCGTGAGGGGGTTGGTTGCCCTTAGATTTTTACTGCGTCCGAGAATAAGGGTAGGTATAGGGAGGGTAGGTAAGCAAGTGGTAGGAAACACTAGAGGGGTAGCTTCGAGGAAGAGAGAGTTCAGAAATAAGAAAGGGTAGATGTGGGATGGAGGGTTGTGGCTGATGTCGGGGGGAGGGTGAGTGAGGTGGAAGAGGAGAGAGGAGGGTTGGAAGGAGTGTAGGAAACAAGAGGGAAGGCAGAGGGTAGCAGCAGCAGTAGCAGCAGTGATGAAGAAAGAAGATGAAGAAGAAGAAGAAGAGAAGAAGGAGGTGGAGGAGAAGATGAAGAAAGAAGAAGAAGAAGAAAGAAGAAGAGAACTCTGTCTGGGTGTCCGTACGTGTCGACGTTGAACCCAGTGTGTGAGTCCGCGGCAGAACCTGGCCAGGGGTTGGGGGTTTCTGCTTGTGGGGGTGGGTTTGAGACTCGAGAGTTGGGGGTTGCTTGGCATGAGGAGCGTTCATCAGCCCCGAGGTTTTAAATACGCGCCGAGGAAGGGAACTAAGGAAGAAACCACCCCATCTCTCCCATCTCTTCCATCTCACCCACTACACCCCTCTGAAACACCATCGCCGCCCCTCTCCGACCTTACCAGTGACGGATTGATTAAAAATATAAGGGGGCGAAAATAACATCGGGCCCCTCATACTTTTCTACCCTCATCCAAGACCCTTATGCCTTTTACTAGCCATCTTGCTTTTCTTCGGTTCCAATTAAAAATCCCTACCCTTAAAAATTTTTCTATTCTAACCTCAGCAGCTTTCAATGAGTCCTCATCGTCTTTTCAGCCTCCATTCGACGTTTTAAATGCAAATCTATATCACTCGTTACTAAAAAGTCATCAAGAACAATTATACATTGTGGAGCATCCAAAAATGCTCGAAAAACGTTAATTCTTATTAATTACGCAATTACACGTGATTGGGCTTAAAGCTATTAATTACTTACCCTTCGGATAATTCGCCTTAATTATAAAGGACGTAGGCGTCGCCGAGAGATCTGCGTCCACGGTGTCTGCGTGGGGAGGGAATGCGTGCGACAGAATGTTCATCACGTGGAATGTGATATGTGAAAGTATAACCAAAGAATTTTTGTCTTTTCCAAAATATCCTCAAGTGCTCTTATCTATACCTTATATATACATATATATATATATATAAAGCGTATAGACATATAGCAAAGAGTCAAGTAGATCCGACAGCGGCAGAATGAGCGAAGCTCTCATTGCCGGTAATCTCTTAGGTTTTGCGCATGGAAGTTAGTTTATCCAGGCGTTAAAACAATGCCTGGGCGAAATAATGGGGACCGGGAAGAAGAACGGAAGCCGGCGGGAGCCCAGATGGAGTAATAACTATTGTCGCCAAGTACCGGTGATGCTCTACCTATACTGTATAGACGTATATAGTTATACCATATCCTATAATGTGTACAGAGAAAAAGAGAGAAAAAGAGGGAGAGGGTCGAAACTCATTCTGGCGAGAATTTGTTGAAAATTTTCGGGAATCTATTCAGTTTTCCCTTCGCCACGGGAAAATATGTACACAGAGGACTCGGCAACGGGACACCGAGGGAAGGGGATGAGAAGAGTAAAAAAAATGGCCCGCGAGTTCTCTCTATAAATACACCCCTAACGTCAGGTTTACGGCAAGTGATCTCCATTTCGGGTACCTTTGAATACTTGCACCCTGTATAGCCCTGAATACTTGAACCTTATAGAAGATCACTGTAGCTGTAATAGGGGTTGATTTTCGAAGGGGTCATCTTATTGCTTACAAAGTAAAAGAGTCCCCTGAACAACGAAATTCGTCTTCCGGTCTCTCTATCTCTCTCTCTCTCTCTCTCTTCAGTCAGATGTAAAATAACAATGACGATTATTAAAAAAAAAATTTCAGATTAAGAAGCCGTGAACGCAGACTCGTCCAGAGAGAAAATGAAAGTGAGTGGACCGAGACAAGTAAGGTCGTAAGGTCGTAGGGTCGTAAGGAATCGTCGTATAGCTAAGGTGAAAGTAGGCAGGGTGAAAATCAAAAGGCAAAGAAGACAAGAATAAGAGTGGTGGCCGTAAGACGAGTAAGTCGGCCCTGAGCTGGTCTCCCGTCTGCCCGCTAGGAGAGCGCGGAGGCCGTGCGTAGTTTTAAATAGTCTAGAAGGGTGAGCGTGCTCGCGGCCGGAGGGTGGTTCCGAGGCGGGGTGTACTCCTGGTGGCACGAGGGGACCGCCAAGGGTGGTTCAAGGAAAGAGGACGAGGTGCTGAGGGTGGGTAGGGGGTAATGGGGGGAGGGGGAGGGGGGCACGGCGGCCGTCGGAGATAAGACGCAAACGAACCCCCTTCGCGTGTCTCGATCGATAGCTCCACGCGGAAAATTCGAAAGTAAGATGCAATTAAACAGCGAGCGAGGGTAAGCAAGAAAAGGGGTGAGTTTTCCAGGCCTCCGCGGCAGCGCCGCTTCATCCAGCCGCCTCCTTCTGCCCATCCCGGCCACCCTCCGGGAGCCATCCCGTGAACCTCTGCACACCCCGCGACAGCCCCAGATCCTCGAGTTCTCAGTCTTCTCTTCTTCCAGAATAACCCCCCTTCTGCACAGCCACGTAGACACCCCTGTGTACCTATATTTCCTTTGGCCACCCCCGAGAAAAAGATGGGACGAGCGAGCTACCCTTTGGTGAGTGCGAGTGAGAGATAGATAGAAGGAGTAAACGAAAGAGAGAAAGAGAGAGAGAGAGAGAGAGAGAGAGAGAGAGAGAGAGAGAGAGGGTAGAGTTGGTACATAGAGAAGAGAGAAAGCCGAGAGGCAGCGTCGTCGAGCAACGAAGGGAAGCAGCAACCCTTTTTCTCAACCCCTCTAGTATTTATATTGAGCGTCTTAAAGCATTCCCCCGACCCCCGACGCCCGGCAACTACCACCCCCTCATCCTCCTGGTCCTCCTTCTTCTCTCTACCCACGATGCCCGCTCACCCTCTTCCTCGCGTCACCGTACACCCTCCCCCTTCCCCCTCCGCCCCGCCGCGGACTTCAGAGCCACCCCCGTGACGTCACTTTAAATACTCTTTTCGAGGGGCGCCCGGGAATTGGGGGTGGAAACGAGGATGGGAACACACCACCATCTCCTCATCCTCATCCATGTCTTCGTCCTCCTACTTCATTCCCCCCCGCCCTCCCCCTTCACCCTGCCCACCCGCAACAACCCCCTCGTGAGAACACCGCGCCGACGTTATCTCCCTACGCAACGAGAATTAGTAAATATTCTTGAGGTCGACGAGAACACCCTTAACCGGTCGTACCTCTGTGAGCGTTATATTTGGATTTTACTGGATCGCCATATCATTTTTTTTTTTCATACTTGTATTAAAAAACACCCTAATTATTAGATAGCGATATATAAGAATTTTACGGATATTCCGTCCTTCTCTATCGGCAATAATATTTATTTTTTACATTAAGTAAAAATTTCTTAGGGTTTCCTGCATGAGCAATGAATTTTGGTTGTTAAGTGAGAAAAAATTCTCTCTCTCTCTCTCTCTTAAGCAATCTTGAGCGAAGATCATGAAGATCGTGAAGACCTTAAGGAGTGCGTAATACGGAGGCAGCTTCAGGAGCAACTCGCTGATTTATTCATTCTACATAACCGCTGGTCCATAAAGCCCGGAACGTTAGGTCGCGAGAAGATTATTCCAAGATCGCCACCATAGCAGCAACGTGGAAACTGTCCTTATGTCTAAGATAACGCTGCTTATCTCTGTAATATTTTCATTCGTTTTGATTTCCATGAAAGACTACTCTTTCACTCGTAATACTTCGACACACCGTTTTTTTTTCAGGTGATTTACATGAAAGCGAATTTTTCCTACAAAAAAGTCATGGGAATCAAAACGAATGAAAACATTACAGAGATAAGCAGCCTTATATACCTCTACCGAAGACAAAGGTCAAATGTCAGAATGTAAAGGTCGTCGTTCATAAGAATCAGAATACGATCGGAGGGGATCTATAAATGCACGGTATAAAGGCAGGTCCACACGAGAGCGATCGGTTTCAATCGCAGCCGCTCCCACATCAATCATCTTTCGCGAGTTTCGTCGGCTAGAAAGGCAAATCGTTCGGGTTGAGAGGGTCAGTCGCGGTTGCGCAACGAGTCAACGCCAGGGCCTGAGAGACAAGAGTCGCGGAATCCGCTCGCTTGCAATTTGATGCAAATCGCCGTTTGCGATATGCACCCTAATGCCACGACGGTACCGTGGGCCGCGCGCGCCAAGCCGCCCGAGAGCATTTGGAAATTAGCCCGAGCGGCCCAATTATTATCCTATATAGGAAGGCAAGTTGCGGAACGCCAACTGTGGGAATCCGCCCGATTACTCGATTCTACATCAGCCACGACGTCGATCGTCGATGGCAGCTACTTATGTGAGCGACATAATCCCTCCCCCCCCTCCCCCCGCTACCCCGCCTACCACTCACTCTCACCCAACAATCAATCCCAATAATGCTACAACGGTATCAGGCCCATTTCACAGGTCCCATAAACACAAAATGAAAACATTGAAAAATCACGGAACTGCAGTACACCGCTGTTTAATATAACAGAGCATATATACAGTGTGTTTCAAAAAGTCTGAAACAAGAGTGCATATGCAACCTAAACGGAGTCAGAAGTGAAGCTGATCTTCGGGGCCCATGGCGCGGAACAGCGTTCGATCAAGCGGAACTACCAGTCACCTGCTCGCTTCCGGCACGGCTTCCCCCTTACAGTCCTCTCTCCCCCTACCACGCTGTATCCTCTATCACTACGTCTCACCCTCCCTTCTCCTTTTTCTTCTTCGTCTTCTTCTTCTTCTTCTTGAAATCTCGCGGCCGCCACTTCGGACTCACGCCTGGGAACGCTGAGCATGACTAAGCCTAAACTGCCCAACGGACCCTTGTGCCACATTCACGGAACCTTCGCACAGCTTGGGATAATTCCAAAAAAAACATTATCACGGTACCACAAGGATGTTAAAAAAAAATCTTTGTAAACAAGTAAAAACGTCTTTGTTACGAGTACGGGTCTTAATTTATTCCTTAGACAGAGTTTGAACCTCGTAAAATAATTGACACACCCTTGGGAGGGGTACGGAGGGGGGAGGGTGCACATTGTTACGACCCTGAGGAAGAGCACTATGGTCTTACGAGGAAGCTGAGGTATTCTAGATGTTCACCTAGCGGGAAAGTACCGAACTATTACGATAAAGCTATAATATATTCTGTATGCGGTATTACGAGCCGTTATTACCATTGTTATTATTCGTTTGATACTAATACGTCACCTATTAGGATTGAATTTTTTTTTCATTGTTACGGATCACTTTTATTTATTATGATATTCTCACATGCTTCGTTCTTGGTTTCGTAGGTAATCTCTATGTGGATGATCCTGGGCTGTTACAGTTTAACGAGTATCCTCTAGCGGTAGACGTAGGAACTAATGGGATCTAAACCGTTGGCAGACCTGCGTTTACCAGGCTATATTGATACGTTTCACGGTACGTGGTGGCACCCCTGGACCGAGAACGGTTGTACGCGCTTGAGATAAGGTCGCAAGAAAATAAAACAAGACCGTGAGGATTACAAAAGGTACTCTTCTCTTGGCGAGCCTTTCCCTCGGTCAGGTTGGTACGCGTGTGTCATACATGAGAGAACAAACGCGGGAGGTCTCGGACTTTTAAAATCGATCGATCTCCATCGTGAAACTTTGAATTCAGTCATTTGAGACAGTGGATATACAGTCGTAAGCGTATAGAAACCGATATTAATTCGCCACCGTGTATAATTCTGCGTCAGACACAAAATTGACATCGAACTGTCAAACTGCAGGTGATTGTATTATGCAATGAGGGGTTAGAAGAAAAAAAAATATAAAAAACGTGCTCGCTGTCCAATTAAATTGAGTCGTTACAGGTAGATATTGCCGGCTGATCGACCATGATAGAAAAGAAGGTTTCACGTGAGTGCAAAGTCAACGGTCGATTATGCAACTGACGATGCAAAAAGTCATGCATTTTTGTTGAAACGTCCCAGTCATTCTTGAAGACCGAAAAACGAGTTTGAAAATCCCGCGAAAAGTATATTAAAGGGATCCTATGGCGATGTGTGGTAGAGCCGCGGCAGAGCGTGAGAGCTGTTATGGTTGCTCGATAATAAATCACTAGGCTGGTGGGATGTGTACGTGGAAAATGGGACTTACGGGCCCCCTCTGGCATAGTTCGTTTCGCTGCGCCCATCTGGCGGTGTGTGTCAGTGGATGTGGAGCGTTGCAGGTAAGCCTGCAAAAGCAAGTAAGTATCGGGTCCTTGCTCCGCATTTCTGCGTGAGGCCCCGGGTGGAGGCTAAGGGGCCCATTACGGGCCCATAAAACTCGTAGGCTAGGCCTCATGCACTGTTATGTACGCATCCCATGCGCTCAGCAAAAAACTACTGCATTGTTCTTCGCTTGTTCGACGATACCTAACATCTATATCTATACCGTGCCTATGTATATAACTATACTGCCATAGAGACTGGGCCATCTTTTATTTATTTTTTTCTTCTTTTCTTTACTCTTCACCTTTAATCGCTCTCTTTTTTTTTGTGTATCGCCTTTTACGATCCCACCTAAACATTCATAGCTTCTCATTACATACATCGATCCACCAATTCTCGATCTTTACAATTTATCGTGATCGATCTCATGATCGATACGATCCTCATCGATCCAGGGGTTTCTTTAATTATTGTTAATTTTACAACAATATTTTTCTTCTTTTTTTACACACCATATACGTAAGTCATTCGTAAACCAGTCACGTCCTTGTACAACGCACTGTCGCACAGTGAACGCGCGACGCAAGGTCGTACGGCAAGTGCAACGGTGCAACGATGCAAGTGGCTCGCAACCATAATCGATGCAACGCATGCTTCACCCTTGGGAATATATAGGATCACGACGAAACGTACAATCCCGGTATTACGCGATGTCCCTACCACCTACTTTATAATGCATAACTTGCGAGTCTATATATACATATATATATATATATCAAAGACCCTAACCATTCGCAACATAACCACAAAGCCTTTGTGAGACATGCTTAACTTTACTCCAGTCATACCAAAAGGAATTTACCCGATTGCTCCATGAATTGCGCAAAGTTTATACTTTGCCGATTTATTACAGTAATTATAATAAAAACCCAATTGCACAGTACATACGAACGAATTATAGTGCTGGACATGAGTTACACTGATAACAGATAACGCGTCGATGGCAAATATAGAAATTCGTGGAAACAGAAATATTAATGTCAAGAGTGCGATGAGAATTCGCCGAAAGCAAATAGTCACGTAGTCCTTCAAGTTGTCCTAGAAAAGGGTTGACGTGTCGTTCTCTGGACATTTGTCTTTAGACTTACCGAGCATAGGTATATGGTACTGTATACATATGTCGTAATCATTAAAGTTGATCGTTGTCTATCCTGTTCTAGTGGGCAAAGGGTGGGAGAACGTATATAACGTTTCTCGAGCTCGGGAAACCGTTTTTAACGCCTTCGAATCGCGACTAAGGTAACCTGATCGCCGTTAGACGGACGTTTCAAAAGTAAACGGCAGTAAGGAGGCTGTATAGATGCATGAGAGCCCGTAGTCCGACATAATATTTGTTGTAAACAATTGTTTGTTCATTCATTTGGAATGGGCGTCGTAAAACGTAAATAAATAAATATATATACGTTTCTAAGTAACGCGGTAATAGCGTAAATTATCGAAGCGTTACTGTACCGTGGGAAATATTTGAGGATTACGTGATATTAAGTAAAGATATCTCTAATTTTTTTTTCCTTTCATTATCTTAGTTTTTTTTTCTGTCAAGGATAGAAAAGAATGTTTGGGATGTCCCGTAATTTCTCTAGGATCCGTACGCCGTCGGTAGAAATCGTGATGAATTGTTCGTGGCGCGTTAAAGAGTGAAGTGGGAATGGGCGAGGTAATGTGGGAGCGAGGGAGACGGGGTCCAGAAGGATGAAGGAGGACGGACGGATGAGAACGAGTGGCCGCGTGACGCATCGATCAAGCTCGGACTCGAAGACCGATTGTAACGGGTGTCAAATCGTGAGCGGGCTCGATGCCAAGAGTTCGCGATCGGCTGATTTCGGCACGCCGTGTTAACCACGGATTTAATTTTATACAGATTTATAATAACTTCATTGACTGTTATATATATAGGTATATATACGTAATTTGATTATCTAAAAAAGGAAAACCGCGTTACGTCCAATCCACAATTTAAAACTTTCTAACCTTCGGATGCTCTATATCTTGGAGGTTTGAAGATAAACAGCCACGTATTCCTGGTCGTAGTTTTGAGTGTCCACGCGTTCCTAGTCATAGGAGTGGTTACGTATTTTTACAGTATCCTGTAACTTTGAGACCGGAAGTCGCGAAGGGCTGCAATTTGGTACCAGGATTCAAGGGACGAAAAGAAGCGATACGTGTTTCGTCTTTTTCGTCCCACTAGGTTAATCTCTTCCATGCTTACAACATACGACCGTTCACAAGAAGAGATCAGTCACGGATCTGCGGAAGATCTTCGAGTACTTCAATTTCGAAAGTGACCTATAGCAGATCTTAAATTGATCCTTCCTACATACAGCACAAGATAATTGCAACGAAAGATCCAGTTCTGAATTACAAATGATCATTCGCAATAATCAGATTTGCTAATATCAGATGTGGAGTAGTCTCATCTGCCGTGCTTGAGATATACATAATGAATGATGTTTTCGCAGCATGCACGGGCTACCCGATGCACGATGAGTCTAAGACGTGTGATCTCGCTCGTCTGAAATTTTGGAAAGCGTTTGCATAACCTATGTGCAACTTCAGGGCACAGCCGCGTCTATCTCGAGTGACGTTACGTGTATGGCACTGGGCAAAAGACTTTTGAACTACTTCGATGTCGTTCTGAGAAAACTGGTGCTCTGCTGTACCTAGTAGGCATCCGTGACTTGCTTCAGCTTCGTCGATGCCACTGAGAAACAAAAGCAAGGGAAGATAATTCAGAGATCGGTAGTGCCTAAGTTTCTGCCGACGCCTCACTCTAATTGACGAACTTGAAAGGGCTGTAGTTTAAAAACTAAGTGCTTCCAAAGAAAAGGAAGATCATTTTCGTAATTAGTGATGTGCTCCGACCCCCCCCCCCCCTTCCCCCCGAAAACCACTGCATCCCATTGGTCAGACAATTTTGGGACACCCTGTATAAGAGATAGCGACTAAAGACCGTTGACGTGTACTACAGGCTTTTATAGTAATACGGGCATGAATGAAAGATAGTATTACGAATTGATCAACCCTAAAATACATCCATTGATTCCCCTCCAGGGGGAAGTGTTAGAAATAGCAACCTTATGCTATTCCGACTTCCTGGGAAAGGGGGCGAGAAGTAGACTTAGCGGGCGAGGGAGGTAACGGGAGGTGGGTAGGAGGGAATGAGTAGATAGCTAGTAGGGAGGTGTGAGTGGGAGAGAGAAGGAGATAGAGGGGAAGAGAGAGAGAGAGAGAGAGATGGTAAGTGAAGCAAACTAGGTAGAGCAGAGCGAAGGAGTGATCTGGAAAAGGAGAGGAGAGTATGACGAGAGAGAAAGAAAGAGAAGGTCCAACTAAGGGAAACAATAGAAGAGGGAGAAAGAGCCGAACCGGAAGCGGAGTCAATGACTCGACGGGCCTCCAGCTAGTCCATCCGAGGTGACAAGAAACTGCATCGTGTCGAACCCCGAGAGCGACGCTTATTTGCTCGGCCCGCTCTGAGAAAGCACGGGCTGTGCCCCACCTCCTTCTCTTCCTTCCTTCTGTCACCTCCCTCCTATACCCACCGGCACCTCCACGCTGTCCGTACTGCTTCGCATCTATCCACTTCGCTGCCGGACGTTTATAGTTTTCTGCTCGATGCACCGCAATTCTCTTGCCAGTTCTCATTCTCCGATTATGTACATATGGTATATATGTATTTACAGTGTAATACATAGCAGAGCTCGGAAGTACGGTATTTTCCGATGTAGCGGGAGGAGGAGGAAAGGTAAATAGAAAAAAAGAAATAATAAATATAGTCTGAGATGAAGGGGAAAATTTTTGAGAAAAGTTCTCAACGGTTTTGTTTTTCGTTACTTCAGTTTTGTAAAGTCTGGATGGACTAGAACAATGGGTCTGGTACCTTCTGTGGGATACTGTAGGTGGGATAAAAATAAATGTATAAGAAAAAGGTAAAATAGGTAAGACCGTATAGATTTCTGTAATAGACCAGAGCATGGTTAGCTATACTTGGACACGCATCAGTCTCGCATCTCTCGGATGAACGGGACGAAGTGGATGAAGTGGACGATGTGGCTGAACTGGATCGAGTAGACGGGCCTTGGGCATCCGATACAAGATGGACAGTGCCGTGGCTGTAAGGTAGCGTGGCTGCGAATGGAGTTAAGTTAATGTGGGGTCGTGCGAGCCGAGTGTGGGAAGCTGTGGCCTCCGCTGATGTCGGCAGGGGGCCTGACTAAATGCCTAAAAAGCAGCGAATGAGAGGTCGCCTCGAGGTGGCAAACGAAGTCGGGAGGTGGCCACGCATTTACACTCTATACAAAGTCCTTCCCTCACGACGCCGATATGGCTGTACCTAGTAGTACGGTACTACTATAGTTTGGTATAGTCTTTTTCAGTGTACACGCCTACAGTGTGTTGTTACATGTTTATTTATAGAATTCTATTTTAGGCGTTTCGGACGAATTACAATATTATTCATATTTTAATATACATTTGTTGCATTATTGTAATTGGGTGACGGGTCGGTTTCGTCCGTTTTCGGTATTGACTGTTTTTAACGTGCTAATGGATGTTGCAAGGAACGGCGGGAAATTTAAATAATTTATATGGACGCCGTACAAATACGAACCCATGCTCTTGATTTAGACGTGAATCGTAACAGCCATGAACGTCCAGAGTCGTCCCGACAAAAAGCCGTCGGACACGAAAGACGGTGGAAATAAAAGATCAAAGCGAAGTGGAAGGTGTGGAAGGTGGACACGCGTTTTCAACAGGCGGAATCGGAATCGCTCGGTGGCGACCGATTATTTCGAGGGGAAGTACCGCTATTTACACGCGGATCTGCTTCTCGGCGAATGCCACGTCAAATAATAGAGTAGCGATTACGGGGAATGAGGATTCGGAGAGGAGGAGAGAGATCTCTCTCTCTTTCGCTCACTCTCTCGTTCGCTCTCCTCGTGTCTGTCCGTTCGCGCGATTCGCGCCTGACGACAAAATTCGCTGCGGTTCTTGATGGAAATCGGACCCGAACCTACTGTTCGTAAGAGAGCCTATACAGGGTACAGCTACTTTCAAAATTAATGACAATTTTCCCTTAAAAAAATTATCAACGCTCATTTTCATGGACACGACACCTCAGAAAATTTGGTTGAACGGTGAGAATGATTTTTGGAGTACAAAATTTTTTGCGGTTACTACTGTTTCAAAAATACTTGTCGGGTGACGCATTTGTCTGACTACAGCAAGGAATTCTTCATTGCGCAGATGCAAATCAGAAAAACTTCCAATAGAAACACGAACGGGGCGAGTTCGATGCTTTTTATTCGATGTCTGTCGGATATCCTTTCACGTATCCATACGTGTCTCTTGTTATCCTTTTTATTTTTCTTAACAGCATTCACGTTCTTTTCTCTTGTATCAACGTCTCCCGCACCCTTGTCATCTCATCGGCTTTCCTTCAAGGACGAAGACAAAACGGGAATGTGCGACAGAAGTTTCAAGATACATATTAGATTCGAATTTAATTACGTTCTGATCGTTTACAGACTCTTTCCACTTGTGTAATATTGATGCGCACCCAGACGCATTCATTCTTCATCTTCGTCATTATCTTCTTCTTCTTCTTCCTCTCAAGTTAGCATTACATTTTTCTCCTTTCATTACACTTTTTCTTCCTCTTCTGTACTTATCCCTTAGTTCCTAGCCATCCTCCTCTCGTTCTTGGACGCGTGTCCATGGTCCACGGCCACAGCCTCCCATTGTTCGGTATGATCTTTGTTTGGAAAAGATTGGCAGCCTTGCCAAGGCGCAAAACCGCACCTTCTCGAACTTGGCATCGGCCACAGATTTTCTTAAGGCACATATGAATACTTTTATAAACAATTATTTATCGTACAAAATCAATTGTTTATTTATCACCATCCATATATATATATATATATGTAACCAATTTTTACATTTCGCGTGACGCATCGTCAAAATACACTGGAATAATCTCGTATTGAATTTCTCTAAGAATGTGTATCGGTATAGATACTTAATGAGAGTAAAAATAACCACTATAAGAGTACCGTAAAAGCCAAGACACTAAACAGCACGAAAGTATCTTTCCCACAGTGTTTAAAACCCTAGAAACATTCTTCAAGGTTCCATCGGCAGGAGTACACTAGGCAGTAGGTATACTTAATCGAAAGGCAATTAAATCTAAGTCCGATAACGACTCTAGTATAGTGAGATCATCGACCGTGAATCTCGGGCTCGATTGGTTTATTTTCGTGCGAACTCCGCTTAACAATTTTTATATTTTCACGCGTTGCGCATGCGCCTATCTGAAACGTAAATTTATAATTAGAATTTCAAAAAAAGGGGAGGGGGTATATAAACTTACTAAACGCCACCTCCGTACTATTACGACAGCTTTGAATCATTCCGTCCGATAAATCTTTAATTGCCACGCTTAATTACTGTCCATTGAGAAACGATCCACTAGGGGAATCCCAGTAGAAAAGAAAACTGACGAGAGAGCGAAATAGATTGAGGGATAAAAGTAAGAGTAAGATGAAGAAGGGTTGCTACGCGATATCCTAGTCATGGTATCTGCAGCGAAGGCACGCGGCCACTTCCGTTCGGATTTGTCTCACCTCCCCTCCCCCCAATACGACGGAAGAGGGAGTCCCTCGAAGGAGATTCATAACAATGAAAACAAACGCGAGAAGAAGAAGAAGAAGAAGAAGAAGAGTAGAAGAAGGAGCGGAAAGTAAAACATACCAAGAAGATAAAGAGAGGATGGTAGGTCGAGGAAACTATAGATAGACAAGTAGGAGTATAAGGGTAAAAAGGGTGTCCGTGAAGGGGACGGACCATGGAGGGGGTAAAAAAGGTAGACTAAAAAAATGAAGAAATGTTAAGAAAAAGGGGTAAAAAAGGGGAGGAAGGAAGGCCCGACCACGGAGTTAAATTGTTATGACATAATTAGAGGCGATCTGCCCCAGGTACTGCACCACTACTGATGCATCCTGTACTGTAGGAATGATAGTGGCAATGGTGGCAGCGCCGGAGCCTGGCTGGAACGGTGCTGGACCGAGTGGCACCGCCATCAGCATGGACCAACGACCATTCATTCTTAATTTGCTTTTGCTCGACCGCCCATTCATTCACGGATTTAAGGTCTTTCCTGGAACCAGTTCAACCTTGTTTCTACTAGTTTTTATCAGGAGGTCTTATCATCGGTACCTAACCACCACACCCCCACTTCGGGCTTCGCTGTAAATCAAAGCGCATCTAGCCAACTGCGTAGAGGCGTCGTTACGTCCGTACTTCTTGTACACGGAGTATGATATAAAAGTGTCAATTAATTAAACGAATCAATCGTCGGGTTCTTTAATCAAAACCGGAAGTAGATAGCGTTGAATCGATTGGACGAAAAAAAAAAGATATATTCATTCCCTATACCAGATGGACAATGATTACGCGTCATTAGATACCGATCCTAGGAATCTGATGACCCCTTACGGTGTCGCTGACCTGCACGAATCAAGGTGACTAAAAGTAATGATCGAGAAAGATTGAACGATAGGAAATTAAGTAAAAGACACTGATACCGTACCACGTGACAGTTTATCATATACGGTCTAGAAATTCCAATATACTCGTAGTCTTGATGTACAGTCATCAATCTCTGGATAGTGTAATGATTTGTATAGCTACATCCGTGTAACGCGTTAATAGTCTCGTGTGGTCAGCAGCCGCGGTCCACGTACGATCATCGCGGTACAGTCAGTTGAGCGTAAAATTTGAATTTTCCTAAAAAAAAAAGAGGGACAGTCAAAAGAAGAGTCGATGATTGCCATAGGGATATACCCATGTACACCAGCCGTGTATACGGGACACATACTAACGGGTGAGCAAATAAAAAGAAGTCGCCAGATGATGAACGGACCCGGCAGCCACAGCAGCAACCGCCCAGCACTGGAGTCTTCCCGCACATTGTGCGATGTGTCTGACTTCTCGCGTGAGTGACCACTTCCAAGATAAACCATCCAGAATGAAAGATCAAGAGAGACAGTAGTTGGATATATATATACAATACACATAGTATATACCACACTATACATGTATATAACATTACTGTATACATATCCCAATGAACACCGCAGTAAAGAAGTATAGAGAGTGGAAAAGGACATGAGCGTGCAGTACGAAGGAAGAAGAAAAAAAGGAAGAAGTAGAAAAAAAGGAATTTTGAAAGAGATCAGAAGAGAAACTAGCGGACAACGATTGTTAGCAAGATTTCTCGCTGGTCATCATTGGTCATCCTTGCTCATCGCTTCCAGCGGCTTCCCTCTGTTCTCCAATCCTGTACGAGAGCGTCTTCCCACCCCCAACCCCCTCCCTTGGAATTTATCTTCATACATGAACACACACGTACAATCTCTATGGTGAACGATGATATTTTATTATTACTCCATATATATATATATTTTTCATATTTTTCATATATATATATATAACGATATGGAGATATACATACGTTCACGAGTGTATGGTGTATATATGTATACGGCTTTTATACGTGCTCGGGTAAAAGTGCCCGTAAGTGGCTTTTGTACCGTAAGAACATTCTCTCGTAGTCTAAAGCAAAGTGGCCTGTGACGTAGAACATAAGTGTAAGCGTAAGGTGTAACCACAGCGTGAACAGGATTGTAGGACAAATCGAGTCAGATCGGTATAAGGAGCGGCGAGGTAAGTGAGAAAGAAATCTGATGATTGGAGACACAAGGTATGGGATTAGAAAGAGAGAGAGAGAGATGGTTGGTGGGTACGGTAGTGCTGGATTGTGTGTGTATGGAGAGAGGAAAAAAAAGAAACGAAAAGAAAGCCGGGGAGCGTGATAAAAAGAAAATGGAGGCACGCACACGCAACTTATTAGCTCGAACGAGATATAAATATAGTCGGTATTGTTACCGTCTTTATCGCTGTAATTCGTTTAATACGAACGACGGCAGCCGAGTCATCGGCCGTTACGTTTGCCAGTGCCGATCGTGACGACGAAACCGGGTCCGACGATGATGCTGATGATTATGATGACAACGATGGTGGTAGTGGTAGTGGTAGTGGTGATGATGATGATGATGATGGCGATGACGGGACGCGACCTCAGCATCCCGATGATTCTCGATAACGAGGAGCGGCACGCCGTTTAGTACGGGCGTGTCCTTCATAATTGATTCTTGCGCTTTTGATCGACTTCTTTTTTTTTTATTTAGGTTTACTTTTTTATATTCTCATCTGTACGTGACTGCTTCCTTACGATATTATGGTCTTCTTCTCGGTTTTGTCTGTGTCGATTGATATTTCGTGACGTTATTTCTTTTTTTGCGGTTAAGAGAGTATCTTCATTTTTATTGATGCTTACAGGCTTTTCAAATAGGATTTTGTCTTTTGTGATTGGTAACAGTGGATTTTGATGTTGAGAAAAAAATAAAATACTTTCTCAAAGGATACCAGGGAAAGCGTAAAATCACGTGGGATTATTTACAGGGATAATTCGTTCGATACACCATCAGAATGGGGCATGAGCTTACCATCCGGCAGGTGCGTCTGTTAATTTCTTCCTGGGGGGTTGGTAGGCCTCGAATGAGTGTTTTTCGAGGTGGAGGGGCGACGAAATGAGGATTACAAAAATAAGAGGGACCACGGCCTGTGGAAGGGGGGGAAGGCCTGTGGGGGATCCTCGATGCGTCGTAAGACTGGAACAGGTCGGTTTCGGCCACTGACGATTTCACGCCGATCAAAAAATCTTCAATCGGCTCGCTGCAGCTGCGGCTACTTTGCGGCCTACCGGCCCAGTGCGGCAGATTTCGGCGGTACTTTTACTAAGGTACCATATTAACGGATGCTACCGTCGATAGGGGGTGTGTTTTCGATCGTGGGGGGTGGCCTCTCGTGCGTTAAATTAACCCCGTTTTAAACTGAGGAATCGAGCAGCTGCATTGAATGGGATCGAATTTCTATTTAAACAGGGAAAAATCGGGGATGAGGTTTGTTTATTTATTTTTTTTTGAGGAAAGAGGTAAATATTTTTTATATTAAAATAATAGTGAATTCTGAGTTATTACGGGGGTAAGAAATTTTTTAGTAGATACGGAGCAATTACAGAAATTCCCTTGATGGCTTAATTAATTTAGGATGCCGAGTCAATTAATGTAACGTCACTCGCTGGGGACAAATGACACTCGCTCTTCTACCGTGTGTAATTAGCAATTATAATCGTTACGATTCTCATTGCGAAGCTACGTCCGATTCGACTGTTTACATGTACTTCTTCCAATTATAAATTTTCCCGGATTGTAATTAGAAGTTGAGAAACGCGTCGGAGTCTCAGTAGAAAATACGCGGCACGTACGTAGCCGTATTTTCATACGTGCAAACTTTTTGTGTAAATTAATAATTGTCCCTTGCCCTCATTAATGAAAACCTTCATTAGAAAACGTGCCGGCCGAGCAGTGAATCAGGCAAATATAAATATTTATGAGCGACTTAAAGCAAGAAAGGAGAAGGAAGAAATGAGCCAGAGAAGAGATAACCCTAAAAAGGGAATTAAGCGAAAAGAAAGTTGGACCATACGAAAGGAGGGAGGAGGATTCCGGAAATTCCTACCCCTAGCTATTGGCTAAGGGATGTAGAACCTGCAATTTCGCAAATGTAGCTCCAGTGACGAAGGGCTATATCTGGGATCCAAGGGCTGCGAAAGTAGATACGTCGAGTGTAGATTGGTATAAGGTATAAGGTGGATGGGTAAAAAGGGGGTTGCTTTTTAGAAGGTCGAATGGTGGCTGTTTAAGGATTCACCCTCGCGTACCGAAGGAGATAGAATCCGATCCAGCGTTAGCATCTCGCAACCCTTTCCTTACTTAAATCGAAATAAAGGTTGAGATTCTTGAGTTTCCCCCCTAGTCGTTTGAAAGGGTGGGTTGCTCGTGGGGTTGGTGGTGGACGGGGGGGTGGGGTTCCAGGAGGAAAGGGAACCTGGATGAGGGCGATGAGGAGGCACCATGGGGTTGAGGTGAAAGAGCCGGAGAAAGCGTACTAGTGGATAGTAGGGTATGGGGGGGTAGATGAGAAGGTGGCTGAGGGTATCTAAGGGTAGCGAGGACGGTGGTGGCGGCGACGTCTACGACGTTGGTGCTGCTGCTGGAAATTCTGTACTGGTGCTTGTGGCATCCTTCTTCGATCTGACTCGCTCGGCATCTCGCCACCTTTTCCCGTATCGCCTCCTCACGACCACCTACAGCCACCCCTAACACTACCGCCACCCCCCGGCAGTGGCTCTGGCCCGTCCCGTCCTCTTTCACTCTTTCATCCCCTCGCCGACCAGCCCAGGGACCTTCTTACTCTTTCAACCTACTCTCGGTACTCTTCCAGCTCGTACCAACTCCTCATCCGCCGACCTTCTCCCTTAGCCTGCCTCTCTCTGTCGAAGGGTGGCCCACCTCCCTTCGCAACCCCTTTCCAGTTGGAACTGAACTCCCACCCTCCGCAAAGCAGGCCGGTAACGAGAGGAGAAACACCCTCGCTACTTTTAATCGACCCGTGCTTTCTTCTGCTCATACATACCTCCTAGCCGAGTGCCCCCACCAGAGAACCGCCTCATCTACATCCTCGGCTACCTAACCCCCCCGGACCCTCCCGACCATCCGACACCCCACGTCACCCCCCGCGTATATAAGTAAGGGCGTTGTCTTTGCCTCCTCTGCTTGCCTTGCGTTACGCTTTAAATACACCTCGAGACACTTGTCTTCTTATGCTTCTCTTTTTTTCATCTTTTTCCCCCCTTTTTTTAACGTATTTTTCACAATTCTCACGATCTGGATAATCTACGGGATACCTAGTCGTCTTCTTATTTTTTCTGTTTGTTACTTCTGATTTATTATGTCTACTGTCTCTTGAATTTTTTTATTTGAATCTCATTGTCTAATTTATCAATTGCTTTTGATTGACTTGATAAACAAACATGGCGGCTTGGGTATCCTTTTTTATGATTTTAATAGTCTTTTGGATACCTCGATAGCGAATGGGTTCTTTGATGATCTTAACCTTGCTGGACGGGGGCTGCTTCGATTGAGTGGAAAATAATGAATTTTTTCTCACAGTATTACGTTATTGTCTCGCATTACTTTATTGTCTCGCGTTACGTTATTACTAGGTAGACGTATCAACCAAGGACTGGTATTCCCGCTGTACCTGTATAGGAACTTGTCAAACGTACACATGAGCAGCGACGTGTGTAGGTGTACGTATATATAAATAATAGCATGATACAGGAAAACCGTGAATTTACATGGAAAAAGGAGCGAGGTCAGCGATAAATTCTAGACTGAAGTAGCGAAGCCTCCCTGTCACTCGTTCATACCAATACAGAAAATACAAATCGATTCCCCGGATGCAGATGCAGCTGCACCTGTAACAGTATCTCCTACGTAGCCACTAGGAATCACTTAAATATTCCATCCGGATTAAATCCTCCTTCCGCAGCATCAGCATTTACAGATACATCGTAGTAATAAACCAATGAGTAACACACAAAGAAAAGGAATCTCACAGCATCCATAGATGCATCCAAGATAAAATTGTTGATTGCACCAAAATTCGTATTACACGTATCTTCAATTCAATGAACGAAATCCTTTCTCAGAGTGTAATGAGACTCAATGATAACACAAAGATTAGTCCCGACGATCAATCAATCAAAAAAAAAATTTTCACAACATCCAAAGATGCATCCAAGATAAAATTCAAAATTCATATATTCCCAGCATCGTCAGTCAAATCAAGGCTTCTCGGTGTACTAACCAGAGAGTCATAAGAGTCAAAGATAAAACGGAGATCGGAACCGAAGCAGAACCGTACTCAATAGACAAAAGAATATCGAGTGCAGGTGCAGCTGCACCGCAGGGTGTAGCTACTCCGGCGCGTATGTAAGGATAGTTTCGCGGTTTATGGCCGATTACCAAGGAGGCCGTAACCGTCCAGTCCTTCCAGTCCCCGAGTGTACAGGAGTGCTTATAGGTTATGTATAGATATACACAAATCCTTACTATACCATAATCATGAGAAACTTCAATACGCACATTCTGCGCGTATCCGTACGCGTGTTTCCATGTACACTGTGATCTTGGTACGAGATACAAGATAGATACCAGTTGGAGCACAAGGCAGATAGCACCTACCAACAGATTCGGCTACTCACGTATCTTGTCCATCCGACAATGGCTGAAACCGAGTAGCCCGGTTACGTGGATACACGTTAGCTGCTTCGTTAGATACGTACAGATACGTAGATACGTAAGTACGTTGCTAGTTGAAATCCGCTGAGCGACTCAGTCGGTTAACTCAAGTCCGGACCTTTCACTTCGTGGTCCAGAGAACACGCTGTTCAAGTTCCTTACGACTACGAGGCTGACACTTCCACTTTGGAGGCGAGAAGCGTCTTCGTTCTTTAACCAGTCATCCCTTGGATCTTGGAATTATTTATTTTTAACCCTTTGATCGTTTCTTGATGATTTTCTTTCATTTTTGTTTAGGTAATATTTTTCTAGCAGATTTTAATAAAGATCGATAGGGATGCTGTGGGACCTGGATGATCTTTGACTATCGTTTGGTTTTTATGAAAATCTTGTATTATTTATTAAGGTAACGTATTGTTGGGGGGAGGGGGTTTTCCCGTTCCTCAAAACGAGGAACACGTTCGTAATGGCGATTGGCGATCGCTGATCGCTGGGACGGCCAAGAAAAAGATAATTGGTAGGTACCGAAGCTGTGATTATTCCAGTAGAATTTCATGGAATGGAGCGGAATGGGTTTGAGGAACAAACAATTTGCGCGGAACAGTGCCGCTGATTGATCATAAAATCGTGTAAACGTAAAAGGACCGGCAGTTCTATTGACGGATATTTGTTCTTTGTCAGGGTTTGTCAGATCAGTTTAGTCTTCATCTCAGCCTCCCCATCCACTTCCATTTACACTTTTGTCTCAATCCCAGCTATGATCGACGATCGATATTTTTTTTACTATAATCAAAATATATAAATATACCTGCAGTGGTAAATTATTTATAAATAATTACTGCAGCTATATTTATAATAAATTATCTTTATCATGACTGTCTATGTTTTATCTTTCCGCCCTGTGGACCACCCGTTTCTGATTAGAATCACGATCAACGTTATCTCTTTAAGGAGGCTGGATAAGATACGTGACAAAACGGTCCATGGATCCAAGACCAATATCCCATGCAAAGTCTGATCGATATAAATCCTTAGATCCACATTGCTCAGTCCTCCCGTTCAAATCTTCTCCTAGCCCATTTCGACCTCCGACCTCTGACCTCTTCGTCCCGATACACAAACACCCGCCCGCCCGTCTAACCCTGCTACGTCGCTCTTCTTCTCTTCTCCGAATCTCCCATCGTGCCATCACAATCTCATCCCAGTACCAGGAATCGCATGAGATTTCACCGAATCCAATGAATTAGCAACACGCGCGTGATAGATGCTTTAAATTAAACAGAGAAAAATTTGACAAAATTGATCGATCCTTCACTTTCGTATATCATAATCAATCGATCGTAGTAATTAAATCAATTAATATTATTATTATTCTCAAAAAATCTGGTCCACCTATCTCTTTAGGATTGTCAAAAGATTTTTGAATCTCTCCAGTAAGAGTCGTCACGGTCCGCTATCCGCTCGGACGCTTCAGGCCGGATAAACTCGAGCAGCCTCTTCCCTTGTCTCTCCTCTCTCTCTCTCTCTCTCTCTCTCTCTCTCTCTCTCTCTCTCTCTTTCTCGATCTTTGTCTCTCTCCCATCCCCTTCCATCGGTCCCAATCGCAGTGGAAGTCTCTCTCGATGTGTCCGACTCTCCCTCTTTCCGGGTTCGTAGGTTCTCTCCTCTTCTCCTTCTCTCTCTCTCTCTCTCTCTCTCCCCCTCCTTCTCTCATTCTCTCATTCTCCCAGGAGTTCTTGCGCCGGACAAAGATCGAGCGTGTGGGAAACCTCAAAGAAATCGCTGCCGAGGTGCCGAGCTAGGTGGGCTTACATGTTGCCCAGTGTGGCCATCGGGCGCGTACAAAAGTCTACAAATCGACGAGAAGAAACCTGCGTACTATGTGCTGTATCATCCAATGTCTCTTTTCTCTCTCTCTCTCTCTATCTCTATCTCTGTCTCTATCTCCCTCCCTCTCCTTCTCTCTGCACTCCATTTCATCCTGCGTAACGTTACAGTTTCATCTCCTTAGCAGGTACTGCCCGTAGGTAAGAAACTTTATTCATCGATCTATACCAATTATCAATCAATCCATTAATCGATCGAATATTAATTAGAATGAAATTAAAAAAATAAATTAAACAATTAATACGTCCAATCTATCGATAAGACTACTATCGACATTTTCGACATATATCTCTGTCTAACCTTATCCGTCACGTTTACCTATCTCGTACAGCGTCACACTGTCTACATTGGTGTAATACAAGGTTTACACAGTCTGTCACAGCGGAACGAACACTCTGATCGAAGGAGCAATTAGAAATTTATCAAGCGACAAAAAGTCCTGTTTATTTGACGGGAAACACGAGGGAGCAGGCTTGTCGCGTTACTCGCTGTGTGGCCAATGGAACGTCCCTGTCAACGGGATCGTTAACTTTCTCATCGGCCATTCGTCAAAATCACTCCCGGCCCGAAGCAGAATAAATTACGGTATACAAATCAGCCGATAAAATCGCTATTATCGCCCCACCCCCCCTCACCGCCTTCATCGGCTCACCGCCACCCGTAGATACAACTATAGCCAAACCCATACACTATATATAATAACAGCAATATAAAGGTGATTGGGTAGAAAAAAAAATTCCTGAATGAACTCAGCGCACGATTCCTTTTTCGGTACCGATTATATCCCCAATGTATCAATGAGCGTAAAAAACTGAGGATCAAAGTTGGGGAAAAAAAAGAAAAAAAGATAACCAAAATAGAAACGTACAACGAGAGCGTCAAAGTCTCCGCAGTCCAGTCCGGAGGGTGGCTTCTGGGTGGATGCGAAAACCGTAGGTAGATCGGAGGTGGAGGGAGGGGCGAGTGTTGGCTATAGGGCAGCGGAAAATGGCTGTAAAAGGACGAGAGGATCCGAGGGGGATGCGACTGGAGAGAAGTCGCGGAGCGGAGGTGTACTTGCTGGGAAAAGTAGGAGGAGAGAGCTCCGGACTCGTGAGAGGGAGGAGAGACAGAACGGGGGGTGATGCGAGTCGTGCATTGAAATCTCCGAGATTCCCGCGACGTATATATACATATATATACACACATATCTTTTAACATCAGATGCAAAAAGGATGTTGTGAAAAAAAATTTTTTTTCCTTACATTTAATTAAATTAAAATCATCGATGCCTATACGCGTATATACATGTATAGTATATTATACGAGTGCATATAAAAGCGCACGGTGACGTAACGCACAGGCGTAGAAAACGGGTATGACTCATTGTCATCGTAAGTCACGTAAAAGGTGTCTAGTAAAAATATGCGATAATAAAACTAAACGGTGGACTGTGCATAAGAAGCGGTTGTGGCAAAGTCCTTCGTAACGTACGGAATAAATACCAAGGATACGAATTATACGTAATGAAGGAGTGAATTAGAGATATCATGATTTAGGGGTAAAGACACGCGTTTACTTGACGTATGCAGATAGATTACTGTTGTGCATATACGTATAGCTAAGGGTACGGTCGCGCGAGCGTGCGTTTGAGAGTCCGTCGAAGGGTTTGCCGTATATACGAAGAAGGACTAAAATATAAGTAAACACGAGGTATAAGAGATGGAAGAGGTACAGTAAAGAGAGCGCCACGCCATGAGAAGTAAGGGAAGTAATCGAAGTGGCCGAAGTAAGCGAAGCGAGGAGAGCCGTTGACCCTGCGGACGTTACGGAACGGATAGATCGAGAGCGATTAAGAAATCCGTGACGGGCATTGTGGGCCTCCTATATATATATATAGTATATATAGTATATATATATATCTTACTCTCTCACTCTCACTCACGGTCTGCTTACACCTGTCTCTGTCACTCGCCGCTAAAAGAGAGACGGAGCTCTCGATCTCTCGCAGGTGCAGGCCCCGCACGCGTGACAGGGCCCCTTCGTTACTTCGTTACTGGGGCCCGGCGCTCGTACGTGGATCGTGTGCGGGAGGCCCAGGCCCGTACTGGAGCTCGTGGCCGCCTGGGGTCATGCCCTGCCTCCCCCTCCCCCATCTCACTCTACACAATAATCTTCTTCTTCTTCATCCTTTCCCTTACACTACTTCTCATCCAAACATCCCTTTTGTCCCTGTATTCTTATCCTCTTGGCTTTAATCTCAATTTACCATGTGTGTATGTGTGTGTATATATATATAGGTGGGATCTGCTTGAATCTCCTAGAAACAAAGGGACGTCTTCTTTGTATTTATTCACCAGGTACAAGGTGCATTTGTACTGGATTAATTTGGAATAAATTTTTGGGATGCTGCGTATGATATTTCGTGGTCTTTCCGTTATCGATAGTCGATATCCAAGCTGTACGGATTAGATCGGTATGACGTCATAGGTTCGTTAGTATTTTCCAAGCAATGCCATACTATAATGGTACAATGATTAACGTGGCATTGGCACATTGCTATTGGCTATTTTCTCAACTGACCCACATCCGTTGTATGCTATTCATAAACACTCGACCTTCCGGTGTACCGGCAGATCTCAAGGATCCCTTAGAGCGACTCCTTGTATATTCCTATTCCGGCTGTCTCTCCTAGAGGAGTCCCCAGGAGCAGACTAATCCCAAAGTCCATCCCTAGGGATCGATCGAGCTACACGCACGGTCCAGCCCAATCCTGCCCGATGACACGAACATCGTGTGTAACTGTTGGACGTATGGATAAGACGTAACAATCTTGTAGAGGGTACGGGACCAAGATAAAGGGAAGCCGAGGATGGGAATTCAAGTGGAATGACAAATAGAGAAGCGATAAAGGAATAAAGTGTATAAAAGGACCTTAGAGTTGGAGTGTCGGTTAAAAGATTTAAACGAAAAGGAGTTAGACGGTCACGCGTTGCGGTTAGCGCCGCGACGGCGCGAGCAGCGGTCTGAGGGTGGAATAAAAGGGTTAAGAAATTATTGAGGGTGGAGGGGGGTGAAGGAAGATGGTAAAGGTTGGAGGCTACTGAGGAAGATGAAGGGTTGGTACTATCTGTTGGAGGGGGGCATTACGTCTGTGTGTGCATATATATATATTCTAGAATATGTGTATATATATGTATAGAGGAGAGGATAGAAGCGAGAGAGGGAGAGCGCCGTTAATCGGGGTGTGGAAAGGAGACGCAGGGGCGCCAACCAAGAGACACACAGGTGGGCGTGGCGGCGCACGATATGAAATTATATACAAGGTGGGTTCCTTCGTTTCGTGTACGGTTATTCCGGTTGCAGTTGCAGTACGATAAATAAGAAAAGCCGCTTGTTCGTCACGAGCTGCGGTCGACAGGACAGACGCCGCCGTCTCATCTCGCGCGGCCAATCAGACTCGTAATCACTGAGCTGAACGTTCCTCCCTTCGCTTCTTCGTTCTTACGTTCGTTCGTTCCTTCTTCTGTTTCTTCTTTCGATTCTTTGCCTCTTCTCAAAATTCACTCTCTTTTCTCAGAACGCATCCCGAGACGTTTGAAAGTCGTACGAGTCATTTTCCTCGGTGATATTTTTGGAGGAGACTTTTCTTTATCTTTTATTTTCTTTCTTTCTTGCACTTTACTTAATATCGTTTTTCTTCGTTCTTCTTTTTTTTGTTGTAATATTTGATCTTGATCTTTTCAACGGGACGATACGGTCTAATTTTTAAATAGTCTTTGTCGGCGAACTTGACAGCGGCCGCGCCCATGTCCCGCACGCGACTTCCTACTGTCGTGTCTTCAAGATAATTCGATACGTAAAGGATACGTTGAAGATATGTTGATATACGTCTTTGATCGAAGGAAAAGATGGTTTTAGTGGAGAATTTCTGGGTTTTTGGAATTTACGCGCACAAGTGACTTATGGTTTAAGGTGCATTGGCGAATTGGCAAGGACGTGGAAAGTAGTCGGCAAAGTGCCGGTTGGCAGAAACGTAGGAAACGCCGGCTCGTGAAGGTGGATCGGTTTGACCCCGTGAAAGGTTAGCGCACGCGAGTAAACATCGCGTTACAGCAAGTTACGGCACGGCGTTACATCGTTTTACTGTACTTTGCTTGAGATCCGACACTTGGCTCCTTTGCCTCCTTGAGAATCGTACAATTATCTGTTAGATGATTTCTCGTGAAATCATTGACGAAATACACTGTTTTCCTGGTTAATAGGTGAATTAGCAGTGCCGATTGATTGGTTGAAAAGAATTTAAGTAAAGAAAATAATAACAGTGATTTCTGTATAATTACAATGCTAATTAAAATATTATCAGAGGCACAGGTGCTCTCGCGAATACGACCTTAAGGCCATTACTCATGTCGAAAAGGAAGGCGACAATTAGGGCACTGCGCCTCTACCTGTTTACGTCACATTTTCAAGAGAGCGCCATTGTTCTTTAGACATACACGAGAGTTCAAGAGAAAGGGTATAAGGAACGTGGTGGAACGAGAGTAATGCACTCTTTATTTATAAGAGAAGAAGAATTGTTTAATATATAAAGAATTTATTTATGCGTTAATTATTATTAAAATTTTATCTTTACACATTTTATATATATATACATGTACGTATATATTGTAATAAAAATAATTTTCATCAATCCCACTACATAGATCTTATATGGAAGTAGGTATAATAAAAGATAAAGAAAGAAAGGGAATTGAGGGAGAGGCCAAGATAGAAGCAGGAAATCCATGGTAGCCCATAGCTCGAGCGGTAATCATATGGGAGCAGTGAATTATTCTATTACGTCCAAGCTGACACTATTACCCCATCATCATCGTCATCATCATCAACGGTTGCCCAGCGGCCCACACCATCAGAGATCTATGGCTGCGAGCAACGACCCACTGAGACCTAAGGCTTCGTTCACACAGTATACTTAAAATCTAAGAAAATCAGCAGATCCTTCGCTTATTGTTAGTCAAACCATTAACACGGGTAAGCGTCTCTGATCTTTTCGAATAAGACCTAAACGTAAGAGAAAAATAATAATAATAATAACAACAACAACGATAATAAAATCAAAGAGATACAAAAAGAAGCTAATGCATAAGAATAAAATGAAGAATCGAAGTGAAGTCTCGAAGTGGATGCTGGATGCATGGAAGCCGGTAGCCGAAGTGGTAGTAAGCAAGCTAACACGAGATCTTCATCTGTAACATCGCAAATTGAACGAAGATTTGCTGCGGCTGCGCTTCGCCACCGCAAGTAAAAGCAGATCCGAACGAAACACAAGATTGATCTTATACTTGCCGCCATATATTCATTTTCTTGAATCCAGCGTTTCATCCCTTTTATGAAAACTCCCACGAGTTCGATTAGATCATCGCGGTCGTTTATTGACAATATTTTGTATTTTCGATCAATGATTATTCATAGGCACAGTTGTTGTTGGTTTTAAGAGAATTTTATTTTCATTTTTATTTTGAAAATCGATTAACTACCACGTAGAAATTTGCGAGTTTGAATTCACGCGCCTTTTTCTTTGTTCGAGAGAGGAACGAAGCTGTACGGTGTAAAGCGAAGGAATTACGCCCAATGATGGTATAACGATTAGAGAACGGGCTAGGGCAGAGCTCACCGTATATGGAGTCAGGATTTATTTTTCGAAAAAGTGGAAACGAGGGGGGATGAGAAATAGGAAGAAAACTATGCCACTACGGAGACTGTGATAAAGTACTTTAACAGTAACCTTTATGTCTGTTTTATGGTTCGGCCTCTGCATTAGAAATTACATTGCGATGCGTTACTACACGTAACACGGCTATTCGAACTCGTACAATTTATCTGACTTGCAATAAATCTCCATACTTTGTACACTTACTAGCTTTTTCTTCTATTCTTATTTCCTTCTTTTTTTTCATCTCAGAAACATCCTTCGGTCAAACCAGTCTCATCGTAATAACTGATTTAATGTCTAAAAAAAAAAATCTTTCAAGGAACATTCCAATACAATTTCAATTAATTCAAGACTGACTTAGATTTTCCTCTAATTTTCCACGTACGTACTAGCATTTGACATAAGTAAAAAAAAATAATACAAAAATCATAAAAATCATTGATTTGAGGGAAATATTGGAAAATTTCAGGCTGAAAGGAAATAGACAGGATAAAGCAGTATAAGCAGAGGGTCAAGATGGTAGCCAAGGTAATAATATGTCAGGTAAGGTAAGTAAGACAGGTAAGAGAAGCAAGAGAAGCAGAAGGTACGTAAGGCACGTACCAAGAGAGCGTGTGGGATTCACCTGATGGATTCGAAGGATGGATGAATCGTAGTCCGATCTCATGAGGGCGTGATTCCATTTCAATATCGGTCTGCGGTTGCACCTATATCGTCCTCCACCTTCCACCTTCCACCTTCTACCCGTACAACCTTCCCACCCTATCCCTACCATTAAATGCCTTCTTCACATTGCGCCGCTTATCTTTACCACGGAACATACGTATTATCTATGCTACAGATATGGATGTATATATATATACCTATATACCATATATATGGCTCTTTGAATTTTTCAAGGAACGAGAAAAAGCATCGAGAAATGTTCGGAATTCAATATGTTTTATTCGCGATAAAAACGTATACGCGAATCTTCACGTCTCATTGCGGATTACGTGATGGTCCTATTCACGTAAAACGGGAAAACGTTCTGGTATTTCTGAAAACCGGAAATAGCCCACACCCTATGCGTGTATATATATATATACACAGTACCTGTTTTCATTACATAATGCTAAAATTTACCCTTCATTCTTTTATTATAACATACAGATTCATCCCCAGCGTTTCGTGAAGCCTGTCAAACTCTGAAATTACCAAAGACAGTCATACGATCGACAGTAATATCCTAAAGCTGCATTTTGAAGTAACGACAAGAACGATTGAGTTTGAATTCGTCCAGGCGAATCGACCGATGACCCGTGAACCATTTCCACACACAGAAAACAATGCGTAGATCTTCGAGTCACGTTTTCAAGCAACACAAAAACCATCGTCGTACATACATTATGCGGCACACAGAAACGCGCCCTGAAAGAGACTAACTTTCAAAAAGGAATGACGGTGGCCGTCTAAAATCAAAAATCCTAATGACAAGACTAACCTTTTTTTTTACGTTAACATACGTATATATATATATAGAAAAAGGTCCAGAAAGTCACTAACTCCAAAACACAATAAAAACCTACGTGTATCCACCATCACTTTATCTACTTCCCATCCATCCATCCTTCTCCCTCCCGCTATAACGTGACCTCTCCCTTACTCTTCCGGGCCTGATATTTCGATGGGCCCCTAGCAAAAAATCACTCTCGGGACCCCTCCTAGAAAAGACTGTCGCCTCTCATTTACCCGAGATTCGTTCCCGCCTTTTCACTTTGCTCCAGGGTCGTCGCTAATAGCCTCTTCACCTTCCCTCCTCCACCATCTAGCCACCTACTCGCTACCGACTATATATATATATATATTCATCCTCCCTCCTACACGTATGCACACGCCTAAGCCACCTTCATCATCTCCACCTGAAAGACGCTACGGGTAATGCGACTGGACTACCTCGAAAATTGCCCATATGTATTACATATATGTATTACATATGTACATCCTGAAGACTCGTTTATGTTACTCGGTCCTTAAACGTGACTTAGCGCCTTGGATTCACAGACTCCCTTCTGCTATCGTCTGATACGACGTACGGTTGTACATCGTGTATCCCGAGTGTACATATGTACTATGTATACATAGTGCAGTATATAAGGAAAGAATTATGTATATGGAAGCATACGAAATCACTGTCGACTTGGTACGGTTAATTTAGTTGTATCTATATATATATATGTGTCCTGTGTTAAGGCTCTCTTGGTTATTTATTTTTTACCGCTAGACTTTTAGACTCAATTGAGAGAGAGGGAGAGGGAGAGAGAGAGAGACCAGCCGGGAGTGACTTCGAAATTCGTGCTGTTTGCTTTTATTGAATTTTTCGAAAGGTGAGTCACGCGTGCAGCGACCGAGACAGATGTGAATCGGACGGTGTACTCAATTCGACGCTCTGTATGATGATGACGACGACGATGATGGGACTTGTGTTATTTTGAATAATATATATATATATATTACTGTGTTTTAAGAAGCGGTCACTTCAGAAGGACTGACTAATAAGTTTCCCTTTTTTATTTATTTATTTTTGTTGTAATTATCCTCGTAATGTGATTAGTCGAAGTTAATTAATTGTTCAGTGAACACAGTGAACACTGCGATTCTCCATGATTACGAAACGACTTTCGTCAATGCGATACCTTTCACGATCGGGAAAGCCCGGTGGGGTCTTTTCTTTTTTTTTCTTTCTTCTTCTTATTCTTTACCACGAAAAGGTGTTCCGAGAGAGAGCGGTGGGAGGGGGAAGGGGTGGGATGGGTGGTGGTACCGCGAGTAAAAAGAAAATGGCAAGTATAATAAATAGAAGCGATTAGTGTCGTAATCATTGATACGCTTGGGGGTGACAAGAATTTCATTGATCCAATTGATTTATTTCAATGGGATAATTGAAATATTCGAATGAAATTGTTACGCGCATGCTAATCTACTATCCGATCAATTAGTTACGGCGGTCCCGTGGATACTCGTTACACTGATTAACGTCATCGAGCGAATAAATAGAATGACGGTGTTATCCACCTGTCTCGTTTACGTAAGCGAATCATCGATGCGAAGCAGCGAGCGATTAACCAATGACGATTAAAACGATACGCTCGAGATAAAAGTTTCACACGCTGCCGGATACTTCGATTCCGGTACTTTCGTTCCTACCATCTTGTGCCATTCAAAGATCGGCCGATTTCTATCCATACGGATAAGATACTAGCCATTTTGTAGTAGGTACCTTGAGGTATAACGATAACGTAGATCTTAGATTTCATATACCGTAATTAATTATTATTACTCCAATTAGGGCAATTAACAGCTACAAGCCGCGACGAGGTGGCGGTAACGCGTCGCGTGCGAATTTCAGTGTAATTATAGTGACGTAACAGAATCCTCCTGTCTCAACTGTTTTCACAGTGTAACGTATTTACGTATATACTTGTACAGTCAATGTTATTTATTATGCTACTACGCTAACGAATCGACCAATTTAATTCTAAATAAATAAATTTTGTATTTGCCCGTCACACATCGTCTGCTAATTATTGGCAGTATTGGCTGGTTGACTTTTTTCGAAATTTCATGAAAGCCAGTCGAGATGAAGCTTATAGTCCGTTGGGCGTCGATGTAAACCGTTAGATTTGGTTGGTCGTTTGAGTCGCGTCGTGTTCCGAGTCAATGAAGAGGAGAGCGTCGAGTTCATTCAGTAAATCGGAGTGCGAGTTGGCGTCGGTAGGTAGCAGCCTAACCTAACCTACGTCTAACCTACTCTTGGCTTTTATATCCTGTCAGAGAAATTAAGCGGCACTTACGAAAGTTGCATATCTTCTTTCTCTCACCCTTCTCCTTCTTCCTCTCTCTCTCTCTCTCTCTCTCTCTCTCTCTCTCTCTTTGTCTCGACGGCTGTTTTCATTATTTTTCGCATCTTTTTTTATCCACACGGCAAGCAGTGCTGTGTGGGTAATACCTCATGCAAAAAATTTGGACCCGCTTCTAGCGGGATTTCTTTGAATCAGCTGCTGGTGATCGGTCGCGCCAATTACAAAATTAGCCAGGACCGCGGAATCTCATCTCGACTTCATCAGCCAGATTTTGCGCACTTAGCTTGTAATACATAACGTGGACGCTCGATTACGGCTTTGGGTACGTTACGTTTTCGATTACGTTAAAGTTACGTGCTTCTTACCGTACTTACATGACATATCCACGACAGTATAAAACGTGTAGAAATTTCATTTACTCTTACCAGCCAGTTGAACAAGAAATCCAATCATACGTGTCCGATTGCTATAGTCCGTTAGACGTAACTCTTGAGACTTCATTCAAATAACTAACACGAACCGATATAAATAAAACTTTGTATAATTGAAAGCGAGTATAAGAAAATGATAAAAAAAATAATAACAACGCTAAAGGATGGTCCACGATAAAGATTATTTTTAGGTACAGCCCTTTTTTAGAAATTCGCGAAAAATGAGATTGTTGACTCAGTCTGTTTCCTTTTGTAAGAAACGCAGCTTACGGTATTCGGGATTTATCGAGTTTTCCGAACAGCAAACGACTGGAAGGAAGTCAGCGTAGGCGAAGGGTAGTAAGAGAACGGAGGGTAGTAAGGGATGATAAAATTGGCGTGCTCTCCAACCCTCTCTTTCTCTCTCTACACCCCCTACGGCCCACATCCCCTTTACTGGTGAGTACAACAGGTGGCTCACGTCGACGACGATCCTGCGACACGAACGATCGACTATAATTCTCCAATTCTCCCTTGTACTAAAGATTTTTTGTTTTTCATTCCCTTTCGTCCCCGACCCCCTCTCGCCCTCGTTCATCCTCAAGGTAATTACGTTTTACGTACCATTCAATTTTTCGTACTTACAATATTTCCCGCCTTTTTTTTTCATCGTCACAAGTATCTCCTGCTTACACGTACCTTCCGTCTCACGAGATGAATCTCGAAAGAGGTTTCCAAAAGTATAGTATGGAATCCCGACGATTATAGAAATGCGTATAAAACCTCCAGGTACGTCCGGGTCGTGACGTCTGTCCCAGCCCAGTGTATACAGCCTAGCGCCATAGTATGATACCGTGTATAAATAGTACGCGAAGACTCCAGTATTAGTAGTCCAGTACAGCGTTATACAGTAGAGTGTCGGGTTTTCAAGTGGAGAAAGATGAGATCGTGACTGCCCGTGACATACACGCTCGGCCAATACACACATTCTCCAGTCTCGCGGGGGCCTTTTACCGGGGCCCACTTATTCGTTCCACTCAACCTACCGAATAAAACGTCTGCAGACAGTATCAGGTATATCACTGTAAAGTATACATAATCACGGATGCTGCGACACCTACGCGAGCACGTATGATCATACGTAGTAGCAGAGGTTACATTCGTCGAAAAAAATATACTGAGAAAGATATTCCTCAATAATCCCCGCGTGTAATAACGATACTGAACTTTCTTTTTTTTTTATCGATTACTTTGACGGTATATCCAAAGAATAATTAGACGAGGTAGTCCGCCGTATAATTCGGTGAAATTACTATGAGGGTACAATACAGTTGAAGTAGGCAGTACCTACACGGCCATTAAAAGAACTGTAATAAAAATCAATTAAATGTCTAGGTGTCGCTACGTGAGAAGGAGACAGGCTAGTAAGAGTCAGGTTAGGTAGTACCAGGCCACGCAAGGACGGCTATACGTGAAGCGTTGAAAATGAAAGATTTCTTAAGGTGAATTCTCAACGTGATGTCTAATGGACGCAATTTGGTCGCTCGAATTCCAAAGTGAATGAAGGATCTCCGGTAAAGTATACCAAGCAGACGGTTTACGCGGTGTTGTTAGAGGGCATATGTGTAGACTTCATAGCGATACGTCTTATTTACGTTCGTCTATTTACACGGGAGCGATTGGTACGCGTGAGCCAAGTACCATGTGAAACTTCATAACCCAACGGAGATCGTAGAGTGAGTATGTGGGATCGGTGTATGATGAATGAGGCACTAGAAAACCGTAAGATTTCTGGAAACCGGCAAAAGTAGAGCCGGCGTGGGACAAGACGGCAAGAACTCGGAGTTTCAGAGGATCTGACGCGTGACGGCCTGGCCCTCCCTCCTCCTTCTCCTTCTTTACCTTCAGCCCTCCCCACCACCCCCGCCCCCTACTCTCTTCACCTTCTTCACCTTACCTACCCACCAGCCACCTCTTACCCCTTGTCTTTGTTACCACCATAGACTTCCCATTCCCCTTTCTTCGTTGCTTACTCGCTTGCTTCGTTGCTCCGTTGCTTTAGCCTGACTTGCTCAGTCCCTCCCAACCCTGAAGGCTTCGCCACTATTCACGGAGACCTCTTCTCATGTGCTCCCATTATCCTTAGGTTTGAACCGTAAAAGTTTCTTCCATTGGAATTCTAAGGAATAACCACACGGATGAACTCTATGAATATATATATATATATATATATGTACCTTAAGGAATTATTTGTTTAAGCGTTGCTCATGAGTCATTTTTTTATAGGTTATGTAACATCGTGTAAACACATGTACGAAGTGAGTGATCGCAGGATGCGGATAACCTTAAAGGGATCCTTGTCGGATGAGCAATGAAGAGACAAATGGTGTATCGAGAAGGCCAACTTAAGGTACGATATTCCATCAATCATCTTACTAATCGGTACCGTGTGTACTCGTGCTAATAGCACAAACCGGTAGTGGGACCAATATAAGAGTGAGAGTCAAAGAGTAAAAAGAACGAAAGAGAAAAAGTAGAAAAGAATTAAAAAAAATAAGTGAAACAGTGTATACCAGCCATTCCGATGGTAGTGGTGGATGTAAAGTCTAGGTTTAAATTCCTGGTTCCCATGTGGGCGTTCGTAGCTTGACCTCTTGGGATATGATGATCATAGGCAGGGAGGGATTACCGGGGGTGGGTTGGGTCATCAGATCAGCGATCATAGTTACTGTAATTATTAATCACGTCCTGACTCTTGTTGGCTTGCCTCGTGAAAGGTCCCTGTGCCTCTGGACCCTCTTTAAGACCAGTTCACATGTGAGTCTGCGAAACGCCGTTGCGATTTGATTGTGAAAGGTCGCTCTTTCTTAACAACGCTTAAAAACCCATATATGAATTTCTTATAGCCACTATATATATATATATTTATAAGAGGTATATCTTTTTTTTAAATAATACAGACCAGTTTTTTATCTACGAAATTATTCTTCTGCTATCTTTCAGTGTATCTTTATGCATCATTCGACTACCGTTACGTATGTGGGATTTATGGCGCGTTCTAACCGCGGATATGTTTTGTCTTAATAATGTAGTTCTTACCTTGATCATAATATGGGATTTTAATCTGGATGCGTTAATAATTTTCTAGCTGCTAATTCCGTATGTGCGTCGGACTGTCTACTATGGATTCTGGTAGGTGTCTATATATATATATATTTGTATATCCTTGCATTATACTCAGCTATCAGGAGTATTAGTTTAATAAGTGTTACACTTATTTAGTTATCTCCGTAAAGGATCTTGGGTAGCACAAAGAAACTCCGAGCAACAAAGGATCGAGAAGATCGCTCTACTTCTTCACACGCACGCACGTACACACAAGCCTTCCCGTACCTTCGCCTATCTTCAGCTTCAGCTTACTTCACCTTCATCACCTTCTGCTCCACCCATTCATTCTTCTTCCACTGTCGTGCCTTTAAGCGCATTTCACATGTGCCTCGCGGATATCCTTGTGACTCGTGATCCTTGGCCATTTAATACCGTCACCTGTGGGACATAACAGGGATCATTGTTAATTAGCATTCCGTTCGATAAAATCATCCCTCCACCTTGTAGTGTTGATTAATTACGAATTGGGTCATTAGAGTGATGACTGGAATTCTTTTTTTAATTGATTATTTATAAAGGTACCAGCGATGGGTGTGTCTGATATGTATCTGTGCTTGCGTGTGCGCGATTCTGAAAATATCAAAGATGGCGGCGGCATTCGTCGGACGGACAGGAAAGCAGCGGAGACTGTTGGTAGTCGGCAAGATGTCGGACTGGCAGACTTTCTCGCAAATCTAAAAGTCATGTCATTCGTTTCGTCAGCGAAAGTCTAAGCAGCTTTCTTTGGCGTCAGTCACTAATACACGTGCACCCTTTCTTATACGTTGGTAACACTGGCCGGAATTATCGTCAAGTGGAATCGCGAATAAATTGACGAAAAATTTTGCAAAATTTTTACACCCCAGTATCATACGGAACGAGGCTTGGCGCTTAGACGCGCTTTAACGAGACGATGACTTTTGAGGGGGATATATTGAAAAATCATTAGACACTGTTAATGACGATGCACGGCGAAACGAATGAGCAGGGGGATATACTTTGTTTTTTCCTTTCCTTTTTCAGTTAAAACTTTCACGGCAGAAGCAGGAACAGTTGTCATCGTTAAATGACTTTTCGTTTCTTGGGCCAATGACGAGCATTCGTGAGCGACTCAGGATTTTTCTTTGACGATCTATCGAAAGTGCAAGTAGTCATTATGGAGTCGGTTCGACTCAAGTGAATTAGGATGATATTAAAAATGATAATGGGACGCGAGAATAACAATGGCGGAAGGTCGAATTGGGTAAACGATGGTATTCGATGACGGTCCGGAGAGCGACGAGAGATTTTAATTAATAGAAGGTGTAATTGCGGAATGATTATTTATCCGTGCTAGCTCCTTGGTTAAATGCGAAGTGTCCAGGATCCTGAAGCGTGCACAAGGTCTGGACCCCACGCTGGCCTGGCATCAGCATTTTTTACCCCGTCCCAGGAATAGGTACGTTGTACGCTTCTTTACTAGCGATGGCTTCAAATCATTACCGAGTACGTGCAAGTCATCATCGCGAAGGACAGATCCTCAATCGGCGACATAGTGGTAATTAAGCGAAAAAAAGATTCTTCTACCTCGAAACCAAGAGGAATAGCAGAATTACAAAAAAGATCAAAAATTTTTTATGATGAAATTATATAAATTACATAAAATCGTCATTAAACGAATCGAAATACAGGATTGTAATTTTTTAAAAAATTTTTAGATCGCAAGTTTATATATATAATATATATATCAGGTAGTTTTGAGCTTCTCGTAAACGTAAGCGCGTCCCTTTATATCACGGCGTAATAAGGAACGCGTTGAGTTGCTTTCCAAGGAAGATCAGTGTATTCGATAAAGGTCTCTCTCTGGTATCAATTTGTTCAGGTGAGAGTAGAAGGCTTCTCTTATCAAGTCCCAGATTGAGGATATAGCCGGGGACGCGTGGATGGAACGTAAAGGAACGCGAAGGATGGAGAAGGATGGAGGATGGTACGAGAAGGAAGCAACATTGACTAAAAGCAACAGGTGGCCCTTCGGCTCTCGACTTCATATAAAACTACCCTCCCGCAACAGCTCATGTAGAATCTTCTAACCTGGAAACAAGTCTTACATAATATATATATACGCACACAAACACACATATACACACATATATATATACCGTGTAGACAAGATAACTCGATATAAACAGCAAAGCAACGTAACTTTATCCTGTTGTCGAAGACAATAAACAGTCGATGATAAAAAATAAAAATCAATAAAATATCGATAACAGTGATTTATTCGAGAAATTGGACGTCAGTGTCAACGGCATTGAGTGAATTTCTCGAGAAATGACTTAGCTAATGATAATGACGACAACGTAATTATTATTGTATTCCGTTAGGTTTGCGATGACGTATTTTTTTTATTTCTCCAGCGAACCCCCTCTCACCCCCTTAGGGGATTGCGTAACTGGAACAACTTATTGTTCGAATCTCGGTATCCGTAATGATCAATTGGAAAAGACGGCTGGACGGACGGACGGTAAGAGAGCGTTCGTTGCAGTAACGGAGGGCGTCGCGACGCTGACAGAATCTGGTACTTCTGTAAAAAGGAGAAAGGATCGTTTAAAACGTGACCAATGGGTTTGACCTTTCGGGAAATGCCGCTGCCAAAATTGGCCTTAAGTCTTGGATTTCGAGTTCGATTGGTAATCGGGAGAAATACGACAGTACATTGTTTATGGACGTCATTGGCATTTATTGTAAAGTTATGTGACAAAAGAAGGCTTTTGCTATTTTTAGAAGATACAATAATTGCGTAACTAAGACGACTTAATTAACATTAGCTTAATTTAATAAATTACGCAATAAATTGCCAACGCTGTTATTTCAAGTGGTTATAATAATCAGTCTTGGGATATCGAATATAATTGATTTTAAAAATAGCAAAAATACATGGAAAATTTGTCAACGCGTTCTTTTTGCGCGTACGTAACGTCGAACGGTGTGAAAATTTTTCCTGGATCAGGGAATACGGGAGCAACAACCTAAAATGTATACGTATCCGAGATTATCGAGGGATGAGCAAAAGAAGGGCGCGATACGGAAAGAGGGGTGGATGAGGGAAAAAAGAGGAAGAGGAATCGCGCTGAGGGAAAACATTCGATTTGCACGCTCGAGACGCAGCTAATCGAGGGGAAGTGCTTTCGAAAGGAAGCTGAAAATTCGATCGGTGAAACAATAGAATTATATAGAAAAAATTTTATATTTTTATATTTTTTACCTTTTTTTTTACAAAATATTATTTGATGCCTTATTCGCTTATTTATCCGATAAACCAAGGCAGAGGTATCCATAGGTATGTTAAAGGTCCATACACAACCCTGGTACTTCTATTTATCAGTGGTATACGTGTTATCATGTGGCGTCGCGACGCCCATGGTTTTAATGTTATTTGAACAGTTTGAGGGAGTTTGCGAGCCATCGCTGGGTCCGTGCTGGGACTCTTTTAAGAGTGAGGCGAGCCACTCACGCGGCGCAGCGGACCGCGAAATCGACGCTCACATATGAACCAGGAACGAAGAGTATCTCTATCTCTGTCCCTCTGTAGATCTCTTCTTTTCTCTCCCTCTCCTATTCCATTCTCCTTTTATACAGGCATTGCTGTCTCTCCTTTTTTCTGTCTGTCTCTCTCTCTCCCTCTCTCTCCCTCTCTCTCCCTCTCTCTCTCTTACTCACTCTCAGGTACTCTCTTGGTCTTCACAAGAGTGAAGTCTTTCCCGGTTAGCTCTTACATTAGCTCTGTAACATCGAGGATCTAGCATCTCTCTGGAGCTGCTCTTCTTTTCTACGAAGTTCGTGAAGAGGAGAGAAGAAGACGAAATGAAAAGAGAATGAGAATGAGAACGAAGAGAAGGAAGAGTTCTTGGCGCGCCTCTGCCTTTTCCTTTTACTTTTCCCTTTCCTCTTTCCTCTTCTATCCTCCTCCACCTCCTTCTCCCTTATCCTCCTTTCCCACAGAGTGTGCATCCTGCTCCATCCGTGCCCTCGATCGTGCCACGTAAGTCTACGTGTGCTCGCATTGTCTGCCAGAGAGCAGTAGATACAGAAGAGAATAGCTGGACATGCATTCGATGCACTGGACCGAATTTATTTTCTCCATTTTGTTTTTAACAAAAATTTTTATCTGTACCAACATTGCAAACGATCTCTACTATGTGACGTGGAGTGTATCACGTGGGAGGATACGGGGAAGGGTGATGAAAATATGCAACAAAAATTTTTTAGGGGACACGTAACAAAGTGCTATTGAAAAAGCTATGGAAAAAAAAATTAAAAGTAGCTATCTCAAAGGAAATTATACCGTATTAATTAAAAGGGTATTAATAATGTATCGTAGAGGGTGGCACGTTCCCTTTTTCTTGAGTATCCAAAAAGGGATGCGTGCTTACGCATTTCCGTTTGACTGGCGAGCTTATTTCGGCGTAAATCTGTCACGTTATGACGTAGGAGAGATAGAGAGAGAAAGATAGAGAAAGAGAGATAGAGAAAGAGAGACAGAAACTCGTGACTCGACTTCGAGTGGGCTTCCTCGGTACGCAAATAATTCTCAAGTACCCCGTGATTCGCGAGGGGGTGGTTTTCCATCCTCGAGGTACAGGATGGGCTCTAGCTATCGCGCACATAACGGACCCTTTCCGCGTGCGTAAGGATGACGCACAGACCTGGGGAGAGACAATCCTTTGGAAGTGATAGCCCCCAGCCAAACGCTGACGACAGCGACTAATCGATCACAAAGGACAATCGCTCTATAATATCTTTATTATCGTTTCTCTTATATTTATTGCAAATAATACCTGAGTGACCCGCATTGTTTTTCGCCAACGCAAGCCAATAACAATTTACGTTAAAATTGGACGGTATCTCGAAGGGGGGTTGGCAAAATTAACGGGAGACCCCTATTCTTTTTTTTTCAACTACTCCCCTTACATTTACAGAACGTCCTGACGTGGGTAGACCTGCAGATATCTTGGGTCTGAGGGTGGGGTAAATTAATGGGGCGAGATACAGGCCGTTTCAAGGGATGCAAAATTAGAAAGTGTAAAGAAGCGTACGTGTGACGCGTAATACGTAGTCAGACACAGGAGCACAGAGGGGGTTGAAAACTCGTGCGTAACAGTCGAACCGTCGGCAATCAATAATCCTTCTTATTTCTTCCCACCCCTATAACCATCGTGGTTCGAGGATGGGGGAGGGGGAGGGTTGTCGTGTTATCTAACAATTTATCCGTGCTTTTTTGCCAGCGTGATTAGGTGTACGGCCAATATCCATAATAACGAGGAGGAGCCCGTGGCCCCTATGGTAAATACGACAGTCCAGATACCACCCTTGGAGCGCAACCCCCTGACAGACCTAAACTTCAGTACGTTAACTGACTAACTGGAGAATAAGCAGACACCCTAACTATATTCTGCATAAGAAAAACGTGTTTTTTACGTGCACCTTGTAATAGTCGCTTCCATATCGATCCCCTATGCACACATGGGGTAGTTTCCACGTATGATTTGAAATGCGTCGCGACGCCGCAGACGATTACGTAAATTATTTTCAATCGTTAAAATTTAACCCTGTCAATTTTTACTGTCCACGTAGTATCGGCTATAGTCAATGGCATACAAAAAAAGATTACAACCCCCCCCCCCCCCCCCCTTACAAAGATAACGACGAGTTTACACTCCGGATGAAGGAATTAATTGGGAGAAGGAACGAGAAGTAAATGTTAAGGGTAGAAAAAAATAAACGAAAAAAATAAATAGTCAAAAAGGGAGGGGGATGAAGAAGAACGGTAGAAGGTAATGAAGAATAAGGTAGGAAGGTATAGGTTCTCAGGTGGAGGGGGGGTGGGGTGGAAGGGGGAAGGGAGATGGTGCCTGATCGCCAGGCACTGCCGTGTTCGTGTCGCCCCTGCCCCAGGGGCGGCACTGAACGTGGGGGAGACACAGAGGGTCTCTAATATATGCCTACCGAGAGAGACTATAAAAATCAATACCTCAAATTACCAGGCTCTGCTTAATTTTCTTCCAGCGAGCGACTCTCTCTCTCTCTCTTTCTCTTTCTTTCGTTCTCTCTTTTTACTCCCTTCAGACCCTCTCGGCCCGATGTATACCGCCAACCCTCCATCCCCCTCGACTCTCCCTTTACTTTCTCTCTCGTTCTCTCGCAAACTTACTCTCACTCGTTTTCTTCTTTCACCCCCCTCCCCATTCCCCCCCTATGCTTACGAAGCGTCCCCCTACCCTCCTCGCCATGACTTCAGTCGCGGTTTGCACGACGCGATGCGGATTTTGCCGCATTCGCATGCATCGGCCGTTTGCATCCCCCGTTCTGCTACCTACCCCCTGATGCGCCTGTCTACCTGTGCAGCTATCGCTTAGCCTCCCTAACTTGCATACGTATAGGTATATACACTGTTCTATACTTGAATATATTTTATTAAATATTTCGCAGAAGGCAAGAAAATAAAAAATTCCATCGAATTAACAATGGCGGGTTGCCAATAATTATCGTGAAAATTTCGCAAAAGTGTGGAAGCACCCTGTTGTCCTTCCGCGTTATTTTTCGAAATACCTATAGCATCCCCGTTTAAACGACGTCGTCTTTTCTTTGACGGTTATTACCAATACCTTTCGTTCGTTTACCATATTTTTCAACCCTCATTTACGCAGGGGTTGTTAGACAGGTGCATTTGCATGTCTATACCAAGAGACACGTGGGACTTGTATATGGGAGGATTTACCAATAAGAATTAATTAGCTTGAAGGAGACGAAAATGAGATCTGGCAAGGTTGGGTTAGGAAGCGAGCGAGATTACGACTTGAACCCCAGCGGAAGGGTTGCAGCCCCCACGCTTGATTTTATTGCTCCCTTAACCACCCCCATAGCCACCCCTTTAGTCACCCCCCCCCCCCCTTTCCAGTCTCCCGAGGCATCAGCTCTCGTTTCCCATTTTCCCCCTTTCCCTTTTTACGTTGCGCCCTCACCTTTGCCCCGCTACCCCACCCCTTCCCGCTCATCCCTTATTCCCTCTTCTTTTTTTCATTTTTCGTTCGCCACTTTTCATTCTACTTTCACGATTCTTTCATCTCCACATTTTACGCACGGTACGTTTTGACCGCTATGCTGTGAATGCTCTCCTTTCCTCTCTTCCCTCTTTTTCTAACCCCTGTACCACTCAACCCCTATATCGCCTACTCTCTCTTGGCTTTCAAGCTACTTCCTTTTTTATATTTATGGCCAACTGACCCGCGCAATTTCCACCCTGAGGACAGCTCGCCCTTGGGGGACGGTCAGGGCGAATAGCATTGACCCACTAAAGGCCATTGACCTTCGACCTTATTAATACAGACCTTTTCCACCGCGCGAAAACTTACGCAAACATCGTAGACACCTTTACTGTTATTTTTTAATGATTATCACGATATACCCTAACGCGAACAATATTCTTATTAGATTAATGGAAGTATTATGATTGTCTATTGTCATCGGTAATTTCGATAATTAATTCCCATCAAAAATTAATTTCTAATAATCGTATACGGTTCTGAGGAAATTCGTATTTTTTTTTTATTTGTGCTAAATCCACGTAAATATGGATTTTCAAATCTCCTCCGTTAATCAAGCAATGCTATTATTGCCGTTTACGGCATACATTTCACTTACGAGATACTCGCGTGTCCTGTCTTACTATCGTTATCGTCCGCTTCAGTAATTCCTGTAATTAATTAAGATTACTAATCACTCATTAACCCGTATCACGAAAATTCAACTTTCACAAATATACGTAAAGCAGAAACAAAATTACACCAGCGCAATGACCCAATACGACCCCCCACCCCCCCTAAATAAGTGTCCCTTTAAAACCCGTCAATTCCGTACGTAAATATAATACGACAAGATAACACATGTGCTGCCTACACGAAACTCGCGTGTCCCGTCTTAATATCTTCAAAATATATCTTTCCACAATTCATATAATTCATGCGAATCCCTAATCACTCATTAACTTCCCATAACTCACACAGTCTCTATTAAAACGAAAAACACAATATATCACCTTTGCTCAAAACTTATAATTTTACCATATAAAGGTTAATATCATACACAATATAACACATGACGTACAACGCAAAAGATACCTTTAAGCCTAGGAACTCGCGTGTCACTTGAATCGCGGCTGTTCGATCCTCCCCATTTTCTTATCCGCACCCTAATTCCCTCGCACGCTTCACACACACACACACGCACACATACACAAGTCCAAAGATCGGATATCACATGCACGTGGCACCCTTACGCAATTCTGTACACGCACGTTAAATACGCGTACATATAAAAGATACATATGTGTATGAAACATAGCGGCAGTCACGCCAGCACGGTTCGATACAAAAGGCCTCCACCCCCCTCGCACCCCTTTCATGGGATCCACTGCGAAAGAAAGAATGAAAGAAAAAAAGAGAAATCCTCCCTTATACCTATTTTCTGTCGGTCTTGCGAAGGAAAAAGAAGAAAAAAAAGAGGAAAATAAATTTCATTTCCTAAGCACTTCTTCTCTTCGTGACGGTAACTTAATAAAGTAGAATTATGGCACTAAGATTTCGGTGTCTTTTGAGTATGGTAAAATTTAGCAGAAATCGCTTTTCGGCTTCTTTCCTTATTTCGAAAAACGACTGATCAGTGAATTATTGGGGGAAAAAATTCTTTTTCCCGTAAATTCCGTTATCTCTACTCGGCGCGAGAAATCGGTATGATTTTCGTGCAAGGATGGTTTGCGATTGTAACCGAGCGTTTTTATCCAGTGCGATATGGTACCACGCTAATGAGCAACGACGACGTGATTAGCAGCACGATAAACTGTAAAACAGGTGTTGATGAAACGTACTATAGTAATCCCGTAAGAAAGGAGACGAACTATAGTTATAGTATAGAAAAGAGGTATATATAACCAAAGGGCCAGAGAAGCACGTGGCGTACAGTGTCTCACGTGTGTGGTCGTGTCTAATTAGTAAATGGGCACGAAGGCGTCTAATTGCAGGCGTTCAAGCGGAGGCACGCGCAGGGCCGTACCGAAAGGGGCCGGCGGGCGTCGGCGGCACGTCAAAATAATGACGGGTTAATAAAGTCCGGCCCGACCCCGTAGGATTTCTTTCTTTTTTTTCTTCTTTCTTCTCCATTATGGTAATAAGAAGGAAGAGAAGAAGAAGGAAGTCAAGAAACATGCATTAAACGTGGGTCCATTCACTCTTACATAGTTACGTCAATCACTTCTGTATCTGTCTGTACGTCGGTCCGCCACGTATTTCGTTGGATGATCAGATTACCCCCACCACCGCGAAACTATTCAATAAAAATAGACGAACACGGAGAAAAAAGAATTAAACGCACATACGACAGTCTCGTGCAAAAATATTCCGTACGTGTATATATAGCCAGTTATAAAGAAAGAAGGAGAGAGCGAGAGAGAGAGGGGGAGAGTACAAATACAGAATCCTATAGGTAGATAAACAGAGGAGCAAAGAAAGAGAGAAGGAGACAGAAAGAGAGAGAGGCAGAGAGAGTCGAAAAAAAGCATAAATAGAGAGTGGCCGGTATAGAAGGAAACTGCAAGGCAGAACTGACCACCGACAGATTGCGCTGGTCATGGTCGCCCCACGATAAAACACCCGTTTCCTTGCTATCCCTCCTAAGGAGCGGCGAAGTGAGAGGGGGAGAGTCGTAGTCACTGGGGGGAGGTAGGAGGAGGAGGAGGGGGAGAGTCGACGGTCTCCCAACCGAATAGGGCTGACCCGAGAAAAGAGGGAAAACCGGCACGAGGTCCGAGAGCGAAAGTTACCCTGTGATAAATTGATAGTGGACGGCAGCCGCCAGCAGCAGCAGCAGCAGCCACGCGCCACCGACAGGACCGAAGGCCCTGCTGTCCCCCTCCTTTATTTCTTCCTTTTTGCTTTCTTTACTTCATTCTTCTTTTTTATTCTCTTTCACTTTTATTCGATCCTCGTTCTCTCTTTATTAGCTACTTTTATCGCGGACCACTCGCCATTACTTATTCTATCGGTTTCACTCGGTTATATACTGATTATAGGCAATTCAAATCGGTTGACAATGAGTTTCCATGTCCGACCATGAAACTGTATTGTGGCATTTTCTACTGGCTGTAAAGAAATTTGTGCAGCGCAGTTACCCTTGTTTGGGGGGGGGGGGGGGTGGCTACGATAATGTTAATGAGCACAGCAGTATAACGTTGAAAATTAGATTGTTTTGTAGGCAGTGGTCTAAGAGGGGGTGAGGGGGGGAAGCGAAAAATACCATATTTTTTGTGTAAGAAATATTATCATATTCAAGATAATTAATGAGATATTTGTAATCTCAGGAGTAATATACTTTTTTTGAAATACTAGTGTTTTTTGGAGGGGTAGAGAGAGAGAGGGTTGTTACGTTTTTTTGACGTTCAAAACTTGTTCCCTGTTGCATGCAGATAATAAGCATTTATTAGACTGTAATTGTGTTGCATATACTTAATTAGAGTGTGTTCATCCTCGTCTTAAATATATATATATATATATATATATATATATATGAAATGACAAACGCAAGCGAATACTCGGTCTAATTGAAAAGCCGTAATTAAAGAAGCAAACTCCAAAGACTGCATGTAGATGGTAATAAATGCTATAGTCACAGTTGAAATAGGACGTTGCTGATCAGACAACACGCAAAGCTCCTTTGGCAATCATATTTCTAGCATTATATCAACGGCATCGGTATATATATATCATTATCCAAGATCATAAATCAGATTTGCTCATACATCGTAACACGCCTATTATTTACTGAAATTCGTAACGTTCAAATATCACATGGAAACGACCCAAATCCATAAAAATTCCATTTATTTAGAAATACCTGAAGTCGTTCACCCTTCTGAGAACACACCTTTAATTTTTTTGCGACAAAGTAAAAATTATTTTTAAAAAACCAATGGTGGCGACAGATCGTGAGAATTCGATTGGGTCATCGATATCGTTTTTTCTTCTTTGGAAATTCACTCCCTCCCCCCTCCCCAAGAATCAGTCAAACCTGATAAGACCAAGAAGACGTATCGTCTGGCTATTGATTACGAATGTATTAGTTAGTCCGACACGAAACTCCTCGTTTATACCGAGAGATTTCTAGCAGAGATTGCACCCTTTGAGGGTGCTCTTCCTATACAGGGTGCTGTACACGCTTATAGACCCGAGGGGTGGGAGGGGGGTGGGAGGTGGCACGAAAGGAGATTGCTCGATCTGATCGAGTGGTAACGTTCTCAAGACTCTTTTTATTCTTTCGCTTTTCTTTCTTTACGTAGAAAGGAAAATAAAAATAAAAATAACATTCTCTTTGCCAATTCCACCTTAGAGACTGTCGCTAATATTTATTTCACGTGAAATTGGTAGGTATCGCTTATACAGTGGTATCGCATGACAGCTGTCAAATCTGACGTTTAACTCGTGAAGCTCCCGTAAACAAGACTTCTTGTTTATATTATTTGAAAAACACATAATCGTATAAACGCGTACAAGGCCGATAACGAAGTAAAATCACGTAAAGCTTATTACCAGATCGATCTTCCGTAAATGGGGTCCGATCGATCGAAGAAAATTATTAGTCGAATTAATAGTCGGCAATTACAATAATATATTGCGCAATCGCTAAGTCATCCGATGCTCAAAAATAGAAACGTCGTGATCTCAGGAAAAAAAAGAAGAATGACAGAACCCAATGCGTAAAGTATTAAAAAAAAAGAAGCAGCGAACGTTTTACATAATCAGATAAAAATAATAATCCGTCGTCTAATTTAATAAAGCACGCAAGTCCAATGTTAATTTCTTCAAAATCCAATGGCAAGCTCGGTTACGTATCAACCGCCCAAGAAAAAACGACCAATGGGAAAACGAGAGGCAGTAAAAGGAAATAATAAAAATAATACCTAAGAATAGGTAATATTCAAAAATTGAAGGGAACACATACAGTTAGAATTCCGGGTTAAATTTCCATATTACCAACAGCATCTTAACCTCATTAAACAACGTCAAACCTTCAAACTGTAAAACGGATGGAGGACATCGATGGTATCTAGCTACTGTATACTCCCTGACTAATATAGTACAGTATAGTACGCCAATGCCGTAGCCATAGAACTATCCAGCTAGCCAGGCAGTACAATGCACACTCTAACGAGTATGTATACAAGGAGTATATATATATACCATCCAAGTATCCAAGTACGTAAGACACACATACACACACATATGTAAAATCGAGACGTTCCACACACGCAAATTGATAACAGCAACGATAGGCCGTCTATAACGCCATAGTAAGATAATGTCCATAAGGGTGGTCGGTAGTATGGCGTTGGGGGATGGTTCGAAGTTAAAGGGTCGTTTGGTAAAGCTCAAGGGTTGCCGGCACGACAGGTGAACAGTATCGAAGGTCCGTTGAGGTATCTTCAATGGAAATAGTATCCCATGGTCCAGAGATGGTCAGGAGGCTGCTCTGCTAAGATGAAGAGGTTGATTGCCTGAGGAGGTCCGAAGGGTGTCCGAGGACGTCCAAGGGTATGCACCACTACGAGTATATGGAAGGGTGGTGGTACACGTATAACCACCTACGGGTTACCTAGAGTCTTGGCTCCTTCACGAGGAACGTCGGGAGACGACCCGAGGGTGGTAAAACGGCCTGGACTCCAAGGGGTTGAGGGTGAGAATACGGAAAGCACACACCCTGGTTGCGGTTCTGTGTTCCTAGATAGGGTTGCTGTCCTTCCTAGTTTCGTCCTTCGAATGTAGGGGGTACGTATCTAGTGCTAGCCTCTACGTAGACCTCCTTTCCTTTAAGGTCCGAGGGTAGTCCCCCGCCCCTTTGCACCCTCTAAGGTCCACGATCTTCTATTCCGAAAAGCAGCCCTTGGTTGTCTATAGGGTGTACGTAGGGTTGGTTGGCGTTCTTGCACTCGGGTAATTGTGTAAGTACCTGTGGATGAGTACGTGTGTGTACTTAGCCTCTATCTGGCTTGATCTAACGGGTGGTGTGTTATTATCGATGGACGTGAGAAATATGCCTCGAGCATTGACGCACAAACGGAGAAACCTTCGCCCACCCGTTTATTTTCAACGCGAAACACGAAAGCTTGTTATAACGGGTGAGCCGATTACGAGGGGTTGATTTAGTGCTGCTGTGGACTGATATTCATTTATTATGAGACACGAGTAGTGGATTTTTTTTGTAAGGTGTTTACTACGATTCGATCGTTAGTATTTTTATTTCACTCCGTGCGAGAAATGCAGTTTTACGCACGCTTTGCGTGCGTACAACTGCATTTTTGCACGTTGTGAAATAAAATTTTGTACGATACTCGTGCGAAAAACCTTTTCTAAACTCGTGTAATTGCAACACTCGCCTTCGGCTCGTGCTGCAAACTCACACTCGTCAGAAAAAAAATGTTCGCACTACTTTCGTAAAGTACTATTATTTCACTCCGTGCGAAAATGCAGTTGTACGCATGCGAAGCGTGCGTAAACCTGCATTTCTCGCACGGAGTGAAATAAATGCATTTCTCGCACGAAGTCAAATAAAGTACTATTTTTTAAATAAAAATTAGGGTGATACTGTAATTAAAATTTATTTATTAGTTTAGGGTGCAGCGATAGGTGGTTCAAGGACTGCTGGTACTTGTCTCATTGGCTACTCCTAGGGCATAGAGGGAAAGTGACTGGTACAGTGCATCCGTTTTGTAAGGGTTGATATTATGCGGCCTATGTATTCTGCGTAAGGAACTTGTTCTATTATGTTTATAAATCACAGTGTTTCCTACGCACTAGACGAAACGCACTATTGTTCAATATTATTGTTATGGCTATTGCACAAATAAAAATGCAGTAATCAATCAATCTAGTCATTGATCAATTAATAAATAAGACTACTATAATCAGGTTAATCACAGGTAGAAAGTTATATCTAAACAAAAACAATCTTTATCAGTGATCCAAGTCATCCCCTATGAAAGTGATGAACGAAAGCCAATGAAATGCCAATGACGCCGAGTAAAAAAAATGGGGCAAATAATGTCATTATTACACACAAAGAAGTGTGGTCCGGTAAGGGTAGTACACCCGTTAAGCAAAGGATGGTATAGGAGAGGGTCTATCGGGCAAGCAAGTAAGGAACTGGATGTTCGCATGTGCGAGTAGCGGTGGTAGTCCGATGCACACAACAACCCCTAGAAATCTCACGACGAATACACACATATGAGGGTGGCGCACAATAATTACTATAGGTAGTAAGGAGACCCAAGGGGTGGCTTGCTTGGCCGGCAATCGATACACACACGCACGATACACGCACACCCACCCAGGACAGGCACACGCACCCGTTTACATAAGTGAAGCTCCTTGGCCACCCCTGCACAGTCAAGGGGGTGGGTGGGCGAAGGGAGGGAGAGGGTATACCACGGCCGCCACCATCGGCAGCAGCAGTAGTAGAAGCAGCATGAGGCAGTCAGGCAACCCCCCTAGTTCGTTGCGCACCCCCGAAGCAGCCACTCTGCCCGAGCGTTTCTAATTTGCATTCCCCTCCTTTGCCACCCCCACCCTTCAAGAATCCGTTGTCCGTCTTGCGAGCTTTCACGCACACGCACTTTGCCGCTCTCTCTTACTTGGTCTCTCCTGGCCTCTCTTGCTCGCTCATCCTCGACCTCATCCCTTGGTCTTGTCACCCTCTCTTACTCTCTCGTTCTATATATGTCTATCTATCTATCTCTCTCTCTCCCTCCCTCTGCCTTTGGCAACTTCTCTCCATCTCCTTCGCCATCTTCGGCTCCTAGTCCTCTTCCTCCTCTCTCCTGGTCCTTCGCCGTGTGTTACTATACCACCACTAGTATCACCTACCCCTTGGTTCATCCCTCCTTTCGTTTGTACGACCCCCCTCCCCCCTCCCACGCACTCACCCTTGGCGAGAGGCCCTCGCGACGTACGCACGTGAGCACGAGACAAAGACCACCCTTAACTTCGGCCCCGAATAAGACGGCCATGGGGCGAGTACGGTCCAGGGCCGTAACACCCCCTCGCTTTATCAAGAACTCACTGCCACCCTCTTGCCATCCTGCAAAATATATCCCCACCAATTCACCTTGCCAGGCATACCGTACACGTACTCAACCCCCTTTTGGATAACCTACAATTTTACTCTCTCGCGATACTTGCTGATGCCTACCCTTCGGGAATTTCGATTTTTACAAGCTGTTTTCAGGTAACCGCGGGATGTTTTAGGACGCGATTTTTTTAAATTGACTAAACTTTTTTCGGAGCGATTTTTATTTTTCATCCCTTAACAAAAAAAAATTCAGCACTCGATTCACTGGATATCGGATATACGTCACGTAGTCATGCACGTGCGTGCGCTTGCAATTTTCATGGGAACCCGTCTGGGTGAGTGCAGCTTGCAGTAGGGCGATCTTAAAGTGGCGTTAACGTTAAAGGCAGAGGGTTGCTTCGTGTTAGCAACCCCTTTCCCATTTACCATTTTCCATCTCTACTCTCTCGCCTCTTTCACCTTTCCCGCTTCGCGCCACCGACGAGTATGGTCAACATTCCTGCCACTCGCAAGATCCACCATCGAGTGCAGATAATTCATACTGAACTTTGCGAATGAGACTTAACGAACTATAATCGCAATTATCATTACGCAAAGTCTAGATGATTTCGTTATTTTACTTACTCATTTCTACAGATATACGACGATGAGTTATGTACGGTCGATTTAAAAAAAAAATCTTCACCAAACGTACTCATTGCCATGTGACACTTTCTCATGGTGCACCTTTCCATTATCACTTTCGTTATATCGCGCTTAATCGCGTAAGAGAATATTCATTAATGACACGGCATATATCTGAATAGTAGTACCCGCCTATACGTATAGTTACTACGATGATCTCAGCACACCGCCTTCTGCGCTCTACTATCCTATACGTAAACTGTACATAAATAAATATGTGCATTTGCATAGTAAGAGCCTGCGCGATACAATAGGCGTAGAATAAATAAAAAAATTGTAAATAAACGACAAAATAATTAAGGATGCACCAGCGTGAGGTAGACATTAATAAAAAAGATAAAAGAGAGTAAAAAAAATAAAAAAGGCTAGGACGAAGAAAGAAAAAAAAAGTGAAGATAGAAGGGTGAAAGTCGCTGGGGGGGGAGGGTGGGTTTCACGCATAATTCCTCGTGCGTTCTAAGTAGGCAGAGGGTGACGGGGGTGTTGTAGGGTGGCGGCGGATCAGGGCTGCTTGAAAAGGTGGCGGCGGTGGCGATAGTGGGTGTGGGTAAGGGTTGCGAGCATCACTCATCAGTGGCGGCCATATTGCGAGCCGGGGCCCCCAACCCCAAGCTCTAGAGCCCTGATAATTCCCCACCCCAGAGTCACCCCTCCAGCCCAGCCGAGTGTCTTAGTCTTACTGGTTTCTTCTCCTTTTCTCCCTTCTTCCAGCAGGCTTCTTCTTCTTCTTCTTATTTGAAGCCCTGGCGCGCGGTGCCCGGGCTGCTTAATGAGAACACCCCACCATCCTTTCTCTTCTTCACTCTCTCTATATAAATATATACGTCCCTCTCTCTTTATCTCTCGCTCGCTCACTCGCTCACCCTATATAGCTGCTGGGTAGAAGCAACTCTGCCCCCCTCCCCCTCCCCCGCCAACCACCACGAGTGGCAGCGAGTGCACGACAGCGAGTGCGAGTGCGAGGGGATGAGACTCGCGAGTGGGACAGGGATGAAAGTAGAGGGTGAAGAAGGTGGAACGAAAGGAGAGCGAAGGCACCCCTACGCCGAGGCACACACGCGAGACACTTTAGAGTTTTGGTATTGATTAGCGAAAAATTAACGGCCTGCCTTCTCCTCTTCTCTTTACCATTCGAGACTGCCTGCCTGCCTGCTTACTTGGGTGGCTGGCTGGCTGGATGGCTGGCTGGCAGTTCCTTACCCTCTCCTTAACGCTTCCCGTTCGACCCTCTCACTCTCTCTTTCTCTCTCTCTCGCTCTCCCTCTTTTTCTCTCTCACTGTTTCCCTTCCTTAACTTCCCTCCCCCCGTCCGTCGCTTTACTTCGCGTTACTTTACTTTACTTGCTTTCCTTAGGCCGCGTTTTCAACCCCAGCCCAACCAACCAACCTACCACCCTCAAACCTACCACCTACCCATCCACCAACACCCAGAGAACTGCGCTGGGATTTCTTTAACGATCGATAGACAGCCTCGAACTTGCATGCTAAATACGCTCCCCCGCGTCCCACCCACCCCCTCCTATTACTCCCATCAACCCTCTCCCCCTCAACCCATACACGCCCTTCGGCGCTTTCCTATTTTATCCGGACTTTCTTATTTCTCTCGTTTCTTATTACTCACCATCCATTCTTTATACCTTCATCCCCTATTCGTTCTCTGCTGTCATCGATACTCTCCCACTATCCCATTTCGGAAACTGCAACCCCGCCGATGGATCATCCTTCTCTGATCTGCATTCTGCTCTACGCACACGTTACACGCAATTTCCTACCGCGCCATTTTCTCACCAACGACCAACGCACGTTGCACGGCTGAAAATTTTGCAACACACAAATTTATAAACTGCTGCAATTACTTCTCCAGGGTTCGTCAGACCGACTGCGTTAATTAAAACGGATTTAATAGTGGAAAAGCAGCACCGACCGCACACCCTTTGATGTCTCGCCGCGATCACTCATAAATTTTACAGTTTTCTCATTGTGCACGTCACACCTGTACACGTGCACCACACGTCAGCCTGAAGTCGATATTATCGTATATTTAGAATCAATAACGTTACCTTGTACGGTTACGTTACGTCACTGATGCAATTTACACGTATGACAATTAAACCACCCCATCCTCAACGACCGCTTACATTAAACGCACAATTATTCCTTAGGTTCTCGATTTACTTTGGCTATCACGATTAACGTCATTCTTATGCATAAACACTTGTTATCTGGCGGATCTGATGATTTTTCCAAATTTTTCTCTGCAACGCCGTAGGTTCGCTGGCAATTATCAATTACTGAGAATTTTCGGAAGGAATTGGCGCGCGAGTGAGTTTTCCTTTGATGTCACGTAGCCATTTAAACGTGGTCGGGTAACCATAATTAAGAGGAACAGGATTTTACTCCTAAAGTAAGAGAAACCCGATTTACTTGCGCAGTAACGTTGATACGTATGTAGGTACCCATTGGACTAACTTATTTCTCAACCTGCTTTACTCTACGTCTAGTTAGATATCTATATATATATATTATATTATCTATATATATATAGTTGCAGGTACATTAGATTCCTTATATCTTATAACGTAATTATTATGAGCGCTTGCCATTATTACGTAATAACAATTAAGAAAATTATCATAGTCTTATCATTCGGCATACCCTTAGGTTATCGCGCGTAATTGTATATGAATAAAAGTGAGGATTGATCGGATTAATAAAAAAAAAATCGCTAAAACGATCTCATCGCGCGTCTATGATATACCTGTATGTTGTATAATTATGGGAATGTTATTTTACGGTTTAATTCGCAAATGCTTAAAGGTGTTAACACGTGTCGCGAGACTGTCGGCCCGTGGGAAACTTTAGCGTTTAAAGTTTCGCCGTTTAAAGTTAGGAAATAATGTAATCGACGAGTCATCCTTACCGACACTCGAAAGTCTCCTTTGATCCCATATATATATACATATATATATATATAACACACGTGACAACCCCGAAAACCGAAACTTAAATCAAACCGTTGAATACGCGTCGCGACGCTCCCTCAACTTTATCGCGTATAATTATTCGCTAGACAGACACACTTGAATTTGTATGAATTCTTTTTTTTATTTTCGTACTTTTATTTATTATTCTTCCTCCAATCTGCATCCCCCCCCCCCCCCTCCCCCTGACAAGACGTACGACGATACCCGAGACGCGTACAGTATAACTATATACACCTATACGTTTTTGTATTTTTATTTTATTCTTTTTGGTTAGTTTTTTTTTCACTTTTTTTTTCAAGGAATTCATAAGACGCCGTGGAAATTTCTCATTGTCGACGGGTAACAACGATATCGTGATGGAGGACGATTGGACTGTGGTACAATTAAACCTGAACGGAGGACTTAATCGGGCTTGCACGATGATAACGACATGGAAATTTTATGCTGGCAGCCCTGTTGTTTCCTCACTATATTTCGCTCTACACGCCAAATACAGTTTACAGTCTGGTACGAGACACGCTCGAGTACTTTCGCTAATAGAGGAAGAAGAAGGCCCTTGCGCACTTGAGATTTGCAGGACGTGGCTGCAGCTGCGCCTTGAGTGGGGTGAACGTTAAGATTTTGAAAATGGGGGGAAAAAATTCTTTTTAATTAATAGATCCAGCAAAACGGAAAGGAGAGGATTGGGTTATGTTAAATCCTGACTATAATGGATTCGTAAAGGGGTACTGTTATTATTTTCGTCGAATCAGGAACCACGCGAATGCTAATGCACGTTTCTGGGAAACAAACTGGTAACTATGGGAGCTTTATTGGATTATGATAAAACGGCCTTACCAGACGAAGGCTCCGTATATCGCTTTCCAATCTATCTTGGTATCGTCAAATATGATATCGAATGGTATCGTGTCACGTGGTGGCTGTCAGTGCGAATCACGAAACGAAGGAATTTATATCCATCGGGAAATTGATGTGCGATTGATTTTGACTTTCGCGGCTAGACGCGTGTGTCTACAATGGGACGATTGCTATTGGCAAATAGACAAGTCATTAAGGATTATCCGAAATATACAAGAGATTCAATTTCCCCAGCATCCGTATACGTTAATGGAATTGAGATTTCAGGAAATTTCGAAAACCCACCACCATAAAGTCCCGGTGGTTCAGTCAAAGGATTTTTAGATGGTAAAAAAAGGTAAAGATAAACAATAAATCTCACTCGTTAAATCAGTAAGATTAAGGATTCATCTCGTTTGAAGATCTGTCATTCAAATCAGCAGCGGAGATTTCATACTCAGAAAATCCGATTGATACGTCGCAGAGTGTTTTCAGCCGTGTGTCTGGTTTTCATGGGTAGCAGATTTTAAAGAAGAGGGAGATCAAGCCGTCGAAATATTATGGCGACGAGCGGTCTCATCTGTGTTCTCCCAAGTGCGAGAGCTAGAGCTCAAAGAAGAACCCGAAAACCCGTCGGAGCCGAAAGAGGCAAGAAAGGAAACGGAGAAAACCAAATGAGCGAAAAGAAGAAAAAAACAAAGAAAAAGAATACAAACGGGAAAGACATAACTAAAATCCCCAGATATACGAGAGGAACGGCGAGAGTAAAGGATAAGACGTAGAAAAAGCCAAAATGGTCCAGCGTACCGAGAATCCTCAGTTCTCAGTGGTATAAGACTGGCAAAGAGGGTGGAAGCGAAGCGAAGGGTGGCGGCCGAGTATGAGAGAGGCGAGCGCGAGGGGTGGCGGCGGCAGGTCGTTATTTTTGTGCCTGCCTCGTCTTTAATTTCTCCCCACCGCGGCGACGCGGACGTCGCGACGCCCCAGAGAGAACGAGGAACGTCGGAGGAGGAGGAGGTAGACACCAAGAAAAAGATGGAGTCCACCAGAGCAACCCGAAGGAGAGATGCGAGGAGTCTGATGCTTAAGAGATAGAGCGAGCTGGAATGCCAGCACCGAGAGAGGGATGCCGATGAGCAGGACCAAAAGAGACAGAGAGAGATAAAGGGGGGAGAGAGAGAGAGAGAGAGAGAGAGAGAGAGAGAGAGCCACAGGAGAGCCGTGCGGTTGTCTTAGTTCGTATGCATATCTCAGTGCCTCACATATTGATTCAGGGCGTCATTACGCGTCTTAGCTCGGCCCAGTCGAGTCCGCCGTTCCTCTCTTCTCCTCTCTCCTTCATTCTCTCTCTCTCTCTTTCTCTTTCTCTACTGGCTTCCTCCTTCTCTCTTCTTCCTCTCGAGTTCCTACGGTTCCTTGGCTTTCTCTCCTGCCTCTCTAGGACCACCAGCCACCATCCTCATCTTGAACAGCAGCGACCTTCCCCCTACCACCCCCTCGTCCTCCACCTACCTATCCTTACCACTCGCTCACCACTAGTTCCTCTATCCATTGCTTGAGGGAACGAACGGCCAGCCGACCGGTCGACCGACCAACCCTTACAGCCTTCAACCCCCTAACCCCCTACAAACCACTTTGTATATGTCTGCACCTTAGATACGGCGACTGTAGCTATAGTATTAACTGTCCATTCGACGAATCTGCACGCTGTGCTCTCTACCCAAGATGCATCTGAGAGGTGGTCCATTTTGAAGTGCTGTTGGATACTTTTGTACTTGAGTTATCGTATGCGAATGGTGAATGCAGAATCTTTCATAGCGCAAGTGGATTGTCGTATTTGTTTTGTAGATGTTAAGGGTTTATCTATTGTTAATGATTTCTTGTGAGATATTGTCATTGTTTTTCTTTTGTTACAGGAAGATGACGAAACAGCTTTTCATCGCTCCTGCCATAATTCTTCGGCTATTTAAACGATACGCGGTGCATTAGTCTTCGCTTAACGTGCTGCCATCTGTACGGTATCCTCTGAACTTTCAATGCGCAATTTTACTCAAAGTAGCTCAGTATGGCTGGGTAGTACACTGATTCTGTTTCAGTTATCGATAACTGCGTTTTGAATAATAATTTATAGAGTTGTACGATATTAGGGCTATCTTATCCTGAATCGTTAACTGAAGATAGATTAGGCATTCCCGTGTATTCTGACCATGCTCAGGCATACTGACGCATTATCGAGAATGCTGCCACCTGTGAGTGGAACCATCTATTACCTCATTATACGTTGGCATTTCGGTCGGTAACTCGATCTACAGTTATCGGCAACATCTAGGCTCATCCGACATCAAACCCGATAAGATACCTTATCCAGTTATCTTCAGTCAACGGTTAAAACCAACTGACAATATCTAGAAACGGACGGTAGTTATAAAAACAAAGTAAACTTATGCACTATCGATTCGTATGAAAATTTTCGAACTATGTCGTTTGGAAGTCCCGCCGACGACATTGTCACCAAAAAACGATAATAAGAATAAAATATTATTCAGACAGCAAAAAGAACAGCACGTTTCCATCAAGTGTAGTGATGGTTGTATCGGCAGGCGCCAATTGACCTGCTAATAATAAACGTAAACTGCTTCCTAAAATCATTTTCTTTTTTTTTTCATTTTTATTGACAATGTCTGGAGGGTCAGTACGTACAGGGTCATAACCTAATGCAGTTACGTGAGTGACTGATTTTCCTCTTTTGTGACGTGTTGACAATACAGATGTCATTATTATTGTTGGTTTGAGGTCACCCGCCAGCTGCTTCCTAAAATTTAGATACAAAAACCATGCCAGGCACTATATTCAAGGTCTTTCCGTCAGTATAAGTAGTCATGTAGAATTATTCTGATATAATAATAACTTGATAATCTCTGTATCACCTACGCAGAAGATTTGACGATACAAAAATCAGCAAGTTTACAAATCAATTTTTTCGTGTTTTCGCATTGATCTCATGCGCGCGCGTACACGGTCGCATCGCTCCTTCGCTTTTTATTAGCACAGACACGTTACGTATCCGGAAAAAAAGCTGCAAATACCAAAACGGCATAGTTGAAATCTTATGGCAATTCTACTAGCCACGATAGTCAAAATGATAGCATCATGTGACTGCATCTGCGCGTAGTCGCACGGCCTGATTATTGCGCTGAAAAATTGCGGTTTTTCGTACAATTCAATTATGGTCTTATTAAAGAGTAACTAAATTTGCGGAAATTTTAACCGTTCCTTTTTTTCTTTCGTGTTCGATCCTCACTGAGAACACGAAACACGTCCATCGGTGATCCCACGATAAGAAAATTAATCAACTCATGATAGACCGTGATCAGATGAATAATTTATAGTCTGATAACAGTACGAGAATCGATTCCACTCTTGCCCTAAAATACATCTGTGTATAAATAATTAAAATATTTGATAACAGGAAATGGAAAGTTGATACACGATATAATTTCTTGTTATGCAAGTCTGAGTCTGGCGATATATCTGGGTTATCAGGAATTTATATATTTTTTTTCGGTACAATCGCTTTTAACGTTTGGTCGTGTAAAATGAAGAATGACCAGCGGCCGTTATTTTGCATGAGGTAAAGTTCTACGTGTTTGCCATTTCCTGCTGACTCAGCTGTTATTATTCGGATTAAGAAGTAATGGAAAATCTGCAAGATGCAAAATTCGCATTTATTTTCACGCTATTCATGCTCACGCTTCGTTAATGTCGACGTTTACGTTTTGCAAATCGACGTTATTACTGTTGCCGATTTTCGTCATCCAACTTGTTCTTGTGCGTCATTGAGGATGCCCATGGGAAAAAAAGAAGGAGATAAGTGCAAATGGATGAAGGATAAACTGAAGTGGGAATCCATGAGACAAATACACCGGTTATTCCTCTGACGCGCACGAGTACGCGATTCTCAAGAAAATTTGCATAAAAAACTCGCACAGAAAGGCTCTGTATGGGACACGTCACAATGCACAGTGCGACAGGTATATTTTTCAAACCGCGAGATTGCGATTAAAAAATTAATCTAAATATCGTCCATAAACAAGAATATGGAAAAACGTAAGGAATTCATAATATTGAAAAAAATAATAATATTTCCATTTTAAATCTAAGAGGCAGGTAATAATACTATAATAGCATAGAATTGGCAATACGTCACGGTCAGCCAATCAGATCAAACGCGAGCGAAGAAAAAAGTCCCATTTTCCGGTTCACGTGTTGCTTACTTCGGTTTCTTCTTCACTACAGTGAGAATAGCTTGGTTAACGCTTGAGATTCGCGTATAGAAATGGAACCTGGAGAAATTTTGGATAACAGAAATAAACACGCATGTACATCATGAACACATTAGAAAAAACAATAATAACATGGGACCAGACATAGACAAGAATATAAAAAAAAATCAAAAACAAAGTTCCCCTAAATTTCAAAACACAACCATACAAACTACATATACAGACACTACCTATATGTATAATTTAACGATTACGGAAGACTAGAAAAAAAAATTATTTCCCGTAAACAAAATCAATCAATAAAAAATCCAGAAACAAAAAAACAATTTTCCCACCGAACCCAACGAGTATTGACGTAACAAGGAAAAAAAAAGTGTGGTTAAATCAAAGTGCATGCGGCCATGACAGTATAACCGGATTTACAACAAGTGCGTTACGTATTACATAAGAAACAATCATTTATGGCAATAAAATGATTAGAATATCATTGATCAACAATCTATATTTAATTCTGTATTAAACGTCGTCGTTGATTGTGAGCGAGCAGCAGTCGCTATTGTGAGCGGTAGCTTAAATTCGGCGAAGCGCAACGGTACAGGACGATTCCTTTCCACGGCGATGGTTTAGCTAAGGTGGTGGAAGGTGGTGGAAGTCGGCCGTAGGTAGAAGGAAGGTTTCGAAGTAACGACAGTCGCATTCGAGTCGCGCCGCAAGGTGAACCGGTGTCGCCGCAGTTTACGGTGCCCTGAATGTATAGTGCATGCGAATGCACTGAGGAAACGAAAGCAGAATATTCCAATGCGTTTTAATTACACCTCGTTGGAAATCACGCGTCCAGGAGTAAGAATTTGTGATACAAGATAAATTCATCATCATATTCAATGACGAATAGGCACACTGACGTTAAGCGAGGCGTCCATATTACACGAGCATTTTCTTAGAGTAGACGAAGGAACAAACCGGTTTACCATTTTTCGAAACAACATTGCTTGGTGTGGGCCGCAATGAAATTCTTATTCAATGACTTTTCACTTAGTGATTAAACCTTTTTTTCATTGCATGGTTCGTGCAAAGCGTGAAAGTGGATTTGATGCGTTTTTGATGACATATGTGACGTGAAAGGATTTTTTGAATTTGTTTGGTAGGTATGCGATATATATATGTGTCTGTATGTATATATATATATATATCGCGTGGAAATAATTATAGAGCAATTAGCTGCTTGTTAGATTAAAGAGTGATAATGACTACGTGGAATCTTGGATTCCGGATATACTTTAGCCGTGTCAAATATTTAGTATTGTACAGTGATGTAGAGTTGCAGAACGAGTTTCTCACGGAATTTTAGTACACGTAATCAAACAAGAAAATTCTAAGTGACAACAATCCTAGTATACAAGCTGCTTCATGATTGAGTTTTATCTTGAAATTTCATCCGCCACAAGAATATTGCATGACGTATGCACACCGCAAGAAAATAATTGAAAAAGTGTGTCGTCGAGTAGGAAAGTCAAAAGGGTCAGAAACTGTCATAAATGACCCATTAGGAATTAGCATCCTTTACGTAAATCTAAATTAAACATTTGGCTTTTTTTTAACTGTTCACACAGCCTCTTGAATATTCAGCACGTTATGGCATCTCTGGTACCAAGCTGACATCTGTCATTGAATTTGCGAATTACTGGCAGAATAAATATTCCTGATATTACGTGTACGAAATTCGAGTAACAATAGGTGAAGGGTGAGATAAAAAAATGATTTGGAAAATAATTAAAACAAAAGGATGATAACCAAACAATCACGCGTAACGACGTAACGCAAGCATTTAATTATGTTTACTGACTTGATATAAAATTCAAATGACTTACGTCCACGCAGACTGATTTTCTGTAACGTTATTCATTTTCTTACGAACGAATCTACCGGGTGTTCAATATTTACCATGTCGTAGCATAACGGTTGGGCTTTCTCTTGGCACTTTCTCCGTCTTCTCGCGTTGCCGTAGCCCACTGAAAATTACGTTTACCATATGACCGTTTGGAAAGTCATTTTTATTAATTCGTCAAATAATGTAGTCAGACGCAGACGCAGCGAAAACTGGAAATAAATTTTTTTTTGATAGCAGACAAATAAATCAGTCGAATGCAAGCGTCTTTTTTTCTCACCTGAAAAACTGTCGGTAATAAATTATGCTAAACAAGTACGTATTACGTAAAGCTCATGGATAGGACCGTATAAAATATTTTAGTGAAATCGTGTGGAATCAAAGAACTTTGCGTTTCGTAAAAATTTCATCAATTTCCGTTTCCCCTTAAAGTTCACGTGAACCTTGATAATAATAAATTCAACGTTGTAGATCGTTTCGTTACATTCCTGGTTTTCTTTTCTTTCTTTTAGATTTTTAAAGAAAAGAAGGTCTCGACCCCGAGCCAGTTTTATTTCCTCTACGTGTCCCACACACGAGAGTAGAAGCGTAACGCTTTTGATTCCTTGAAAAGTTACCTTTTCACTATGCACTCGTATATACCCAGTGACACGTTAAGTAGGTATAAAATACAAAAGAGCAATAACGCTAAAAGTAATTTGCAAGAAAAAGTCACGTGACCGTGCAACGCATGAGAATCTGCAAAAAATGCAATGGCGCATCGATGCACCGTTAAAAAGTAAAACTATCTATGTAAGGCATCTTTGAAAAACATTCTTTCTCTCCGATCCATTTAACGTCACAGCTATTAATAATTGAGCCGACTAATAATACAATAATTGTTCAATTTTTCTTGAATGACCATTAAAATAGTGACACTGAAATCATGATTGAATTGATACGTGTGGATCCCCCCTTACGACCTTTAGGCCACCAAGCCACGTTCAGACGTAGCGATATTCAACTAGAAAATTATTCCCGCAGCCTTCTCCAGAACGATTACGCGTATCACCCGGTATAATGTGATTTGATGAATTCATAATATGTGGAGCAGAAACTTAGCTCAAGGTAGCTTATAGCATAGTGGTGTAGTCCGAGTTAGTAACTTTTGACGGTAACCTCATAATACAGGTTACAGTGGTAAAATAACGATACGATTTCAGTGTTACGACTATGGTACGTTAAATGAGCAGCAACGAGAATGACTGAAACATAATGAAATTTGTATGAATTACAGATTTCTTGAATATTTTGCAAGTAAATTCTTAGGAAACCTAAATACGTTTACATTGGTTCGATTATAAGATTTTGCTATTAGATCAGGCATAAAATAGTCATCGATTTCGCAAAAGTTAAAGCGGCCGAGTGTTATGCGCCTAAGGGTCCAATTGCCTTTCTCTGGTCGCCTCCATTTTTCTTTTACCTTTTATTTTATTTCCTTCTCTTACCTCACACTGTCACGTGTAAATCGCGCACTGGAAACGCGTCAAGCAATTCGCGTATTGGCCTTCTAATTGGCTCAGCGTTTAGTCGTTATTTACTACAGAATGGCTTGTATGACGTAAAAGTACTTACTGCATTCTGACTGCTGCAACTGCAAGTGCAAACGTGTCAGGGATAATAATGTAACCTGGTGTCACGACCTGTGTTTACTTGCTTGGATTAATTCATTAGAAATGCGTTTACGCATAGGTCAGATAAGAAGAGGATATATATATATTGGAATTTATAATTGGAATGTAAATAAAGATTTAAAATCATTGTCAATTCCTTCCTTTAGTCATTGTCGAGCAGGTTGGATCGATGATGCACGACAATGCAATGTATTATACAATGTTACGGTGCAGTTCCTTTATCGAGCTGTCGCTCTCTTACAAACGCACGTTTGACGGTGCAGCTGCAGCTGCAGGCTCGTTGTTGCGAGTCGCGTTTCACTTTCCCGAATTGCATAACAGATGTGTTTGCTTTCTATGTGTAAGGAGTATTAAAAAAAAAGAAAGAAAAGAAATGCACGCAAGGATTTGCAGAACTGTGAATTTCCTCAAAACAAACTTGGCCGTCGTAAATAATGGCATAAAAGATATTAATAACTTTTTTCTGCAGGAGGATGCCAGCATTAAAATTATTTGGACGAAAATGGCTGGCAGCAACGGACGATCTTGTTTACCCGGGATTGTTCGAACTCTTCATTCGAGTAGTTTGGTAACGTAAATTGTAAAATTGCTATCAATAAAAAAAAAAGATATCACCATATTAATCTATTGTCCTGTTTCAGGATTGTGCTAATGAGTATAGCTTTAGCAAGATACTATGGAGAGACGTGGAATTGTCGAATGGGCGGCGAACTCGTTCGCGTATTCCTCACTGGCGAAATCGTCATTTTGGGAGTAGTGACTGTTCTAGCATTTGCAATAGTCAATCACAGTGCAAGAGGATCGATAACCGACACGTATGCACGTCGTTTCGTCCAGCCTCTCCTGACCGTCAAGTAATGAAGCATATTTGTACAAAAGTATGCAATATAAAACTAAATGAAGTAATCTTCTTACAGGATATTATTAATACTTCCGGAAGTAGCCTGGAACATTCTGGGAAGTCTTTGGGTCCTCAGCAAAGAAAGGGTCGAGTGCAACGAAGAATCCTACACGATAGCGGTAGTGGAAGCTTTGGTCCTTTTCGATTGGGTCCTCATAGGACTTTCCATCCTGGGTCTAGCATTAGTGTTCGATCCTCTAGGATCACTGGGACTTCGTGAGGTCGAGGATTCCGTGGAACATCGTAAAATCTCAAGGATCTGGATGAGACGTTTCAAGTTTCTATGGTGGATGCGCAGGGACGAGAGCGCAAGCGAGACTTTTCAACATGTCGCTGGTGAGACATAGGTACATGCGACTGAGGTCAACATAATTAGAGACTTAACAAATCCAGTTTCGTTATTATATAAGTCCTTGGCATTCTAAACAAAAATTTAATCAAAATATCCATTTTTATCACTTATCACTGCGTGATCCGTCTATCTACCAAATCTTTCATGTCTAATACATACTGTAAACGTAATGTCTTACGTATGAGGAAAGTGATACGTCGAATATGTGAAAGCAGTGCATTTCCTGAAAAATACGGATTCCTCATACTTCCCGTCACGTGATATAATAGATAATGGAATTACTAGCTCCGAGGCTTCTCCTGCTTCTGGAATAATATATTTATACAGTTCTATAGGTGTCAAGGCATACATGGGCGTAGTCTCTGATGCATAGGTACAGTCTCTGATGTTTACTCCACTTTGATAATTTTCATAACTCTCTTCCTCACATTCAGGATTACTCAGTGCACTTTTCCGTGGGACAGACTTGGTTCCGTCAGATGTAATGGCGGGCTGTGTTCTATTAAGGGTCCGACAGAAACGTGAAACCCTGGAGCTTCGAAGATTGAATATTCTCAATCGGCCGCAATACAGCGACGGTACTGAAATAATATTTTAATAAATTATACAATAAATCAATAGCATACCAATGAGTATACTTACAGATGCTGAAGCTATATTCGCTAACACTCCAAGCTGGATGTCCTTGGAATGGGCCAATCATTATTTGAAACTCTCTATAGCTTCGTACGGATGGCTTTTTGTACTTTACAAATACGCTTGTACCGGATGCTTTCGATTGATTCGTAGAATGACCTGCTGCGCCTGCTTCCGGTTGGTCACTCAATTACAAATCGCTAATAGGATTGCCAATTATCAATTCAAGTAAACGAAAGATGTATCACATTGCAGGAGGAAAAACAATATCGTGATTGATGACAATTGTTGTCTGTGCAATCTGGCCGGTGTCAAATATTTATCACAGTTATCAGAGGAGGACATACTATATGCATCGTTCAGAAATCATCTTTGTGAGGTTTGTCTAATGACTCCAAATAATCATTGATATTACTTCCTTTATTATGATTCAGTGTCTAGTCAAATCACTAAGTAGAATTAAGAACTTGCATAAAGTTATTTTTGATAATGATAACGTTATAGATAAGGATGCATTAAGTCATATAAAATGTACATCCGTGTCAACAGATTCCATTCTGTGTGATAGCCGATCACAAGACAGCCAGTATAGTAATTGTTGTGAGAGGATCGATATCACTCCGTGATCTGATAACTGATCTTGTAGCGGCTTCAGATTCCTTTGAAGTCGAAGGTCTGCCAGCGGGTAGTATGGTAAATTTTTAATACATGAATCAAAAGATTAATCAGATTATTCTATTTGATATAACATACTGAGTATTTATACAGGCACATAGAGGCATGATAATCGGTGCAAAGGTCCTTCTGAAGCAATTGGACCAATCCAAAATTTTGGATAAGGCTTTCGAAATGTATCCGCACTACGATCTAACGTTGACAGGTACAAAAGTCAGTTATTAAAAAATTTTGAATTTATAAAAAAACAAATAAAACAATATTTATTTTCCAAAGGTCACAGTTTGGGTGCAGGATTATCCGTACTATTAGGTCTAATGATTAGACCACGTTATCCAAATTTGAAAGTGTACGCATTTGCCACACCAGGTAATTTTCATACTGAATTACTTAACCAATTTTTTTTCTTAAGGTTTTAAAATTCAATTTTTTTCTAATGATAACTCAGCTGGACTTTTGAGTCGAGAGGCTGCAAAAATTACAGAAGAATTTGTACTGACCATTGGACTGGGTGATGATCTTGTAATGAGACTAAGCGTGGACAGCACTGAAAATTTTCGAACATCCTTATTAATAACTTTACAAGCGTGCCGCTTGCCCAAGGTATGTAATTTTAGGATCGCTTAATTTCATTATAAATGAAATGACGATGCAATGCAAAACAATAATACAGTTTAATCATTTCGACAGTACAGAGTCGTACTGAATGGATTGGGTTATATGCTGTTTGGTGTCCCTGAAAGGGACTTGGATAGGACATGGAGGAATGGTAACACGATCAATTCAATTCCGGGACAATTGCCACTACTTACCGAATCATCATCAGCGCGGCAAACGGTAATTGAATTAGAATCACGAATAATGTTAATCTTTAAAGATCCAACACTGGAATATTATTTTCCTATTTTTTTATATTTTTATTAGGAAACAATGATATTAGAGAGGGATGTGACACGCAGAAGATACTCCAAAGTCAGACTGTATACTGCTGGTCGAATTCTTCATATCGTCAGATGCAAACCGCAAGAAAAGGACAAGAGGTTCTTCTTTCTTTTTTTTTTTTAAATTGTTAACAAAGCATAATTCCAAAATATAAGAGTGATAGCATTTGGCTTTTTTTCAATTTCAGAAAACAAAGCGCCAAGGAACGCCAATATCAAATGCGTTGGGCCGAAGCTGAAGATTTCATGGAACTTTCGGTAATGCCACGAATGTTATTAGATCATTTGCCTGAGAATCTCGAGGAAGCGTTGGCGACACTGCTTCGTCAGCAGGAGGACTTGCCAGTTTACCTAGACGCGTAAACAGGATTTCAGATATCGGAGAAGAAGGAGCAAGAAAGATAGGGTGGGGAGGAGAAATCAGTGCTTCTGACCTTTGACCCTATAAAGTGCTCGAAAATGATGGGGAAATCTTTCCACGGTTGTGAGAACAATTTTATTCGCGATTCTTGTTATTTGATTTCTTTTTCTCAAGAGGACAGAAACCCGCGTGTACTGCGTACGCGTGCGTGTCCTCGTATCAAGTTTATAATGTTAGGCTCATTACAATTTTTATACATCCTATTTATAAACATTAAACTTTTCGAAATGATCGTAAAGCATGATAGTATACTTTGTTATCATCACACCCATCACCCAAAACTAATAAACATAAATGAACTAGGTAACTTGAAAAAAAAAATACACTCGACCATAACGTGCAAGTGGGAAAGGAAGAAATGTGAAAAAAATACACAGTAATTTTTACGAATTCTCTGTTGTTTTTACTTATTTCGATTCCAATTGTATAATACGCCTTCCGGATTTCCTTGAATAAAAAAAATTCAGAATCGGGCGAATACGTAATGTATCCTCGTTATCATAATTCTGCTTACGAAATTCCAGAATTTTATATACACAGCTACATTCTTCCTAAGGAAACGAATAAAAATTACGTGTTTACAAAATCAGGTATATCGTATCATTCAAAAATAATGTTACACGATATTTTACTTCGTGATTTTAATGACTGTTTAGGTAAGAAAATGCAAGAAAACGCATTCGTTCGGTCAGACGAGAAAGAAAAAGAAATAGAATACGTATGCAAAGATGCATCCTGCGCCATGAAGAGGAGACACTGATAGAACGTAATAATCGTCCAAGTACGTAAATGCCGCGTGCCATGAAACGAACTAAAGGTCATCCAGCCGGAGGCCTTTACATAACCACGGAGGCGAAAGGTTGCCCCATCTTTGCCAGCATCTCTTTTGACTCGAGCATAAGGCTTCTTCGCTTGATCTTTTCAAAATTATATAAAACATACAACTGATAAGAGAGATGCACCAACTTTGTATGACATTGATTAATGTTAATGAGTGTAGCACGGGTGTGATAAGGACTAAAAAAAAATGTGGACTGAAGAGGACCTTAAGAAAATGTTTGATAAATGAAGACTGATTTTTGATAAATGATCATGCACGAGAAATGAAGATGTACAGACTTGTTTATGATTTAAAGAAAAAGGATGATAAATTCCCGTGGAATGATTGTTGGTAAATGTCAAGTTAATGGGGATAATCATAATATGGATAAATGTTAGCTTGCGGCCCTGCGTATTTTATTACCCATTGAGAAAGGATCAAGCAAATTGACCTTCAGGAATGATCAATCAAAACAGTCGAGGATGATTGCTGATACAGTGTTTCAAGTAATTTCAACTGAAAGTGTGAGAATAAAAATTGAGGTTAACATTCGGATAAAACGTATAAATTCAATTGCTTAGATAAACGGCGGGAATTTATCAAGCTGGCGAATTTATGTCAATGGCATATTAACGAGATTGAAAGTATTTTTTATTATACGAATGATCAATTCAAATATTTGATCAAGAGGAAACCAGGATGCGTGCAAGTGTCATTACAGTTAACTATATGCGAGCAGTCGATTACACGACTATTCCAGTCACGCCCTCCTCCATGATATTCCGATCGAATCGTCATGCTAATCGAAATTGCGAAACAAAACCAGAAATAATACAGTGCATAATCGAATTACGTTTCAGTCACAGGATGAGATTCAAGGGAGATGGTAATATTCTCATCGTCAAGATTATGCCTACACGAAATTCCTATTCCAACAAGACTCACAATCAAACAGACTCAACTCTGAATTCTTCTTTTCTAAGATTCTAAACTCACTAATGTTTAGTTTATGACGCTACGTGTTAGGTAAGAATATTTGTGCAGACGCACGTGCCTCGAAAGACTTTCTAGCGAGGCAGATACACGCCAAAGAGAATTTCGTGCGATATTACTCGAAACGAAAAAATTATCCGCAGCAACTCGTGGGAGACAAAATAGAAAGTACCTAGAGATTGTCAAATGTATTATTAAAAAGACTAATTCTTCCACGACTACCGCCATAATTGTATTAAGGTTGTATTAAGGCTGCTGTTCAGCTGAATCTATGTGGGCACTCGTGCACGAAATAACGACGTCAGAAGCGGGGAAATCTTTACAACTGTTTTTCTCTTTTGTTTTCCACTAATTTGATACATCATTAGCTTAGCCATCTTCCTTACACGACAAGGAAGCTGGATAATCTAGATTGAAAATTCAAAAAAATATTGTTTTCAAGAATAATATCTAATAAAAAACCGACCTGTCAAATCTTCATAGCGGCAGCCATTACGCCTGCTTCATTTTTGTATATTTTTCTTCGAATTAGAGTATTTAATACACTTAAACGCAGGTGACCCGTCTTCTGTACCATATAAGGAAGGCGGCTGAACGAATAATAAGAAGAACTAATGGAAAACGCAGAAGGAAAATGGTTGTAAAGGTTTCCTTGTTTCTGATGTCACCGCTCCACGTACGTGTGCACACATAGATTAACTGAACAGCAGCCTCAAAAGCATCTAAAAGCCCCTATACTCAATTTTATTTTTAGGCCAATCCCATTAGACGCAATCAATGCTATAAGAGATTGACAATATAAAATGAATTTGAGATAATATTCACCGAATAAGTAGGTGTCAATCCTTTTGTTGTAGAATTGTTGAGTCTTCAAATTTTCAAGAAATATCAGGGACCACTGACACACGTGTTACGCTGCTATGGGGTAGTAACATATTAGAAGTTCCCAAAGAGACCGTACGGACGCCGTTAGAAATGGCGCTGGTGCATGTTACAGTTTGAAATTGAATTCTATTTAAATGTCATAAGTTTTGCTTCTCGAATATTATCAATGAGTAATATATGTTAATTTCTCTAGGTAATACAAGGAATATTCAGGTTTTCGAAATGACTAACTAAAAAGTAAGCGGTATTAACCAACGAGGACATACTAATTATCGTAATGTACTGGTAGCTGGTTCAGGGTTGGCTAGGTAGGTCCTACAGGTGATTCCACATGTTTTGGGTGGGGACATACTACTTATATTAAGGCCTTTCGAGGCAGTTCATCATCAAATCAACGTCAGTCAAAGTGCAAGTCTCCCAGAGACACGATACCACTAATCGTCATCATGAATCCAATCGTAAGCATTCAAAGAGCAAATTGTCGATGTTTCTTTAATTTATTTTTTATGAATCTTATTCTTTGAAATTATCTTTTCAGTTTCTTGCAATTTTTGCAACATTGGCGGTCAGCTGTTCTGCAGCTCCCACCGAACAGGCGCCTATCGCCATCCTAAACCAAGAACAGGACGTTGGACCAGATGGGACTTTCAGTTTAAAATTCGAAACTGAAAATGGAATTTCGGAGCAAATCCAAGGATCGCTCAAGCAACTCGACCAGGATAGACAGGCTCAAGTTATTCAAGGATCAGCATCCTGGACGGCACCGGACGGAACTCCAATTCAAATTAGCTGGACGGCTGATGAAAATGGCTATCAGCCTGAAAGCTCCATCCTACCAACTCCACCACCAATTCCAGCTGCGATTCAAAAAGCTCTTGAATTCATAGCTACTCATCCTCAGTCTACGGAATTACCTAAGACTGCGCAAGTTTCTCAGGAAATCTAAATATAACAAATAGACGACTGTGATGACATGAATAAACACGATAGATACGATAACGAGAGAAAGTTGAATACGTTCAACTTTGACTGGAATTGTGTCCGCAACGAGAGTGCTATGCTTTTCATATCTTGCTGAAACACTGCTCGACATTTTTTTTACCTATAACACGATTTCAGGAATATGAAGAATCTTACCAGATTTAATTGTATATATTGTTAACACTAAATTTTTACGAGATTAAAAACAGATACAATAAACTAAGTAAAAGGTATACTGAGTATTTATTTTATGATTAATTTCCACATATCTATTTATAGAGCCTGTCTGATCGCGTATCCGTGAATTCCTAAACTTTCTTCGCAGTTGTCTTCGTATCCAATGTTTCTTCGTAAGGATGTTCCTCTGCCCACTTTAAGGCCTTCACAATGTATTCCGGTACCGGCGGTGGTGTAGGCAGATGCTCTCCTACAGGTTGGAATCCATTTTCATCGGCTACCCAGGAAATATGGATAGGAGTACCATCCGGTGCAGTCCAGGATGCTGTGCCACTCAGGACGTGAGTCGTTTGTAGAGACTTTGGATCCGCGCCAGAAACCTATCACCAAAATGACTAGTTTTATACTCGGGATGCAACGTGAATGGCAAGAATTGTCCTTGGTATTTTTTTAGGATTGAATAAGAAAAAAATTTCATAGACAAAAAAGTATCCGTATCCATAAACAGATAAGCTGCATACAAGGAGAAAGACAAAAGTTGACTGGTAATAATTAATAAAGAAAAATAAAAAAAAATGAAAATTCGCTATTTCACAACCTTCGTCTCGCCATGTTCCTCTACCACAATTCCGTTTGCGGTTTCAAATTTGCTGTTGAAAGTTCCATCCGGTTCGATATTCGATTCTTGGGATATAATGGCGATGGGCTCTTCCGGCTGGGCTGGCGCACTAGAGACGCAGGCGGCGCCCAGTAGAACTACAATCTGATTATCAATGAATTAACTAAATCATTAACCAATTTTTGATCATATGCGAGATAAATTTTTTTAAATTAGTACAATGCCTTGTTACACTATTTATATGTATTATTGAATCATTGTTTAATGAATCATAAGTACGATAAGATTTAAACAGTATATTATAATTCTATACTCACTAGAACATTCATATTATTTTATCAGCACGATACAAAAAGGACTGTGATTCTCAAAAAGCATCCAGCACTATTTATACTGCGTTTTTGACACCCCACTCATAATCTCCATAATGATGCACGATGCAAAAAATTTTTCTTATAATATAATCGACAACGGGACGCATGGATTAATAAAAATTTACTAAAGAAGCTTCTTCAGCCTTGAATCCACCATTGACTTTTAACAGTTTGTATCAGGAATCCAAGAAAAAAAAATTGGAAAAAATTCTGACACAACTTTGTCAGTCGACTGGTCATAGTAAAAAAAAATTCCATAATCCAGTAACAAATATAATTGATTCCTAAAACATACATAAATACAATATGACATCACGTCATTAATATATTTGAAAATATCCAGACGTCGTCTGTATCGTCATAAATTAAATAAAACGCATCCAATATTCCACAGCACGCTCGTGCGTCTAATTAAATGAATTGACATTCCCTTTGGAGACAGCGTTATTATTAGTATGTAGTATATGTAGTGTAGTATTACTATTAGTATATGTAGTAGAAAATCTTAGCAAATATGCAAAAGAAGGAGTGTACAGTAACTTATGAAAATTCAATGCATGTGAAGTGCCGCAACCGTTAACGTATAATCACGTAAGAATGTCATAAGATGCCTTCCGGCAGCATCCAAGCACTTTTACTTTATTTTTAAATATTTTACATTTTATCACCCCGCATTGTGCTAACCGAGCAACGAAAGTGAAGCTGCGTTCCCATCGAATACTTCAAAAAAGAAAAGGATTGATGTATTGCAAGCCATTATTCCTTTACGACCTCAAGATGCAATAGCAAATTGTGACGTTACAGGTAAACGAATATAAATATTATATGCAGGCTATCGATGGCTAGACAGTATCACGGAAGTGATCCCAAGTAGTTAAAGTAACATCGTAAACAGTTGACATGGCGAAAATACCAAGGAGCTCCCATGAAATACCATGAGAATATGCTTACACGTAAAAGCGATTAAAAATAGTTACGTTCGTGACGCCATGGCAGCCATTACGGGAACTAATTTTCTTTCAAAGACAAATTTGACTTGATGAAAAGCTTAAAGTAGTCATCTTGTATGGGATTATATACGAACTAGTAAACACGATAACAAAAATAATTTTGGTGTAAAAAAATTTGTCCAAAAATAACTGTGGGATCTTCGAATCACACACGTCGAAAGTCAAGGACGACACATGAACGCAACTACGAATCAGTTAGTCGACTTCGCTTTTGTATTCGCAGCATTGAACGTGATGACCGAGAGAATTCAGTAATTTGACTCATGGTGCATAACAAGCGATGTGTTAAAAAGAGGAAAACGAATCGTAAATGAACGTAAATCCACGGTGGGGAGAAGTGAGGTGTAGTCGTAATGTTTATGTGACGAGAATAGTGAAAGAAATAACTATAAGTACTGCTGAAGATGAGCAAGACAAACTGGAGGACGTTTTGAGTGTTTTACATTTTAGCGAGTATAAAAAGAGGCCCATTCTCTTGGTTGGGTCAGTTGCATTTGGTTGAGTGCAAGGAAGGAACAAAGTACTGGAAACATGAGGGAACTTATTGTGAGTAAAATAACTAAAACAGAATTTTAGGATTTTTAGGTTAGGTCTTATTACCGTAGTGATTGGGGACTGTAATTAAAACGAAATTAATGAATAAATAATTTAAAAAAAGGTCAATGACGTAATGTGGAAGATAACGTGAGAATAATAGCAATGGCGACAGGTCAAAGAGCACGCAAGTACATAGGTTTCAAGATACGAAAGAGGGTGAAATTCGAAACTGAAAAAAATATTGTAAAAAATAAAATCTTTAAACGTAGAATCTTCGAATAAATGCGAACGCGTATTCGCCAAGAATACGGATATAAAAGTTAGAATATTTATCAGAAGTGATCAAAACGAATATGTAATTCTAAGTCGTGCTCAAGATACAAAATACTCAATTGTAATTCCGTAAACGATACCAAAAGTGTCTTTGACGATTTTTAAGAGCTAGACCTTTTTCGAAATGTCACGATTTACGTGCCAAAGACGTTGCACCTTATTTCCGTATGAAAGAAAAAAACAACCTCAAACCCAAAAAAAAGACAACCTCAAGCCCGAAAAGAAAAATAATTCCATCTTCTCCACAGGTGTTCATATGCCTAATCGCGTTATCCGTAACAGCGGAAATTTCAACACCACCAGTGGCAATTCTTCACCAGGAATCAGAGGTCAATCCAGATGGATCATTCTTCAACGTTTGGGAATCCGAAAACGGTATAAAGGTCCAAGAACAAGGAACATTGAAACACGTCGAGGATCAAGAAGTGTCTGTAGTAAATGGCGAAGCGTCCTGGATCGACAACGACGGAAATCCAATTCATCTGACTTACGTCGCGGATGAGAATGGATATCAGCCTCAGGGTGCACATATCCCAACCCCACCCCCAATGCCCCAATCGGTAATCCGAGCCCTGGAATACATTGCCGCGCATCCCTACGTGGCGGAGGATAAAAAAACGTCTAAAGGCTCAATTTTACCTGAAAAACAAAAATAACGACTGTTAGTCAATCAATGAATGATCCCATTGACTAATTATATATCCAATCCATGCTAGACACTTGCTATATACTTATAAATAAATTTGCTTCAACTCTCATCTAATTGTAAAATTTCATTGAAACGTCTGAAAACAATAGTCAAACACGAATCGAGCAAGTGACGTGGGCTAAGCGGTTGACATTCACAATAGAAATAATACAAATTGTTTTGGCGGGTAGGTATAATGTCATCGATCTTGTACTATGATATATACATAGCACAGTGTATATATAAACATCGACTGTAATGTCAAGCACCCATAGTTCTCGACATCCTAACACGAATACCTTACCTACGCCGATTAAAATGCGTAGCTTCTTGTATTTCCCGCCCACCAATTAAAAGAATTCATTACAACACTAGATTCTAAGTACACTCCTCTTTGTACAGTATACACAACTAGTATTAGATTATTTGAACAAAGGAAACGAAATACGTGAAAGATCTCGAATCTTGAATAGCAAGAAAAATAATGGTGAAAATATCTAGGACGATTAAGAATAACGTAAAAGGTGTCAAGGATCTACAAAAAGTATTCCATCATTACGGAATTTATCTATATGTAGCCAGAAAAACGTTCACCCGATAAAGTCATCGATCGGCATTAACTCAAACAGATACACGCTCGTGCTGGTGACCGGTAGCCTTCTTGGCATGCTGCCTGGAAATAGTCTGAAAGCAGTCTGGAACAAGTCTAGTTAGTACGATATAGTATTATAGGAACTCTGGCCTGTCCCAGACCTTGAGACAGTTCACTTTCACGCTACTACGTTACTATATAATCGACTAGACTACTGCACTACATGCTATAGAATCCATTTTTAACACTATATATATATACATCTTACACATAACCATATGTAACAGCTAACCGAGAATTCCTCCACATCCAGCTACTCCAGATAGCATCGATAATTGTAACCAACTAACCCAGTAAATCGCTACAATTACAATAACAATAAATAACGAGATAATTAGCATTTAACAAATCATTAATTAATCGTTATTTAATTGCATCAATGTCATATAGAATTTGCATTCATTGATAGTCGTAGTTTTGTTTATTATTCGATGGGTATATCAGTGCCTTATACTGGTTGCAATTTATTTAATAGTTCCAGGTTTGCGCAAGTGTCATAATGCTAACGGAAAGGTTTTAAGGTGTAAGGAGGCTTAATTATCGTTTAATTACGATAAGTAACCCGAGGCGAGGCAAATCCTGCTATGACTAATGTTAAGAACTGCAAGAAGAAGGTGCCTTGCTGTTGCGCCATTTCGTAATGTCCTATGGTACATATACAGTCATGTTACATCTTGTATTACAGCTCGTTTTACTAGCATTTATAAGATCGTCGTAGAAAAATCATCAAAGCGAACACGGAACAACAGTTCGATTACTTAATTTGAATAAATTAATTAATCATCGATAGAGCGATACTTGTTAATATGCACTTATGTGTATTGTACGTACTATTATAATGACAGTATAGAAGCAATGTGAAGCCGTTGCTAATTGCTGTAGTAATTGGTCTGGTTATTACTATACTGTCAGTCAGCGTCATCGCTCGATGACAACACTGGAATTGTTAGTATGTACTTAATACAGTCATCACGTCTAAACATAAGAATGATTTTGGATGATGGCGATAATGATTATGGGATAATATTTTTTGTTTTTCTTTTTAAGCACGTAATTGACTTAATGACTTCTAATGTTGGAGATGAAAATTTAGAAAAATCATTATAATAATTGATGATTCGAATGATTATTACTACTTATTACCCGTTACTCGTTACGTATGAAAGGACAGTGGCATTTGTTCCGTTTCACCTTTCACGACCCCGTTACTCCCCCTCCTCCATCTTAAACTACCGACGTCCAGATACGTCACTGATTCAAGTAATGCACATTCCACGTGATATAATGACTTTGATATAATAATTTATTGTCGCAGGCGGAAATCATTCCTGGATCGAATCTCTACCGTATTACTTTGGACGACCTTGATCTACGCGATGATCATGATTAAAGTAGCCGACTGTATTGCACCATGGAAGCTTCAATGAAACAGCTGGGGGAATGATGAAGATAAGGAAGATGATGATTAATCTTACTTTTTTTTTTCTTTTAATTAAGTAAACTTTGCCGTAATTGTTTTTTGTATAAAAGAAATTTTGATATTGCATCTCAGGATGACCTCATTTGTTAAAGAAGTTGAGGGAGCCATTTTGGATCTGGACATTCATTCCCATGGGGTGTACGTCGTATATTTTTAATGGTATTTTATGAATGAAGTGATTACCACTGGAATCTTGTAATCAGTCAAGGTACTAATTGTTGTACATGATGCAGTTGCATTCTTCGGTAATTATGATTCTTATTTTTGTATAAATAAATAAAAGTATGGTGGATTGCTCTATGGCGTTTGTCAGTCGTCCGTTAATTTTCAGAGCAGAAGACATGTGCAAGAATTCGAGGTCCTGATGGCGCATTCGCCTTGCAGTTTTCCGAGGATGCTACGGTCAGAAGAAGTGCATTGTGAAGAGGGCAGGGATGACCCCTTTCACTGCACCACGTTGCATCGGGCTGTGTATATAAAGAGCCTCGCCTCTTACGAAGAATCACAAGTACCAAACCATCAGCATCTCTAGTATTTCTCGCTGCTATCACACGGAGATTATGTATACTCTTAAGGTAAGATCGTGCATCTGTAACGATGCACTTTGACTGTGCATCATTTTTTACGTGGACATTCACTCGATTATTTTTATAAGGACGAACAATTTTTTTCTTCTCTTAAGATCTTTGGAAACTAACCTTTTTTTGTAATATGACTAAATTATCTTGTTGAATTAGAATTTATATGCACGCTTGATCTTTAGACGTAATCTTAATGTTTTTGGACCATCCTTACTATGCTGTGTTAAACTGCACATATTATAGTACCATAAGATCATATCGTGGGATCAAATTTATCGTATAGCTTATGATAAGAAGTTATCAGTAAATAATCG